>JAQOWM010000438.1:4405000-4675000 GCA_029041755.1 Resseliella maxima
TGACCAATGAAAAATTTTTTACCAAAATGAAGAGAAGAGCAAAAAGAGAGAGAGAGAACGAGGGTAAGAGAGTGTGAAAAAGAGCAAGAGACAGAGAGAGAGAGAGAGAGAGAGAGAGAGAGAGAGAGAGAGAGAGAGAGCGAGAGAGAACGAGAGACAGAGAAACAAATGCCCAATGAAAGAAATATCAACTCTCGCTGTAGAGATATAGAAAATTGAATGTGTTTCACGTACAAAATACGATTGAAATGTACACATAAATAGGATTAAATATGTATATTATTTATGAAGAACACATGCGAAACAAGCGTCGATCGATCGTTTAAGCAACATTGTATTGCTTGCATATGAAATACTGATTACACTTCATGATATATTCGAAAGCCAATGGCCAGTCGATTGAATTAATGTATTATGTAACTGCTGCCGCCACAATGAGTTATCTTTCCCTCTCTTTAAATATAGATTTATATCGAATATACAGTGATATCGAATATGAATGTAAGATAAAGACGGGGAAAGAAAAAAAAAATAATACCGAGTTTTAAACCGTTAAAACCTACATCAAGGTCATTGCTAAATGTTAAATTCATCCTGTGACGATGTGATTCTAACTTTACTAGAAATCGAAATACAAAAAAAAAAAAAAAAAAAAAAAATATGAAGTCATTGCATTCGTTGCCTTCAACTGTGTTTCACATTTCGAACAAAATTTAGAATTTAAACGAAATATGACGAACCGACATCTATCATGATGATTCATTGTCAATAAATAAACGAGTTTGTATTCTTGTTTCGTTTGAATGTGCTTCTTTTAGATTCTTTTTTTTTTTTTTTTTTTTTTTTTGGTTGAAGATTAGGCAACAACTAAAGTTCACAAATATGTTTGATCGATTGCTTTAAAATTCGATTTTGTTGATTTTATTTTTTTTTTTTTTCGAAAAAAAAAAATTCCAATTTCAAATCATTCATTCAGTCTAAACAACATTCGCACAACCAAAGAAGTAGCAGCAAATAGACAGAGAAAGAAAAAAAAACCATATCTGTGGCGACCGTCTCAATTATAGTCGCACAAGAAATATTTGTATTAAAAATAGATTATAAAATCAATTACAAGTTCGATGGATGCGTAATTGGTTTTATTTATAGAAATAGTGTGTGCGCGTTTTTTTTTTTTTTTTTTTTTGCTTCTACTACTTTTCTCTTCCCTCCAAACAGTATCAAGTTTCTTAATATAGTAATTGGTGTAAGAAAATAGAAAAGAGACATGTGTGTGTGTGTTTTTGTGTATGTGCAAACTACTTATGAGAGCCACAAATGAACAACGAGAGATTGATAGATAGTTGACTGTATTCATCATTGCATTCCAAATTGCTTCTATGTGCATTCAGTAAAATGGTAACATTAGGCGTAACACGTTGTCAACATGGTATGAAAAACGCAACAATCAGAAAAAAACATTGACGGCGACAACAACAACAACAACAACAACGAATTGAATGTAAAGCAAAGGAGATGAGATCAATACAAAAATAAAATCATGTTCAAATCTACTTTGTCCATGCTAAGTCACTTGATTATCATCGGCGGGTTGATATTGTTGCTGATGTTGCAGCTAGTGCTGTTGTCGGTCAGTGCATATAGCTGCATTTGGTTGTAATTCCTTTTGCCGTTGTCTAACACTTAAAATTGCTAATTCTATAAATAGCAAATTAGAATTCTCGTTGCAATTCATGTTATCTTGTCTTCTTTATCGTTGTGATGTGTGTACGTTTATCGGTTGTCCGGTTTGGTTTTTTTTTTTCTTTCTTTTTTTTTTTGTTATTGTTTTTCATGCTATGATAATGATGATGACAGTGAGTGTGTCTTATTTTGTTGCTTTGCCATTGCCATTTCAATGCATTTAATGTACAGAAAATCATGGAAATTGAAATGAAAACGTAAACTATTGCAATCATGAAGCATACAAAGAAGACATTTATTTGAATGAATTCATCATTGCTGTTAAACACAAAAAATACACAGGAAAAATGCAAAAAAAAAAAAACAAAAAATAGAATGTAGGCTTCATGTAACAACAACAAAAACCAACTCGATAAAGTTCTATTGCGAATATATTGTGCATACACACTTGGTATTTGTGAAACAACCACATTTAGTTGGTAACAAAAACCATTTCAGATCTTTCCATCTCAGTCCAAACTTTTTTTTCTTTCATTCGATAGGTTTCTCTCTCTCTTTCTCTCTCTCTCTCTCTCTCTCGCTCTCTCTCGCTCTCTCTCTCTCTCGCTCTCTCTCGCTCTCTCGCTCTCTCTTTCTCTCTCTCTTTCTCTCTCTCTTTCTCTCTCTCTTTCTCTCTCTCTTTCTCTCGCTATCTCTTTCTCTTTCTCTTTCTCTTTCTCTTTCTCTTTCTCTTTCTCTTTCTCTTTCTCTTTCTCTTTCTCTTTCTCTTTCTCTTTCTCTTTCTCTTTCTCTCTCTCTCTCTCTCTCTCTCTCTCTCTCTCTCTCGCTCTCTCGCTCTCTCTTTCTCTTTACTTCTCTTTCTCTGTCTTTCATTCATTCTTTTTCATTTCTGTCACACTTCATCTTCATGATGACAGACTCCACTTGTATTACTCATTCTATGAATTATAAATCGTTCCGTTTCCATTGCATTTGTTACATCTCCTTGACAAGCTGTTGATTGTCGCTAAATGGTCAATTGACGTAAATGTGTACAAAATGTTAAATTGAACGAATTAAGTAAAATTGCTTTGAATCGATGATGACAACAGTAAAAGTTGGCGCTGTCTACCAATCTTAGTACCGTTTTTAGTTTAAAAGCGATGTTTTCTTGTGCATGTGATTTTTCTCCAAAAAAAAAAAATATATATATCTATATACAAAAAAAGCAAATCACAATGGCTTTATTTTCAAATAATCATTGACACTCTATCGCTTGAAATCACACAACATAAAAGAAACACATACATAAAGCAGAAAAAAAAAACGCACAACAGAGATTATCGAGATACTTGAATCGATAAACCAAACGACTTGAATGCATCTTATTGGCTCTATTGAGCACACTCACTCATGGCGTGGCAAAAAAAGCAAAAAAGCAAAAAAAAAAAATATTGCTTACGAAAGACAACAGAAGCGGAGGCAGAAAAGTTGAAAGAAAGAAAAACAAGGAGAGAAGAGAAGAGAAGAGAAAAAAAAAACGGCGCATGTGATACGCACATGACAAAATGCGTACGTTGAAATCGTGGTTATTTTTAGATTAATGTGCATTTTTTCTATTTCGCACATAAAAATATTTTCTTCCTTTTTTGTGAATGGGGCGCGTGATTTAAAAGTTTTTTTTTTTTCTTTTTTGCTGTTGCGCTACATGTCTTCTACATTACCTCTTGTTGTGCAAATGCAATCGTTTTTTTTTTATCACAAATAATTATCTGGTTGTAGTTGGTGTGATGAATAAAAAAAAAATTGGCGTCGTCATCATCATCAGCAGCAGCCGCAAAAATAAAATAGCCAATTCCAGCAACTCGAATGGTCTTTTTTTTTTTTGCTATTGTTAATGATGATGGGGACGAGCGAATGCACCATTTGCAGTCAATGTGCACCATCAGCAATGAAAATAATCACTGAAATGTGACCATTTCAAAAATAGAATCGCATAATGTATTGCAAATGGTTTTTGATTCAAAATTCAAGAGTCGAATAACATTTTTTTGTTTTTGTACAAACAAAATCATATTGAAATGATACCATTGGAAAATTTCCATTCTACGATAAATCTATCGTATTATGTATTGAAATATCAAAATGAATACCAAACAATCAATTGTCTAAAAAAAAAACACATAACAAGTAAATGGGCCTTTCCCGAAATTCCTAAGTGCTCAACAATTTTGAAGCTTTAAAATAGATTTTTGTTTCAAAATGTATTTTTTAATAACAATGACAATTATCATAGAATTAGTGAATACACATGTGAAACACTTGTATGTGTCATCGTGATCACCATCTATGCCACCGGCGCTTTTGTCGCCATCGTTTTTATTGCTGTTAGCCATCACAGCAATGATGATTCGAACAGAAAAAGAGCGAAAGAAAGGGACAAAGTGGAGATGAGAGAGAGAGAGAGAGAGAGAGAGAGAGAGAGAGAACGAGAGGGAGAGAGAGAAAAAGAGAGAACGAGAGAATGAGAGAGAGAGAGAGCGAGAGAAAGAGAGAGATGAAGAGAGATAAAGAGAGAACGAGAGAAAGAGAAAAAGGGAAGGAGATATAGGGAGAAAGATAAAGAGATAAAGAGGCACAGAAAGGTAGAGGGAAAGACACAAAGCAAGGACGAGATAGAAGCTGAAAGATGTCGATAGTGCTATAGAATGAGAGAGAGAGAGAGAGAGAGAGAGAGAGAGAGAGAAAGAAAAAAAGAAAGAAAGAAAAAGACCGGCTGAACCAGAAGAACATAAAACTATATAGATAGATCGATTGAATGGAAACTAGTGCACCATTTAATTTATCGAAAGCAAATGTCAGTTGCTTTGATCGGCATATATCTATGCACCATGAATAATATAAATAAAGTGTGCTTAATTATCGGCATTTAAGATTACAGTAAAGCGCATACATTTTATGCTTCATTTGGCCATTTAACTGGCTCCGTATCGATATCGGTATAGTATATGTAGCTTTTGTATTTGTATAGTATTTATGGTTGTGTGATTCTGTGTATATACGCTTGATTGGTCACAAAACTCAAAACAGGTTATTTCATAATTTTCTATAGACGATCAGATTTGATACACTTACGGTAATTTGATGCAAGTGTAACCTAGGCACTCCGCTTCGCTTCGGCAATCTAATATTCGTTGATTAAATCTCTTGTACTTATCTTAATTGTAAACATAAGCAAATGTGTGCAAGCATTTGTAAACATTGTGTTATTTTTTTTTTTTTTTTCTTCTTTTCTTCTCTTGTCTTCTCTTCATCATCGTTTCATTCTCTTATTCACAGTAATTTACACACAATGTCACAAAAGTGATGTGTGTTGATTGATGTGTATGTGTATGTGTGTGTGTGTGTGCGCGCACAAAACGGCGCATACAACAATTATAGCTGTGTATTGTTAAGTCAATGTGCCTAAACATAATATCAAAGAGCAAAACATTTGCCGACATTAAACTGTTCACTTTCACGTTGTAACAAATTGGTTTTTTTCTCCTTCGTTTTCTTCATTCAATCATTTTAATAATTTTTTTTTGTTTTTTTTTTGTTTTTATCTTTCTTATGTATGTGCAAAACCAAATAGAGATGTTTTCAAAATCAACCATTTGAAAATTGAATGGCAAAACAATGAAGACAAATTTTCGATAAAATTTAGGTCACTTGACAATACACTCCATAATAGTATTTAATCTATGTATTGACACACATTCCATCAGTTGTATCTATGTCTCACAATTGCATTATTTTTCTATTGATTTCAAGAAAGAATCAGTCAAATTTAGCTCAATATTTGCACACGTATTTTGTGTGCTTTTTTTTTCTCGACCCAATAAAATTCACATGAAAAACGATGTATAATGCGTTTTCGAATAACATTTTTAGTTGCGAAAAAAAAAAAAAAACAAAAAAATAATTAGTACATGTGAAATGCCATTTTTCCGTTTCTATTTGAAAATGAGATGCGATTGATTGCGTGCATTTTTTATTCGAATTCCTTAAATAATAGAGAGGCGCTTAGTAACAAGTATACATTACAGCAGTAACAACAACAAAAATCAACCTAATGATGATAATGATGAAAAAGATATAGACCTTATAATAGTGAAGACCGTTGTTAAGGCAAAAAAAAAAAAAAAAAAAATAGACGAGAAAAATTAAATGCCGCCGTTTAAGTCTGACGCCACTAACACAAAATCAAAGAGGAAAATCGGTTGGCGCCAAACAAACAACCAACCATTTCAACTTCATTTTGATTATGTGTGATCCGATTTATGTTGGCTCTTCTGCAATGGTTTGTTGCTATTTTGCGCGCAATGGCACTCTTATCGGTGTTAAATTATAAACGCCAAATCGTAATCAAAGACCTAAAACTGAAATACAAGCATGTGTGTGTGTGTGTGTGTGTGTGTGTGTGATTCTTGTGCAAATGGCAACGCATGCTACCAGACAGTGACTGTAAAAATTACTTTATTTATTGGACAGCAATGAAAAAACAACAACATACACTCGATTTTTTTGTTTCAGCATCGTTGGAAGTATAATTAAAAGTAAATTATCGTAAAAGCTACAATCGCACCTTTCGTATCATCATACCGCGTAATTTAACCAAGTGAAGAAATACACAAATCTTGTTCGCGCGGCAAATTATAAAAAAGAAAAAAAACGACACGAAAAAAGAGTAAGAAAATGAATGAATAAAAATTAGACAAAAAAAAAAAACACACGTGAACAACCACTGATTGATAACATGACCAACGAAATATGTGTAACTGGAGAAATTTCTTTTTATATAATTTTTCGTCTTTTTCTATCGTCTCAAGTCTCTGCAAACATTAAAATTGTTTCTATTGAAAATGATGGAATCAAAACCAATTTGTTAGTAAAATGATTTGGTTTGTTTCTTTTTTTTTATGTAATAAATGCTTGTGTGTGTGTGAACAGGATTTTTATTCGGATGTAATGTCCGTTTGTCAATGAATTTATTCGTTAAATTTGTAGCATAATGCTAATGGGCAAAGCAATATCATATCAAACATAATGCATGTTGAATATATTTTGAGCGCCAATCGAATGTTGTAACAATATTTACAATTCATACGGTACACAGTTGAACGTGTGTGGCGCTAAGTAATAATCGTAATATTATATGAACACACGAACACACACACACACACACATATATATATATAAATATACATTAAAGTAACGAAACGAATGAAGAAATGTGTGAAATAGTTGACAAATATGCCAATCGAATCATCATTAACAATAATGTTTTGCGTATATAGTCAATGTGCATGTTTGATTTGTCCAAGCCTCAATATAGACATAAATGTGCATGCATTTTTCCTTGATTTTCACGTAATTAATCCAACGATCAGATGCAATGATTCAACGATTTGGTGTAGAGAATCATAAATGGATTATGTGGCTATTGCTTACCAATTCATACGTGCTATTACAAGTCACTTTTTTTTGCCAATTTCTCAAAATTAAACCATACTCTACAAAAGTTTGTGACTATTTTTTCCCATAAAAGAAAAAAAAAGTACTTTTTTCAACGCAAATCTCGACTGATCTCAAATTTTTCCATCATAAACTTGCATTATAATGCAAACATAATTTATGATATCATATGGGGAAGTTGAATGAAATGATGTTTTAATCATGCAATTGAATTAAATTCAAAGAAATATCTTTACAAATGTAATTATTTATTGCGTTTGTGATAAGCAAGGCCATAAAATTTACTCTTTTTTTTTTCTGTTGAAATAAATAATTTTATGTAGAGAGTGTAGGAAAAACAATCCGAAAACCACAATTTATTAATCATACATAAATCATTTTGTTTCGTTTTTTTTTTCTCCACTAATAGATGGTATTTCCGAAAAATAAAGCGTATCGAAGCTGAAAAGAAACTACTTCTTCCAGAGAATGAGCACGGAGCATTTTTAATTCGTGATTCGGAAAGTCGTCACAATGACTACTCACTGTCAGGTAAATGCAATTTATAATCAATTGAAATTGGATTTTTTTTTTTATTATTGAATGGGAAGTTTTCCATTGATTTGGTTTGATCTTTTTTTTTTCAATTGAAAAAGACTTAATCAGAATGAGCTCTTTTTAATTGAAAAAGACTCAATCAGAATGAGCTCTTTTTAATTGCTAAAGATTCAATCAGAATGAAAATGCATTCGTTAAGAAAATCAAATTGAAAGTGAATTCATTGAGGAAATAAGAATCAAAAATCAATGATCATTGATCAAAAATTTGATTGAAAAATCCAATTTGAAATCATCCATTTTTCGATGATTTTTTTTTTTATGAAAACGTGTGAATTTATATGAATTTATTGTTATTTTGTTTAGTACGTGACGGGGACACTGTCAAACATTATCGAATCCGTCAACTGGACGAAGGTGGATTTTTCATTGCACGTCGCACTACATTTAGGTAACAATGAGAAAAAAAATATATTGAAAATTTTTTGCAAAAAAAAAAAAAAAAAAAAAAAAAAAGAACAAACAAAATTTCTTAAATTCGATAAATCATTGCAGAACATTGCAAGAATTGGTGGAACATTATTCAAAAGATTCCGATGGACTATGTGTCAATCTTCGATCGGCCTGTGTACAGGTAATTTATCATATTTTATTTTTGTTTGCAATTTATTTTTCAAACAATTTAATTATGATATAAATATTAGGCTAACAAAGCTAACAAATTTTAATTAAAATAACAAGAATGCACCAACCTTAAGAAGGCTGCATGCAGGGAACGAAACAATGTTTTTTTTTTATCTCTATTTTTTAAATTTGTTGTCTTCAGTTTTATTTTTTATTACATTTTACAATAATCAAGTGATATTGTCTAAGCATTTAGTTGTGATGAGTTTTTTTTTTTTTTTTTTTTTTTTTCTTTTTCAATATCAATTCATTCATTACAATTTAGTCCTGCTTTTTCAAAGTGTTTCGTTTATATATTTATTACTTTTGGTTGTCTCAAGACACATACACACAATTCAGAGAGAAAGTGAATGCAATAGAAGATAAAAGAAAAGAAAATGGTTAGAAATGATGAGAACTATTTAGATGAACATTTTTTTAAAATTATAAATCATACATGAAATTGTTTTTCATTTTTTTTTTTTTTTCGCTCAAAACGTCAAAATACAAATAATAATTGTTTTTGTATTTTAAATTTTTAATTTAGTCGAACCATTTTTCGGCCCTCTTCGAGGTAGGATTTTGTTTTGACAAACAGAAATTCATCTCCCATTTGTTTATATATGCAAAAAAAAAAACAAAAAAAAAAATCAGAACAAAAACAAAACAATTCAACAGTCAACCAACATATACACATTTGATCCATTCATAAACACACCATCGATAAGACAATATTTCAATGACAAACACCCCACATACACTCCTTTCTCTCTATCTCTCTATTCATTTTTGGTTTGTTTTGTTTTGGTTTGGTTTGATTTGTATCCACATCATCGACCTCAACATTTAAGTTTTATTCATTTTCTCATTTTCATAAATACGTTTCTTTCTTCCTTCGTTCACTTGAATTTAGTTGGCTTTATTGAAAACAGTTTGAATTATTTTTTTTTCTCCTCAATCGCTATTTTATTACAATAAATTACGATTTTAAATCATTTTCTTTTATTAAAATTTTTTATTCTTTTTTTGTTACGAATTTATTAACTTTTCTTTCAAATTTTTTTTTTTTTAAATTTTTTTTTAAATTTTTTTTAATTTTTTTTTTAAATTTTTTTTAAAATTTTTTTTTAAAATTTTTTTTAAAATTTTTTTCGTAATTTTTTTCGTAATTTTTATTTTGAATAAAAAATACATTATTTTTTGATTCACATAGTAAAATGTACACAAACTCATACTCAATGTTTAAACAAATATGATTTGAATTATCACGAAAAATTACACATTCATTCGAAATGTAAATCATTAAAACATTTCAAAACATGTTAATCATAAAAGTCAAATGAAAAGATGATTTCGCATCAAAAAAAAAGAAAGAAAGAAAAAAAAAATAAATAAATGAAAATAAATGACATTTTCAAATGAAATCACTGTAAATGCAAAATGGAATTTCTATTTATTTTCAATAATTGTCGTGTATTTGTGCACATAGAAAAAAATTGGCAAGAAAACGAAAAAATAAACCAAAATTGACAAACAAAAAAAAGTACAAAAAACGACTTGAAAATCAAATATATAAGTAATTAGCACCCAATTTCGTTAACTTCTAAAAACAATAATATTTCAATCACTTAACACAAAAAAATGCTCGCTGATTGTTATTCTTTCATTCGTTTTTTTTTTTTTTTTTTTTTAATTCATTTTGCAATTTTTCTCGCTCGAACACAAATCGCACATGAAGAAAATTCAATATGATAAGATTTAGAATCAAAAGTATATAAATACACAAAACGAATCATTTGATAATGTGTACATAGTTTGTTCTATTGCGTTATTATTATTTATTTATTTTTCATTTTTTTTTTTTAAATAAGCATAATTTATTATTTAAATCAAACACACATTTATACATACTACACAAGTGAGCTCCTTTCCTATCATCATTTGAAAAAAAAAAAAATTCAAACAAAACACAGCTCGAATAGTTTTGTTTTTCAATTTCATTTTCCATTTGGATTTTGTGCTAATTGACTTTGGTTTGAATGTAGTTTTTTTTTTGTTGTTGTTGTAAATTTGCAATTGATTTTTCTATGTATAAATTATTTTGTTTCTATTTTATTCTTTCATTGCCCTTTCTAAATAATAAAGTTTGAATTAGATTTTGTTGAATTCTACAAGTCTTTTTTTATCATTTTTCTTTAGTAATTTTTTTTTTTTTTTTTGTTTTTTTTTTTAAGAAAGAAAAATACAATTAATTTTCATATTGATTTCTTATTTCGATAAATAATTAGATTGAAAAACCGGTTACTGAAGGATTATCACATCGAACCAGAGATCAATGGGAAATTGATCGAGGCTCATTGAAATTTGTACGCAAATTGGGCTCTGGACAATTTGGTGATGTATGGGAAGGTCTTTGGAATAATACAACACCCGTTGCTATTAAAACTCTTAAATCTGGTGAGTAAATTAACAAATCTCAAAAAAAAAAAAAAAAAAAAAAATACGAATCGCACAGAATTCAAATATTATTATCGATAGAAATTGAATATTATTAGAAAAAGGTGTGATATTATTTTACATTTTTCATTGTATGGTGTTGGCATAATGAAGGTAAGCCAACAATGATGAACAATTTGTGAGTCTCGCTTCTATCGATCGCATTGCAAAAGTGTCAATTGGCAAAAAAAAAAAAAAAAAAAAAAAATATCACTGCGTCAGAGAGAATGCATTGCATATATATCACAAACACTTTGCATGCAAATAGATTCGATTTATGTTAATATCATACTCGTATTCGATACTAATTGGCCATTTTGTTGTGTTTTTTTTTCTTCTCTTTCTTCTTGTGTTCAGGTACTATGGATCCAAAAGACTTCTTAGCTGAAGCACAAATTATGAAGAAATTGCGTCACCAAAAATTAATTCAATTATATGCTGTTTGCACGGTCGAAGAGCCAATTTATATTATCACTGAATTAATGAAACATGGATCATTACTAGAATATTTACAAGGTAAATTTTCAATTCAATCAATTTGCATTTGTTCTTTTTTTTTTTTTTATTCATCGTTAAATGAACGCATATGATGACGCATATTTACAAAATGTTGATTTATATCATTTTAGGTAAAGGAAGAAATTTAAAATTACCTCAACTTATTGATATGGCCGCACAAATCGCCGCCGGAATGGCATTTTTAGGTAATGTTTTTTTTTTTTTCAACTATTTCTAACTAATTTCCATTCCCCACGATTAATTTTATTGAACAATAATCATTTTTTTTTTTTTTTTTTATTGAAATTCCAGAGTCACAAAATTATATTCATCGTGATTTGGCCGCACGAAATGTTTTGGTGGCTGACAATAATATTGTGAAAATTGCCGATTTCGGTTTAGCTAGGTAAAAATATAATGGATTTCATTTAAATGAACAAAATGAAACAAAATTTTGTTTAGCTTTTTCAGAAAAAAAAAAAAACAACAACAAAAAGCTTTTGTCTTGTCTTTACGAACTAGTTCATTGATTTTTTTTTTTTTTTTTGAACATTTTTCTTCGCAATTTTAGATTAATCAAAGAAGATGAATACGAGGCAAGAGTTGGAGCTCGATTCCCAATCAAATGGACAGCTCCGGAAGCAGCTAACTATAGTAAATTCTCTATTAAATCGGATGTATGGAGTTTTGGTATTTTGCTTACTGAATTGGTGACATATGGTCGCATTCCATATCCAGGTATGAAATAAAAAATATTTAATTCAATTTGAAAAAAAAAAAAAAAAAAATAAAATAAAAAAATAAAAATAAAGTCGAAAAAAAAAATTTTGAAAATTGTGTTAAAAAAAATGTCCCAAATCAAAAATGATTTCAAATCAAAAATCTAATAAAATCCATTTATCTAAAATTTCCAAAAAGGTATGACCAATGCTGAAGTTTTAAGTCAAGTGGAACATGGTTATCGTATGCCTTGCCCACCAAACTGCACTCAGCCACTGTACGAGATAATGCTTGAGTGCTGGCACAAAGATCCAATGCGACGACCAACATTCGAAACTCTCCAATGGAAACTTGAAGATTTCTTCACATTAGACCCAAGTGATTATAAAGAAGCTCAAGCGTATTAATTTACGTATTATTTAAATTCAAATGAAAATGAAATTTAAACAAACAAAGAAAAAAAAAAAAACAAAAAAAAACAAAAAAAAAACATTAAGAAATTTAGCATGAAAATAAATCCTTACGAAAAGAGAAATAAAATAATAGAAATCGAACTGGAAAAAGCATCATCAGAAGTAACAATAACAAAAGTAAAGAGTGAAAAACACAAGAAAATCAATTAGATTTATAAATATATATAATATATATATTTTAGATGGGACATTTAGTTGATTCCAAATGTAAGGAAAATTTGCAAACAGAAAAAAAAAGAGAAAATCATCATTAGATCATAAGAAATGTAGTAGAAATTGTTTATTTCCCCCTCTTGATGTGATCTACATCCAATAATGAATAAAAAGAAAAAAAAAGAGCATACAATAACATTCGATTGGATGATGATCGAAAATAGATAGACCGACAATTTAGGGAGAAACATTTATGTAGTATATAAATCTATAAATATATGTATGCGATGACGTGAAATCCATAGTTTCTATTCAATTGTAAATGGATTGGTCAAATACCAAGAACGTTCATCGACGGAAAAGCCATAATTGCTAAACTATTGAGAGAAGAAAAAAAAAAAAAAAATTGATCAATTCATGCAATATTTTCCTTCGTATCGTATATATTCCTTCATATTTTTTTTCTTTTTTTCTTGTCATTACACAATTATGTAAAATTGTAATGAAGAAAAAAAAGAAAAATAATAATTATTATTCACAAATAATTATTATCATATTATTATTATTATTTTCCTTTTCTTCTCATTTTGTGAGTTAGGCCAATATTCAATTCAGCGCGAGAAATATTCATTTTGTTAAGCAACGTTTAATTTAATGAAATAATTAATTAATTAATTATTGCAATGTTTTTCTTTACACAATCTTCTTCTTTTTATCATCGTATTATATATATATTTTTTTTTTTTTATGGTTATCATCGTATTCAATCGAGTATTTTAGATCATATATGATATATATTTTTTAAAAACATATTTACTTTCAATGTTTTTTTTTGTTTTTCTTTAGTTTTCATTTCGTCTTTTCTTCATATGAATGTATTCTTAATACTTTTACAATTATACGCAATTTCGACGAAAGATTTTTAAAAAATGATTTCCAAATAATGTGAATTATATGTCATTTAAATCAACAAAACAAACCCCCTCGATAGCGCCATTAAAATTGTTTTGATTTAAATTTTTTTTTTTTTTTTACTTTTTTTCAAAAATGCCAATGTAATGACGAACTAAAAATTTGTGTTTTTCAAAAAAAAAAAAAACATTTCTTTGTTAAGCCAAAAATGGATTTCTTTAAACAAAGAAATGACTAATCCAGTATGATTAAAAAGACAAAAAAGAAACCATACCTGCATGGTTTGACTATTGAAAATACGTGGAGGAAAAAAAAAAAAACAAATAAAATCACAAAAAAAAAATGCATAGATTTACTGTACTGTACAATCTTTTTTTTTTATAGATATTTCAAGATATTAGTATCGAAGAACAAATAATGCTGTTGGTATGTAATGTAGGTCAGTTAATTGCAATTCGAGGCCTATTCATATTTAGTATAATATAGAACTGAATCAAATAATCCTTTTTTTTTTTTCTTATTCATCTAATCTAATCTTAAATCTAAAATATAGAAATCATCCACTCAAAAACATCCCATTCTGTCTATCACTGATTTGTTGAACAAAAATGTTCAATTTCAATTGCGAACAAAGAGTAAAAATTTTCCGAACAAATGAAATGTATTTAAAAATGGACGGAAATTCCAAATAAAATTGAAAAAAAAAGAAAAAGAAAAAGAAAAAGAAAAAACATTTGTTAGTTCATACTTTCTGCCTCTACATGAACAAAAACCGTAATTCAATGCAACTAAAGCTAAATCTATAATCGAGTCAGAAGTAATATATATTTAAACATTTATATGAGAGCAATACGATAAGAGAATTTCATGCATTCAAACAAATGCAAAAATAAACGTGAATGTTGAAAAAACAAGAATTTGTTTGATCGAAATAAAGTTTAAATGTAGTTTGCTTTGGATATTTACAAAAGAAATTCCTGAAAAAGAGAAAAAAACAAAATTCACGGCTTTTGTTCACCATAAATGGTATTGTAAGAAATATCAACCAGTTACTAATTTAGTTATTTTGTGAGCGTAAATTGTTTTAAAAATACATGCTTTATTCGAAAAGAACAAAAAAAAAAGGAAAAAAAAGAAATTAAAATGCGATTAATTAGATTTACGGACATTTTCATCTTGTTCCGTAACGGAATTACAGTTTAGTTGGTTTCTAACAAGCGAACCGATTTAATTTCAAAATCGAAACGAATACAAATTTAAAAATGAAAAAAAAAAAGAAAAAAAAAAACAATTCCGTTTTACCGATTAATTGTCAGTATGCGTATTTAATTCGATAATTTGATTTAGTAAACATAAATTAAATTGAAATACAAACGTTTAGAACTAGTGATTATTCTGTCGAATTTCGTCTGAATTTGCAAACCATCAAGAAACCATTCTAATAATAAATTCATCTTTTCTTCAAAAAAAAAAACAAAAAACAAAAACAAAATATTTTTGCATTCAATCGATTTGCAAACAAAATCAGATATTTAAACAATCAAGTCAATCATTTTCAGATTTTAGTATGTTTATTTGTTTTTTTGTTTTTTTTTTTTTTTTAATTTTCAATTTTCTTTTTCCTTCATCTAAACATTAAATTACACAATAAATTTATCGTTTAGGCATTGTATTATTTAATTTAAAACGAAAAAAAACACCTTCTTTTCTTTTCTTTTTTTATATAAAAACAAACAAACAATATTTTGAATAAATAATTTAATTAAATGTAATTTAAACTTTTCATTTGGTTTTTATTTTTTTCTTTTTTTTTTTTTTTTTTTTTTTGGTTCCATCCTCTCTGCAAATTCAATAAACATTGATTGATGTTTTTTTTTCATTTTCTTTACATATGGTAACAAACACTTTTGTTTTTCTCTTCAATTGGTCAAAAACGGTTATTAGACTCGTATATCAGTAGAAATAATATGAAATGCATGTTTGTCTAACAGCGCCTAAATTGATTTTATTTTAATCGAATAATTACTTTGAATATGTCAATAATTTGCAAAATATATTTATGCAAAACATATTCCATTTTAAGTATTATTATCAAAACGTGTGTTCTCATTCAAATATAGAAATTTCCATTGAAAACGTTAGATAGAATAACATTTTTTTTTTTTTTTTTTTAATTTTCTTTCCAATTTTAGATACAAAAGCAAATGCAAATGAATCGAGAATAATTGTTATTGTTTTTGAAAATTGAAAAACATACTGCCAAAAGACAAAAAAAAAAAACAAAAAAATATTTAAAATCGATATAGATCATTAATGAGGTTATATTCTTTGCATTCGAAAAAATGTTAACGAATAAAAAATGAACTTAATTAAATTGCAAAAAAAAAAAAAAAAAAAAATAAAAATTCATTGACAATTCGGAAAAAAATTCATTGATACATTTTCAATAATGAATTTAACTTCAAAACGAAGAACGAGCAATTATTACATTCATTATTTTATCGATTTTCAAACCATGGCCTCAATGATCAAATTATAAATCGTATATTATTCTAATGATTGTTCGTGTAAATTTGACAATTAGACAATTTGAAAAAAAAAAAAAAAAAAAAAAATGGTCTACAAAAACGCACACTTCAAACATTTAATTTACATTTTAAACGCTTTTCAAGCACAAAACACTGACATACACAAAAATTAATAGTCGATATGAATCGAATATTGCATAAAAACATTCTAATGATATATATATATATATATATCGTTTTAAAACATTCTAATTATATATGGAAATGATTTTTATAGCAATTGTAAAAATCAAAAATATGATTAAATTTCACAAAATACAATAGATGATATAGTTCAATATAATGGAAATTCTGAATCGACATAATTTTTGAACGTTTGACAAATTTTGCGATTATTTCCATAAATAAAAAATCTAGTTTGCACAGAATAATAATACAAAAATAATTAGATAAAAGTGCTCAAAAACAAATAAAATTTTGCTATGAAACTTATCAATTTCTGCGGATTTTTTTTTCAAATCTTTTTTTTTTTTTTTTTTCGTTTGTTGATGTCTTGAACATTTTTCAAACGTTTATAGAAACAGCATCGTATATACATATATATATTGCAAATAGATATAAAGAAAATCAGTGACAACGACAAGTATTTCATAAAGATTTCTCGCTCATTTTATTTATGATTGTAATTTCCATCTGAGAGAAAAGTTACAAGTTTTTTTTTTTTTTTCTTTGGAAATATTTGTATGTAATTGAATATGAATGTAGAATAATTATTCTTGGTGTTTTTTATTTAAGACAATGATTACTGTTACATTTGCTGATTTTGCCATGATAAATTGAATTACATCCAAAAATTGACTGAAATTTTCGTACCATTTTTATTTGCTGAAAAACAATTTTACACTACAATTTGATAATGTAGCAAACAGACTGTTTCCGATACAGATATCTAAATGGTTAGAAACGTTTATGAACGAATTATGTAAATGACGATGATACAATCTACAGAATTCTAATTATATGCAACAATAAAAGAAAATATATATTATAGTAATTAAATTATAAATTTCATTTTCAATTGTTTTATTTCATTTAAATCCGAACTATTTTAGGACATCATCAACTGAAATTACTATGGAAAAATTGAGGTAATCAAATTATTCGCTTCAATATATTTTTTTCTTTCTCGCCAAATGTTTCGTACATAGTTATTTGTGAGAAAATGGATCATTCACGACTATAGAATGCAAAGAATAGATTTTTCAATCAAAGTTCACACGTTGAATATGGAATTCAATCATGTAATCAATGTTTTACCAATTTCCTTGGAACAAATCAAAGACTAAAATGTACAATTTTTTTTTTTTTTTCATTTTATTCAATTTTTCTTTTTCATTCACAGGACAGAAACAGTCACAATTTAATTTTCAGTTTTACATTGTATAAAATGACTGGTTGTCGAATATTTTCGATACAATATTTTCTTCTTATAGAAAAATCAATCTCATAAACAACAAACTTTTTTACAAATTGATTATTTTTTTTTACATATCTTCTTTCTCGATCTTAAATTATTTGGAATTGAATGGAATTTTTGGTGGCAAATATTCATAGCCATGGAATTCAGTTGGTGGAGTTGGGGGTGGGGTATTTACGCTCTTGCAGTTCGGGAAAACACCTCGGGTTCCTAAATGAATTCATGAAACAAAAATGGAATTTAGTTAAACTGAATAAATTGAAGCATTTTCATTGTATTATACCTGGTGGGCAGTCAAATGTTTGTGGAGTGGGTGGTAAAAATGGTTTACAATTAGGATAGACACCTGTGCTACCTGTATAGGAGATTATAATAATCGAAGGATAAATTTTGTTCTTTTCAAGTCGAAGAACGCAGAAAGTTCTAGTTATGGAATAATTTGGATGTTTTTTTTTTTTACCTGGTGGGCATGGCTTGACTGGTGGTGGAGTAACGACGACGGACTTGCAATTTGGAGGATAGCCTGTGGTGCCTAAATAAAAAGATACGAGAATATGTCATGAGATATATTTGATTATTGTGTGATAGAAATCTTTCGATCTATTATCGATAGGATAGTCCTCTAAGGAGACTTTTCTTCATAATAATTAACATTTAGGGTGTGAAAGACAACAATAGTGACATTAGAAAGTTTTCATTCAGTTAAATAGCTTACCTGGAGGGCAAGATTGTGGTGGGGGTGGTGGTGGTGGAGTGACTATCGATTTACAATTTGGGTAATATCCTGTGGTGCCTACATAAAAAGATACGATAATATATCATGAGAGTCCTATTATCGATAGGATAGTCTTCTAAGAAGACTCTTCTTCGTGGTAATTAACATTTAAGGTATGAAAGACAACAGTAGTGACATTATCAAATTTTTATTCATTTGAAAGCTTACCTGGAGGACAAGATTGTGGTGGGGGTGGAGGTGGGGGAGTAACTTTCGATTTGCAATTTGGAGGATAGCCTATGGTGCCTAAATAAAAAGATACGAGAATATGTCGTGAGATATATTTGATTATTGTGTGATAGAAATCTTCCGATCTATTATTGATCGGAAAGTCTTTTAAGAAGACTCTTCTTCATGGTCATTAACATTTAAGGTGTAAAAAACAACATTAGTGACATAAGTGAGTTTTTATCAGTTTTTATTCAGTTAAATAACTTACCTGGAGGGCAAGATTGTGGTGGGGGTGGTGGTGGTGGAGGAGTGACTATCGATTTACAATTTGGGTAATAACCTGTGGTGCCTACATAAAAAGATACGAGAATATGTTGTGAGATATATTTAGTTTCGATCTATTATCGATAGGATAGTCTTCTAAGAAGACTCTTCTTCGTGGTAATTAACATTTAAGGTGTGTAAGACAACAGTAGTGCCATTATCAAATTTTTATTCATTTGAAAGCTTACCTGGAGGGCAAGGTTGTGGTGGGGGTGGTGGTGGTGGAGTAACTTTCGACTTGCAATTTGGAGGATAGCCTATGGTGCCTAAATAAAAAGATACGAGAATATGTCATGAGATATATTTGGTTATTGTGTGATAGAAATCTTTCGATCTATTATCGATAGGATAGTCTTCTAAGAACACTCTTCTTCATGATAATTAACATTTAGGGTGTGAAAGACAACAATAGTGACATTAGAGAGTTTTTATTCATTTGAAAAGCTTACCTGGAGGGCAAGATTGTGGTGGGGGTGGTGGTGGGGGAGTGACTATTGATTTACAATTTGGGTAATAGCCTGTGGTGCCTAAATAAAAATATACGAGAATATGTTGTGAGATATTTTTAGTTTCGATCTATTATTGATAGGATAGTCTTCTAAGAAGACTCTTCTTTATAGTAATTAACATTTAAGGTGTGTAAAACAACAATAGTGGCATTATCAAATTTTTATTCATTTGAAAAGCTTACCTGGAGGGCAAGGTTGTGGTGGGGGTGGTGGTGGGGGAGTAACTATTGAGTTGCAATTTGGAGGATAGCCTGTGGTGCCTACATAAAAATATACGAGAATATGTCATGAGATATATTTGATCATTTCGTAGTAATATCATTTCATCCATTTTGAAATAAAATTTAGAATGAAAGCTGACTTCGTAAATCGTGAAATTGAAAAAAACAGTTCCAGCTACATACATATAATTGTGAATAGGTAATTTAATAGAAAATATTTATTCAATTTACCTGGAGGACATTTAGGTGGATTAACAGGTTTGCAATTTGGGTAGATACCTTGGGTTCCTAAGTGAGTATATGAAAAAAAATTTATTTAATAAAAGAAAATAAATTATGATATTTCAATTATTCGCTTCATTATACCTGATGGGCATTCTTGGACATTTGGAGGTGGGATCTTTTTACAATTTGGGTATGGTCCTGTATATCCTTCTGGACATTTTGGACTTTGGCAGTTTGGATAGACACCTGTGGTACCTATTTAGAAAATTAAAAGAAAATTCATTATTTTATGTCAAAAAACTTTGATATTCTACTGCGTTATAAGCAGAAGCAAAGATCTTCAGTGAAACTGTATTCTGTCACTCAATTTACCTGGTGGGCATGGCTGGAATGGTGGTGGTGTGACTTTTGATTTACAATTTGGGGGGTAGCCAATGGAACCTATATAGGCAGATATAAGTAGTTGTTTAGTTTATGCATGTGAAACGTATCAGTTGAAAGATTTTGTATGTTTTATGATGAAAATTTACGAAATGTCCATTTGAGAAATTCTAAATATTACTTTTAATTCAAAATCATTTCGATTGCTTTTTTACCTGGTGGGCATGATTGGACTGGTGGAGGTGTTACAACTGGTGTTTTTGGAGTTGGTTGTGGCAAGTATTCAAGAGGTAAGCAATTTGGTGGAACACCTTTTGTACCTAAAAATATAGAAGAGTATTCATTATATTTTATGAAGACAGAGAGGCATTTAAGGGGTAGAGAGAGAGAGAGAAGAAACTTCATCAAGATAAATTATTCACATTAAATAATTTGGTTCATACATGTATGAAAGATTTTCCAAACTTTGAATATTTACTAAAGTTTCATATTAATCGATTACATAGCCTTCTTCGTAGTAAATTATTCAGTTATATAGCTTACCTGGTGGGCATTGCTCATTTTTTTTGCAATTAGGATACTGTCCAACATATCCTGGTGGGCATGGTGGCGGAATACAGCTAGGTGGAGTACCTACTTGTCCTGGTGGGCATTTGCAATTTGGTTGTTGGCCAACTGAACCTATTTAAAAAAAATCATGCATTTAATTTTATCTCAGCTTATAACAATGATGAGAAAAAAAACACTTTTCAAAGATAAAATATAATCCATTATGGATTGTTACTTTACTGAAAGGGATTGACCCTCAGTTTATTTACCTGGAGGGCAAGGTTGTGGTGGGGGTGGTGGTGGTGGAGTAACTATCGACCTACAATTTGGGTAATAACCTGTGGTGCCTAAATAAAAAGATACGAGAATATGCCGTGAAATATATTTGATTATTGTGTGACAAAAATCTTTCGATCTATAATCGATCGGATAGTCTTTTGAGAAGACTCTTCTTCATGGTAATTAACATTAAATATAGATGTGAATGACAACAATAGTGATATTAGTAAATCTTTATTCATTTTAATAGCTTACCTGGAGGGCAAGGTTGTGGTGGAGGTGGTGGTGGTGGTGGTACGCGGCAGTTTGGTGGATTTCCAACTTGTCCTGGTGGGCATCTGCAATTTGGTTGTTGACCAACTGACCCTATTTACCAAAAATCATGCATTTAATTTTATCTCAGTTTTTAACAATAATGAAAAAAAAAAAAACACTTTTCCAAGACCAAATATAATCCATTATGGATTGTTACTTAAGTGAAGGGTAATGACTCTTTGTTTATTTACCTGGTGGGCAAGGTTGTGGTGGAGGTGGTGGTGGTGGTGGAACGCGGCAGTTTGGTGGATTTCCTACTTGGCCTGGTGGGCATCTGCAATTTGGTTGTTGACCAACTGACCCTATTTACCAAAAATCATACATTTAATTTTATCTCAGTTTTTAACAATAATGAAAAAAAAAAAAAAACACTTTTCCAAGACAAAATATAATTCATTATGGATTGTTACTTAAGTGAAGGGTAATGACTCTTTGTTTATTTACCTGGTGGGCAAGGTTGTGGTGGAGGTGGTGGTGGTGGAGGAACATTGCAGTTTGGTGGATTTCCTACTTGTCCTGGAGGGCATCTGCAATTTGGTTGTTGGCCAACTGAGCCTATTTACCAAAAATCATACATTTAATTTTATCTCAGTTTTTAACAATAATGAAAAAAAAAAAAAACAATTTTCCAAGACCAAATATAATCCATTATGGATTGTTACTTTAGTGAAAGGCATTGAACCTTAGTTTATTTACCTGGTGGGCAAGGTTGTGGTGGAGGTGGTGGTGGTGGTGGAACACGGCAGTTTGGTGGATTTCCTACTTGGCCTGGTGGGCATCTGCAATTTGGTTGTTGACCAACTGAGCCTATTTACCAAAAATCATGCATTTAATTTTATCTCAGTTTATAACAATAATGAAAAAAAAAAAAACACTTTTCCAAGACAAAATATAATTCATTATGGATTGTTACTTAAGTGAAGGGTAATGACTCTTTGTTTATTTACCTGGTGGGCAAGGTTGTGGTGGAGGTGGTGGTGGTGGTGGAACACGGCAGTTTGGTGGATTTCCTACTTGGCCTGGTGGGCATCTGCAATTTGGTTGTTGGCCAACTGAGCCTATTTACCAAAAATCATACATTTAATTTTATCTCAGTTTTTAACAATAATGAAAAAAAAAAACACTTTTCCAAGACAAAATATAATCCATTATGGATTGTTACTTCATTGAAAGGCATTCACCCTTAGTTTATTTACCTGGTGGGCAAGGTTGTGGTGGAGGTGGTGGTGGTGGTGGTGGAACACGGCAGTTTGGTGGATTTCCTACTTGGCCTGGTGGGCATCTGCAATTTGGTTGTTGACCAACTGACCCTATTTACCAAAAATCATGCAAAAGATTTTGATGAAAATATAAGAAATTTCCATTTGGGAAATTTTAAATGTTACATTTAATTCAAAATCATTTCGATTGCTTTTTTACCTGGTGGGCATGGCTGGACTGGTGGAGGGGTTACAACTGGTGTTTTTGGAGTTGGTTGTGGCAAGTATTCAAGTGGTAAACAATTGGGTGGAACACCTTTTGTACCTAAAAATATAGAAGAGTATTCATTATATTTTATGCAGACAGAGAGGCATTTAAGGGGTAGAGAGAGAGAGAGAGAGAGAGAGATAGAGAGAGAGAGAGAAGAAACTTCATCAAGATAAATTATTCATATTAAATCATTAACTCAGTTTATAACAATAATGAAAAAAAAAACACTTTTCCGAGACAAAATATAATCCATTATGGATTGTTACTTCATTGAAAGGCATTCACCCTTAATTTATTTACCTGGTGGGCAAGGTTGTGGTGGAGGTGGTGGTGGAACGCGGCAGTTTGGTGGACTTCCTACTTGGCCTGGTGGGCATCTACAATTTGGTTGTTGGCCAACTGAACCTATTTACCAAATCAATATTTAACAATAATGAAAAATAAACACTTTTCCGAGACAAAATATAATCCATTATGGATTTTTATTTCATTGAAAGTGATTGACCCTTAGTTTATTTACCTGGTGGGCAAGGTTGTGGAGGAGGTGGTGGTGGTGGAGGAACACGGCAGTTTGGAGGATTTCCTACTTGGCCTGGTGGGCATCTGCAATTTGGTTGTTGACCAACTGAGCCTATTTAACAAAAATCATGCATTTAATTTTATTTCAGTTTATAACAATAATGAAAAAAAAAAAAAAAAAAATACTTTTCCAAGACAAAAAATAATCCATTATGGATTGTCAATTTACTGAAAGGGAATGACTCTTTGTTTAATTACCTGGTGGGCAAGGCTGTGGGGGAGGTGGTGGTGGTGGATAACAATTAGGTGGCGAACCAGAGTATCCTACAAGATATAATTAAAGTCTTTATTTCACTAAGTTTGTCAAAGACAAATATTAATTGATCACAACTTGAAGTTCATGTGTTTTAACGATAAAAATTCAAAAATATCTAGAATATTCACGCTAAAGTTATTAATCTGGAAGATTGCTCACCTGGTGGGCATGGCTGTGGTGGAGGTGGTGGTGGTGGAACACGGCAGTTTGGTGGATTTCCTACTTGGCCTGGTGGGCATCTGCAATTTGGTTGTTGACCAACTGAGCCTATTTACCAAACATCATACATTTAATTTTATCTCAGTTTATAACAATAATGAAAAAAAAAAAAAAAAATACTTTTCCAGGACAAAATATAATCCATTATGGATTGTTAATTTACTGAAAGAGAATGACCCTTTGTTCATTTACCTGGTGGACAAGGTTGTGGTGGAGGTGGTGGTGGTGGTGGAACACGACAGTTTGGTGGATTTCCTACTTGGCCTGGTGGGCATCTGCAATTTGGTTGTTGACCAACTGAGCCTATTTACCAAAAATCATACATTTAATTTTATCTCAGTTTATAACAATAATGAAAAAAAAAAAAAAAATACTTTTCCAGGACAAAATATAATCCATTATGGATTGTTAATTTACTGAAAGAGAATGACCCTTTGTTCATTTACCTGGTGGACAAGGTTGTGGTGGAGGTGGTGGTGGTGGTGGAACACGACAGTTTGGTGGATTTCCTACTTGGCCTGGTGGGCATCTGCAATTTGGTTGTTGACCAACTGAGCCTATTTACCAAAAATCATACATTTAATTTTATCTCAGTTTTTAACAATAATGAAAAAAAAAAAACACTTTTCCAAGACAAAATATAATCCATTATGGATTGTTACTTTAGTGAAAGGCATTGAACCTTAGTTTATTTACCTGGTGGGCAAGGTTGTGGAGGAGGTGGTGGTGGTGGATAACAATTAGGTGGCGAACCAGAGTATCCTACAAGATATAATTAAAGTGTTTATTTAACTAAGTTTGTCAAAGACAAAAATTAATTAATCATAATTTAAAGTTCATATGTTTGAACAATAAGAATTAAAAAAAAACCATGCTTATTCACGCTAAAGATATTAATCTGTAAGATAGCTCACCTGGTGGGCATGGCTGTGGAACATGGCAATTTGGTGGATTTCCTACTTGACCTGGTAAGGTGAATATGGTGAAAAAAAAGAATATTTATTTCACTGTGTTTTCGTAGAGTAATTCAATTACTATAAAATTTTATATGAATAATTTTGATATTTATCAATAGAAAGAATATTTGTAGACTCACCTGGTGGACAGTATGGAACATCTACGCAGTGTGGATACAATCCAGTTTGTCCTGTTCATAATAGATTAAAAAGTCATATGATGAAAATGATATATATTTGTCATATAAATTAAGTCAATTCTCATTCTGATACATCAAAATAAGAATTTTACTTTAATCTATCAATAAACAACAAGACAGCAAAATGTTTTTCTTAAAAAAGTATTAAATAAAAAAAAGAGTGTGGAGTTGTGTGGAAATGAGAGGAGTTAAGGTGATGATAAAATAAATTCAATAGAAAGAAATGAATTATATGAAGAGTAATAGTTATTTTTTGCTACATTACCTGGTCCACAATTTCTAACTGAATTACAATTTGGTGGGACACCAACGGAGCCTAAAATACAAAATAAAAGAAGTTTTGATTACATGATTTCCAAGAATAATCATTTTATCGTTTTCTACAACAATTCCAATAATTATTATAATATTCAGGAAATTTGCATTGCTTTTTATTGCTTCGATCATGAAAAATGCATAACTGATCAGTATTAATAATAATAATTAATTAATTAAATTTGTCGGCATACAAGATTGGAGAATATTTTCTCACATACATGAGCCAAATATGCATACATATTTCGGAATTAATGGCAAACACATTTTTCATTGACTTGCATATTTAGAAACTATAAATAGATATGTAAAATAAAATAGTGAGTAATATACCTGGAGGGCATGGTTCTACTTGTTTTTTGTAACAATTAGGGGGTGATCCGAGGTAGCCTACAAATGATAACAAATATTATATAGATTGTAATGAATTTGATAAAAAATAATAATAATAATCATAACAAGGTATTGTAAATCTATTGTTTCTACAATAATAAAAAAAACTTAATACAACAAAAATGTTTACCTGGTGGGCAAGGTTGTGGTGGAGGTGGTGGTGGTGGAGGAACGCGGCAGTTTGGTGGGTTTCCTACTTGGCCTGGTGGGCATCTGCAATTTGGTTGTTGACCAACTGACCCTATTTACAAAAAATCATGCATTTAATTTTATCTCAGTTTTTAACAATAATGAAAAAAAAAAACTTTTCCAAGACAAAATATAATTCATTATGGATTGTTACTTCATTGAAAGGCATTCACCCTTAGTTTATTTACCTGGTGGGCAAGGTTGTGGTGGAGGTGGTGGTGGTGGAGGAACACGGCAGTTCGGTGGGTTACCTACTTGGCCTGGTGGGCATCTGCAATTTGGTTGTTGACCAACTGACCCTATTTACAAAAAATCATGCATTTAATTTTATCTCAGTTTTTAACAATAATGAAAAAAAAAAACTTTTCCAAGACAAAATATAATCCATTAGGGATTGTTACGTCACTGAAAGGCATTGAACCTTAGTTTATTTACCTGGTGGGCAAGGTTGTGGTGGAGGTGGTGGTGGTGGAGGAACGCGGCAGTTTGGTGGGTTTCCTACTTGGCCTGGTGGGCATCTGCAATTTGGTTGTTGACCAACTGACCCTATTTACAAAAAATCATGCATTTAATTTTATCTCAGTTTTTAACAATAATGAAAAAAAAAAAACTTTTCCAAGACAAAATATAATCCATTAGGGATTGTTACGTCACTGAAAGGCATTGAACCTTAGTTTATTTACCTGGTGGGCAAGGTTGTGGAGGAGGTGGTGGTGGTGGAGGAACACGGCAGTTCGGTGGGTTACCTACTTGGCCTGGTGGGCATCTGCAATTTGGTTGTTGACCAACTGACCCTATTTACAAAAAATCATGCATTTAATTTTATCTCAGTTTTTAACAATAATGAAAAAAAAAAAACTTTTCCAAGACAAAATATAATCCATTAGGGATTGTTACGTCACTGAAAGGCATTGAACCTTAGTTTATTTACCTGGTGGGCAAGGTTGTGGAGGAGGTGGTGGTGGTGGTGGTACGCGGCAGTTTGGTGGATTTCCTACTTGGCCTGGTGGGCATCTGCAATTTGGTTGTTGACCAACTGACCCTATTTACCAAAAATCATGCATTTAATTTTATCTCAGTTTATAACAACAATGAAAAAAAAAAACACTTTTCCAAGACAAAATATAATCCATTAGGGATTGTTATTTCACTGAAAGTGATTGACCCTTAGTTTATTTACCTGGTGGGCAAGGTTGTGGTGGAGGTGGTGATGGAGGCTTGCAGTTTGGTGGTGAACCAACGTAGCCTGAATCAGATAGCAAAATGAATCATTTCAATGAATTTTTCGACAATTAAATCTTTTTCAGAGCTTATCTGTTTTTAATAAAAAAAAGCAACATTCTTTCAACGAAAAGCTTTTATGTAGTTTACCTGGTGGGCAAGGCTGTGGTGGAGGTGGTGGTGGTGGTGGAACACGGCAGTTTGGTGGATTTCCTACTTGGCCTGGTGGGCATCTGCAATTTGGTTGTTGACCAACTGACCCTATTTACCAAATATCATGCATTTAATTTCATCTCAGTTTATAAAAATAATGAAAAAAAAACACTTTTCCAAGACAAAATATAATCCATTATGGATTGTTACTTTACTGAAAGACATTGACCCTTAGTTTATTTACCTGGTGGGCAAGGTTGTGGTGGAGGTGGTGATGGAGGTTTGCAGTTTGGTGGTGAACCAACGTAGCCTAAATGAGATAACAAAATTAATCATTTCTATGAATTTTTCGACGAAAAAATTTAATTTAAAGCTTATCTGTTTTTAATAAAAAAGCAACATTTTTTTCATCAAAAAGCTCTTATGTAGTTTACCTGGTGGGCAAGGTTGTGGTGGAGGTGGCGATGGTGGCCGGCAGTTTGGTGGTGATCCAACATAGCCTGCAAGAGGTGACATAAAAAAATAATTTTATGAATTTATCAGTATAGTTATAGCACGAAAAAATAAAAAATATCATCAAATTATCACTCGAAGTTGAAATTATGAAAAATGCAAAAAAAAAAAAAAAAAAAATTATCAAAAATATTAACCTGGTGGGCATTGTTCAACTTTTTTACAATTTGGATATTGTCCAACGTATCCTGGGGGACATGGTGGCGAAATACAGTTAGGTGGTGTACCTACTTGTCCTGGTGGACATTTGGCCACATCACAATTTTCACGAACTGTTCCGTCTGGACAGAGTTTTCTATCTGGTGGTGGATATTTATATCCATCAGCTCCACCAGCCAAGTGCGATACATCAGCACTTGCGAGTGCAATTACTGATAATAGCGCAAGCAACTTCTGTAAAACACAAAAAAAAAATAAAATAAAAATTATTACATTATATTAATACAATTTTTGAAATGAAAATCACAATATTCAATGTAATAGAATACAGTTAAAAACACATTGGCAAATTAGTTTCGTTTTATTTATCTATTTGCAATACGAGCACAAAAAAAGATCATCAATAAATGTTAAACTAAAAAAAAAACTGCACGATATTTTCCGACAACTAATTACAAAATTGTTGATATTCTCCCTTTCTCTCTCTCTCTCTCTCTCTCTCTCTCTCTCTCTCTCTCTCTCTCTCTCTCTCTCTCTCTCTCTCTCTCTCTCTCTCTCTCTCTCTCTCTCTCTCAGCAAAATAACAATAAAATTATCTGAAACGTTTCGTACTGTGAAACTAATCAATATAATTTAATTTGAAGACTACAGTTATTACTACAGAGCAGCCAAAAAGAAATGAAAAACATGGCGCTACTTCAATCACTTACAAAAGGTCACTGTAATGCATCACGATTTTCACTTATAGTACTTTCTTAGAAAAGATAGTGACAATTAATTCCTTCAATTCTTCATTTTATACTCGATTACATAACCGTTTGTGATTTATGTTTGTCCACAACGAACAAAATAAATAGGTTGTTTATTGATGGCATCTTTTTGTAAATGCTACAACAGTTTCATGAAGAATAAGAAGAAAACAAAAATGGAGCAATTTGTACATTGTGGATTATTGACACGATTATTTTTAGTTTCGTTTGTGAGAAAAAAAAAATTGAAGCATTTTTTCATCCAAAAATTCACTTTTTTCACATTTTCAAGACATTTGAATTGAAATGACGAAATAATTAGAAGGAATCCAAAAAAAAAAAATTATCTTGAAAATTTTGAGACAAGATGAACAACAACAAAAAAAAATATTAATTAAAATTGTTTGGCCGAAGAGCCCATCAAATTCGATATTAAAATAAAAGAAAACACATGCTGAATTCAACAAGGACGTCTTGATTCAAATTTTAGCTTTTTTAATTGACTTCAGATCTAGTTCGTTTGTATCTCTCAAAAATCTATTTAAAAGGAAATATATTGAAATCGTATTTGCAGTATGAACGATAATATATAAATAAACAAACAACAACAAAATCATTGTTTGTATACTTTGCGTTCAAAGACCAAAGGCTAACACACAGCAGTCAAAACAAACGGCGCGAATAAATAGACGTTGAAAACGTGTAACGTAATCGGTTGCATGGTCAGATGATGTTGAACCCAAGCGATTAAAACGTGTGCGAACAACAAAAAAAAAAAAAAAATACAATTTTTCTCTATTGTGGCCATTCATGTCCATGTTACCGTGACATCGGTGTTGAGTGCGCGCGCATACAATGTCCAAGACGAAATCATCATCCATGATCAGTTCTATTTAATGACACTTTAATTGCTTTGCAAATTAATCTCTCTGGCGCAAAGACAAAATCATTTAATTTTGCACGTTTCAATATTATCATTTTTGTTATTTTGTAATTGACAATAACAATTACACCATTTAAAGAATGAAAAACCAAAACCGAACGAAACTTTAGCGCCATATGGACATTTGAGTAAAATACGATTTCAATTTTATCTCTTCCTTGTTATTTCACCTGATCATTGCATTCAAAAAAAGTGAAAAAAAAAAAAATTAAATAAATCTTCGAAAGACAGTAATTAAACAATGGAAATTACAATTTACATTCGCAACCATCAATGAAAGTAGAGGAATGTGCACACAATATGTGAATGGAAATGCTTTCTTGAGATCGTTTACTAAGTTTGATTATGTAATCCAAAAGTATTATAATGCATTCTAAGTCCGGTCGATGTATAACAATAACTGGATTTGCTATACATATTCATAAGATTTTGGTTGAAATTTATCGAAATTTTGGTCATTTTGTTGCAATTTTTTTTTGGTTTTTTTTTTCAATTAAATTCTGTAGTACTCGATCTCAAATTTGATTATGACCATTTCCACAATATATAAACGATTCTAAATATTTTATTTAAACAAAACGAAAATCGATGGCACAAAGAAATGTCATAGCTTTTGTTTTTCTATATTATTATTACAGCATGAATACAATTCCAATGCTTAATTTCAATTTTAAGTCTGACTTAGTACGTATTTTTACATTCCATCTTTTCAGTTTGAATTTATCTTAATAGATGTATCTTTCAAAATGTCTATGAAGAAATACAAGAAATACACGTGAAAATCACAGATGCGGAATGTTGGATGAAAATTGTAAAACAAAGACCATTTCAACGGAACAAATTTATAATGTATGCGCGTAACGTGTAATTTATGCGTTTAGAAAATTAAATTATTTGTGTGTAGAGTTTAAAGTTTTGTTTACTTTTTTTTTCTCATTTATAAACATATCATCTAAACGGATTGATACTCTTCTGATGCTTGAATTGTTCAAAACATGAAAGCGTTTTGATTTTGCAAAGAGTGCGAGAGAAAGAGAGATCGAGATAGAGAGAGAGAGAGAGAGCGAGAGAGATATCGAGATAGAGCGAGAGAGAGAGAGAGAGAAGAGAGAGAGAGATCGAGATGGAGCGAGAGAGATTGAGATCGAGATAGAGAGAGAGAGAGAGAGAGAGAGAGAGAGGGGGAGAGAGAGAGAGAGAGAGAGAGAGAGAGAGAGAGAGAGAGAGAGAGAGAGAGAGAGAGAGAGAGAGAGAGAGAGAGAGAGAGAGAGAGAGGGAGAGCGCTAGAGATCGAGATGGAGCGAGAGAGATTGAGATCGAGATAGAAGAGAGAGAGAGAGAGAGCAAGAGAGCGAGAGAGCGGAGAGAGAGAGAGAGAGAGAGAGAGAGTAAAAGAAACAGAATTGCCTCCAATGTGAATACAATGAAAAGGAAAGCAAATATTTGCACAAAAATCCAAGAAATATTTGGTAGAAGTAGCATCACAATACGAAATTCAAGTAGACATATGCTTGGTCTTAGTCGAATAAAGTGCTCTTTTTCAATGAATACGAATCTTCTTTAAATGATGGTTTAAATTATTTTCTTGTTAACTCTCACGCTTTTTGTATTTGGTTACTCTGTGCTAAAAAGCAATTGGAAATGCAATAGAAGAGTAAGAAGCCAGTGCATTATTAAAACGAATTGGTTTTAATTTGATTAAAATCAAATGAGTTTGCTTGTTCTTTAAAATGATCGAAGAATCATACATGTGTTTTGTTTTTGGTTAAGTAATATGTTCGGTTTAGATGTGAAAGTAACTTCTTCTAAAGCAAAAATTTGTTTAAATTATACCTTTCAATATGACTTAATATCCGGTTGTCTGACATTTTTAATCGTTCGTATGCTAAAACACCCATAAATGAGCATTTACTCAATGGTATTCTTTGTGTTACGCAAATTTTATATAAAAAAAATTATACAAATTCGATTTATTTTTAAATCAAGTTTGGGTTCATTCTTTTTGTTGTTGTTGTTGTTGATATTCTTCTAAATATAAATGCTTATCGATCTGTGCGAATGCGATATTTTAATTTAACAATTATGCATATATATATATATATTAATTTTGAAGAAACAAAAACAATACAACCATAGCACAGATTACATATTAAGTTCATATTGTAAACACATGATTAACTGTAATAGTTTAGGACTGTATAGAAGATAAAAATAAAACAATATTCGAGATCAGCTGCTTTTATGCAGGATACATTGAAATGATTCTCGTTTTCATTTAACATATACTTTTACTTTATCTGAACAGGTTATTATTCATAAATGATTCACGATTTGTTGGTGCTGTTGTTTTTTGCAAGCCACTTGTTTAGCACCGATTATTGCTATTTATTGGCATAATATATTACTGCCAAATTGATGGCCAATAAAAAAAGCAAAAAAAAAAAAAAAAAACTTGCAATTTTCAACATATATGCATCACTTGTAATTGTTGTTTTCTTTTGGCTTTCGTGTCTTACTTTTGATGACATAGTAACATTTCGATATGACTATTTTAATTTCATAGTAGCATCTTCGTATTTTTTTTTTCTTCTCTTTTTCTTGAAAATTTTTTTTTTTTCTGATTTTTCTTATTTTTTTTTTTTTTTATTGTGGTGTGTGCGTGCGCGATCAAATTATCAATACGCGTTCACATTACATTTTATTTACTTGAAAAAGAATGAATAAAAAATAGCATGATCTTGTTATACAAATGTAAAAAATTCATGGAAAATTTAAACATTTTTTTTTTTTTCTCAATCAAGCTCAATTTCTAAATTGCATAATCCTTTCGTGAAGATTAATATGAATTTTTGATTTTGTGAAATCATAATTTAAATTTCTATTCAATATTTCAAGAGCAGTCGCGCATTTACTCATGTCTCTTATTAACCACTTTAGCCTTTTGTCAATACATCCACATCGAAATGAAGATATCCACATCTAATTGATTTTCACTGAACATTGCACTTTGTGTGTGTGTGTTTGAGTGGTCAATTCAATTTTAATCATTTGTCTATTTTTTTTTGGTTTTCTTCTTTTTATTTACTTTGTGAAAGAAAAAACAAAGATTCATCTTACAGATGAAATAAGAGAAAAACAAAAAAAAATTTAAAATATTTGAAAACAAAAAATTAAATAAAGCATTCGTGTGAATAGTATGTTTGGGCGGATAATAATTATTCATATTAGATGCGAAAGTGTTTTCAACTCATTTTCGACAATTCATTTCACTTTTTTTTTTTTTTTTGACAAATAAATTAACAAAATTTGTCTTTGAATGCGATATTTCTATATTTGCTTGTATAACTCTTTTCTTGGAAACTATTAGCCTTTCCAAAATTTTTCAACTGCATCGTTGCAATGAAAACAAAAAACAAAAACAAAACAAACTGATCGTATTGAAAAAATAGTTGTATATATGCCAGTCAGATCCACTTTTTTTATGCAATTGTTTCATATTCTGTGCGATTTTGTTCTAAACTTTAGTGTTGATGTTCGTTCAAGTTCGGTTCAAGATGTTCAAATTTGAATATATTATGTTCATGTTCGGTTAAAATTCGAACGAACTCGAACGAATATGAACAGTTGAGGTTCAGTGGACAGCTCTGACATTAACCGTACAGTAAAGCTGCTCATGAATCGAACATGAAGCCGTTCATGTTCGAGAATGGTTTCACTTTTGTTTTCATGTTCGTTCGGGTTCGGTTCGAGTTGTTCGAAAGAGAAAAATGGGTGTTCATGTTCGTTCGAGTTCAAGTTCAGTTTGTTCAAGATGTTCAAGTTCGGTTCATGTTCGTTCGAATATTGTTCAATTAACTGAACCAAATTGAACTGTTCTAGTCGAATACGGTGTGAATTTAAATTAATATAAAACAAAATTGAGAAAGTGGACTTCTATGCCGTGGGCAAGTACATCAACTATCGACTAATGGACTACGGCATAAATCGTGCGATGTTACGTTGAAAGTGATCTCTATCATTTATACACTGAATGGCACATACATCATTACGGAATGCAAACGACAAAACGTATCTTTTTGCCGTTTCCGTTGATATAGAAAATGTACATTGATAAATCGCTTTCATGCAAGAAATTCATACATTGATAAATCGTATAGATGGCTTCAAGTGTGTAGAATTTGAACGAACAGGAACAGATTGCATGTACGGCGTATAGGTTCGACTGAAAAATTTGATCGTGTACTTGATCGTGTAGTTGAAAAACTTAACCGTCAATCAAAAAGTGCCAATATCTCGAATCGATTGATTGATGAAGGATGGTGGCTTTTTCGTCCAAATGTTGTATGTAATATAATTAAAATTACTTCTTATCTTTTTTCTTGCCATTTTTTGCTATTCTAGTAATTTGTATCATCTTTCTTTTTAATTTTGAATTAATTGATTTCGAAAAAAATGTTATATTGGCTCATGCATTTTAGTTGTTATATTTTTGTAATATTATGAAAAAAGAAAAAAAAAGGTAATTTTCAATTTTTTTTTCGTAAGCACTTTCGAAATTATTATTATTTGTTTGCGATGAATTATTTTCAAAAATAAAATTTTTGTTCATCCCTTTTTTCGATTATTATTGGTTTTACTTTTTATTATCTATTATTACATTTCACGGCAGTACTTATTGTTGATTTTCCGCAAATATCGTGCTTTTTCTTAAACAATTGTTAAAATATTCTATTTTTTTTATAAAAAAATTTGTTCGGAAATATTTTGTTTTTCAGATTGGGACCAAACTTAAAAAAAAAAAATGGTTGGATGTCTTGGGAAAAAAATGAAATCAGACTTAATCAGTTAATTCTACACTTGCACAGATAAATGAAAAAGGAATATCCACATTTGAAGTTTCTATCAAATCGATTATTTATTTCTATTGTTTTTAAATAAAACTTTGAAATTTAAGAAATAATTTGAACATGATAATAATCTTTGTTTTCTATATTCGAATCTGTTAGTGTGCTGTAAAAACTCTCTTTTGATGGTAGCATAGTCTCATTAATTTTCTCATATTTATCAATATAATCATATGAGAAAACACCTTTACGAAACAATAATGAAAACAATTCAGCTGAATGATAAGTTATCATTATCATTGATAACCAGAGTTTATGCACTCGGATTTGAGAATATACTTTTTATCTGATGGTATATGTGCATGTGAATTGTGTACACTAACACTTAAAAAAGAGGATCTGACCGGCATATATTCAACTACTTGAAAACTTATTCAAACAATCAAAAGCATTATTCGATGAAATTATGTCATCACACGAAAACTATTCATCACATTTTGAGAGGGAAAATGGTTCACAAATTCAAAATTCAATTTGAGTTCACACTTGTTGAAAAATCCGTTTAAAAAAGTGTTCAACAAATCCGTTGAAAACAACGAAAAAAAAAAATGGCAAAAAACACTTGTCCAAATAAAAAATATTATATATAATCCAAAATAAAATTGGGTTTATGCACAATAATCCACTAGTTGAGATAAATCCAATGTTTTGTTAAATCCTTTGGCATTTTAAAGGTGATACGGTAGCTAAAGATGCTTTTGTAAAGCTATTCACTGTTCTTATTTTCATATTTTTTTTAAAATTATAATCACTTTGAATTGTTTATAAAACAATAAATAGATAAAACTCAATTGTAAATAAATAGCGACTATCACTTAGCAAAGCATGGAAAAGTTGAAAGAATTAAAGAAAATGCATTGCCATTGCATTGATAAGGGGCAGCTGATTTTCTTTCTTTTTCTTTTATTTTTTTGATAGAAAAAAAAAACAGATTGAAGAAGCATAGATATGTAATTGAATTAGTTTTATTGCTCACCATTATAGCTGCGTGCTAATAGGCTGCACTTTAAAAAAAAATGAGTTTTTTTTTTTTTTTTTTTTTTTCAAAAAAGACGAATCAAAATCCGATTTTTGATTCTCTTTTCAATATCGAAGGAAGAGAAATAAATTTTTTTTTTTTCTTTTTGACCGTTTTTTGCACGAGCGAACGTACAACTGACGAAAACTGATGGAGATCACATTTATTTATACAAAAAAACTAAAGTCAGAAGCGCTGCAAATCAGTGAGAGAGAAAAAAAAAAAAAAACATAGCAAAAAGTAGCAATGTGCACACGGATGCTCTCCATTAAGGCCCGTTTTGCTATACACACACTATGGTTCCAAACGATCATTTCATCTCTCTTTATGTCTATCCTTCTCCCTCTCCCTTCAACACACACACACACACACACACACACACACACACCCAAACAAACCAAAAGCTAAAAACAAAGACACTGATGTTCGCGCAATATTAATTTGGATAGTTTTTTTTTTTTTTGTGCTTCTCATTTTCATTCGTTCATTTGTTTGATTCGGCTCCTCTCTCAGCGATTAGGCTTAATAACGTGTGAAGTATGCGCGAGAGAAATAGCATATTTGTATGTGTCGGCAGTCTAACCGATCAATTTTGACTGGATAATAGTTGTAGTGGTGGTCTGTCTTCATTATTATGCGCTCCATTCATGTATTTTCTTTCATTCTGCCATTTGTTATTGTTTTTTATTTTCCTATCTCTCTTTACAGTTGTCTGCAACATGGGTTTTTTTTTTTGTTTTTTTGGATGCTCTTTAGCCGCTGCCCATACGATATGGTTTTTGATGTATGACACAAATCTACATAACGTTCAACCACACGATAAATATTCATAATTTTGTGCAGAATATGCGAACCGGTCGATATGGTGATGTTGTCCACTATTTGATATTTATTTGCACACTTTTTTTTTCTTAATTTTTAAATTTAGACTCCTTTTATTTTATCGTTTTCATAAGATAATTTATCGTAATTCGATGCAGTACATGGAGTTTTCGATATTTTCAATTTTCATTCGTATAAAATTATAATTGGATAAGTGAATATGGGTACCTTGTATTATGTCACACATATTTTGATTCAAATTGATTTGAATTTTCAAGTGATCACACAACATAGAATCGAATCATATTGGTTAAAACAATATGAAAATCAACGGTACTAATAAATGTTTGAAGAAAAAAAGAAAAAAGAAAAAAAAAAAAAAAAGTAAAAAAGCAAAGAATGATAATACCATTTCGAGGTTTCATCTCTTGCCTCAAGCATTTGTTGATTTTTCCACACCAAAATACAATTTTGCATTGGCATGTGCAATATAATTTATGCAACAAAAAAAAAAAAAAAAAAAAAATATTTATAATTTATGACTAACATAAATATAATTTAGTTAGACAAAGATATAAAAACTGTTATGAATTGATTAATTAGGATCTTTAACATTTCAATAACATATTAAAATGAGATGGACAATGCCGGATTATTATCATAATCTATGTATTTGTTATGACATTTAAGGGCTTTGACTGATATGATATTAATCCAATTCAAATCCAATGAAATCCATGATAATCATTACTACAGTAACTAGCCAAACAATAACAACAAGCATTAAACAAATTGTGAATCAACACCTTCAATTGATGGGTTATTTCCACATGACTGATGCATTTTGAATCATTTGTTATGATTCACATGAAATCACAAGAAGAAGAAGAAGAAGAAGAAGAAGAAGAAGAAGAAGAAAAAGAAGGGAAAAAAAGCACAACAATTCATTTCAAAAGCATTAATTGGCCTTGGACGTGAGCAGGATGCATACAAAGTTGAAATCATAAGGTCAATGCATTGATTCATATCGTTTTGCAACTATAAATAAAAAATTGCACAATTTTCTAAGCAAATGACATGGAGCAGAGAACATTTGACAAGGAATCTTTTCATAAAAATGTTTTTTTTCTTTGTTCATTCTGATGTTAGACAATTCAGAATCTTACTGATGGATAGATATTAAAACACCATTCATATATATACACTAATCACTTTGCTAGATCCAAATAACTTCGAATGGTATCAATTTCATCGATTTATCGAAATCACTTCGATAGATCGAAAATAATCGATCTTCTAATTTTGACCCAATAACATTGGACTAATATGAATGTTCCAATTATGCTTGAAAAACATCAAATATATATATATATATATTCAGTGCTAGTTCAATATCAAATAGGCATGCGGGTCATGTGCGCGCATACCTAATCATAAGTGAGAAAAATGAAAAATAAAACTAAAAAGAACACTATAAAATGCACGCAATGTAGTAAACTGTGGATGCGGGAGATTCAATACACTGCCGTTTTGCTGTTCGGCAAATGCTCTGCCAAAGTTGATTATTGAAATCAATGCAAAAAAAAAAAAACAAAAAAAAATAAAAAACAAGCAACATATTTGTTGATGAAGTCAATGCATTGGCAACAGAATGCAGTTTTGTTATATAATTCATTTGGCTCATCTACATTTGTGTTTGTGCGGCATTTACATGCATACAGTTACTCATTGGTTAATGTTTTAAAAGATCGAATACTTGACTTATGTGTCGCAGATTCAGAGATATTGTTTGTCGATCACCCGCGCACAATTGCACATCATTCAAAACCAATGAATTTCAATGAATTTCGAAAGAAAAAAGAAAAAAAAAAAAAAAAAGCAAAAGGAACAGCTGGAGAACGATTAAATGATTCAATTGGAAATTACTGCATACTAATTTTTCATCTCTTTTCATTCATTTCTGATCATTTACCGACACTTACAGACAGCATTACAACGATGAGAAGACGAAGAAGAAAAAGAAGAAGAAGAAGAAGAAGAAAAAATGCACAAACATTTACATTAATATTTGTATTCATATGGACTTTTGCTTTTCGTGACATCGATTCCGAACTTCAAATGAATTCGATTAACCCATGAACGAATGACTATAAAGTTTATAAACATTTTAATTAAATAACAAAATTTAAAAATTTCTTAACTCTTATAGATAAGATATTAATTAAGTGAATTTTGATAATTTGATTTTAAATTTTCGACCAAAATTTCATATTCAATAGAGTAGGCAATAGATGGGTTAAATACACTTGCACATTGCTTTAAATTTCTGTAACTTGCAAACAATTTTAACATTTGCCATTTGCAACATTGTTAGAATTGTATTTTTGTTTGCGCATACAGTTTTATGTTTAAATACGTTACAAAAAGCTCATAAGATGGAATTGATGAAAAATTAAATTTGCATTTTAAATCAACCTGAAATATATATATATTGAAAAGTGCAGTAGTTATTCAATACAAGAAATGATATATTATAATGTGTCAATGAAAACTGGATTTTCTTCAGTAATTAACTTCTGTAATATTGGTTTTGTGGAAAAATGCATTTCACTTGATGCATATTGGTCATGTTTGGTTTCTTTCTTTTTAGTGAATTTGAAGTCATGACATTTGAATGTTTTTTTTTCATTTTGTTTTTTTTTTTTTTTTTTTTATAATTAAACCGAAATGTAAATAAAATAAAGTGATCAACATTAATACGATGAGACGTACGCTTTGCAGCACACCTGAGAATGTCTCATCTCCATGAGAAAAAAAAAAAAGTAAAAAAACTTTACAAAGTAAAAAAAAAACCGAAGCATAATTCACCTCTTTCGTTTTGCATCATTGATTTAATGTGGTGCGCACTGGTTTTTTTTTTTTTTTTTTTTTTTGTTTCGTTGTTGCTTCTTCTCATTACAGCCAGTAGCATCGTTACCTATAAGGCTGTAACGGCATTTATTCATACAACATACACATAGGCACATAGGCACATAGGCACATGATCATGAAACATCAAACAAAAATCATCTGATGCTGTCAACCAAATCGACCAAAAACAATATTCAATGTCACAATGTGTAAGTGTTTTTCTATGTGTATTTGGTTGTTTGGTTGTTTGTTTGTTATTTTTCACCAATGGATAAAATCAGGTAACCAATTTTGCCTTTTAATTGAGATGATTGTAATATTTTTACGATTCAAAATAATCAATAAAATTGTTTATTTATGGCAAATTCATTGCACCATATATAGCTAAATGCACATCAACATTGGAATCTAAATTAATTGAGTTGATTACTCTCACTTAAATATGTACTCTTTTATTGCATTGATAGAATTGGTTTTTTTTTTTTTTGCGTTTCTTTTTTTTTCGGGGGCATTCAATTGGAGCTCCACTTTTTAACTTTTCAAAAAACATAAAAATAAAAATAAAAATAGAAAAAATAAGAAAAAAAGAAAAAAATAAAAATTACAAACAACAACCAGCAATCAAATTGTCAACTTATAGCTATTTTAATATGATAATTACAATTCAATCAGTTCAATCAATTATAATTGTATAATTTGTTGATTTTATAATTATAAACTGTTTTACTAGATTCGTACAATCTTGACATGTTTTTATTTTTCGCTCAAATTTTCTCGTGAAAATAAAAGTGAAAGCCAAAAAAAATTGTAATCGAAAAAGAAAAAGAAAAAAAAAAATGTAATCGAAGCAAATATTTACAACAACATCAAACAAAAAGGAAAAATAAGAAGAAGAAGAAGAAGAAGAAGAAGAAGAAACATAACGTAATAATAATGATACTAAATAATGATACTAATAGTAACAATAAAGATAATACATTAACACATAGACGAAATAAATAATTTAGTATTGACCCGAATTTCGTACATTTTTCTTCTTTCAATTTTGTTGTTGTTGTTTGCCATATAATAAAAAATCTATTATGAATTGCGCTCTCGCGACTGAAAATTAACGATAGAAAAGAGAAAAAAAAAAACATCAACGCACCTTTTGATGAACAAAAACGAAGATTAGCAAAATGATTGAAGAAGAAGAAGAAGAAGATGATGAAGAAGAAGACGATGAAAAAAAAAACACTTTTTTTAACGATCTTATAATTTGCACACATCATAATAAATAATGGATTTGAACTCGGCATATGCGTGGGATGCACCTTAATCCATTCAAGATACGAATGATGTGCGGTGCATGGTTAACAAGTAAATTGCTTGCGAGAATTCAAGAAGAAAAAAAAAGAAAAAAAAAAAAAGAAAAGAATGAAGTTAAGAAGCAACCGCAAATCAATAATTGATGAAATGTAGTATATAATGACAGACCAATCAAATATTTGGTTTAGGTTTGTCGCTTAAGTTTTTCGTCATTCTCTTTAGCACGTAAAAATTCATTTTATTTTTTTTTTTCAATGAAAATTTCGCGACATGATTTGTATTATGCTGCTTTAACTATTCCATTTAGCATTCTTTTTTTCCTATATTCTGTCCAAACGTGTTGTTTCCATTCTGGTTGTTGTTGTTGTTGTTGTTGTTCATTTAAAAAAGATAACAAGTATCACGTAGTGCTAACAAAAAGTAAAAAAAGCGCATATTTTGACATTTATTGCTTATTAAAATGAAGAGTGATTTTATCTACCACCAAATCGAATATCGATTGGCAGAAGAAGAAAAAAAAAAAATGCTCAAATCCCATCTCAAATTGTGTATTGTTAAAAAATAATACACAACGACAACGTCTATTTTATGATCACTTTCAGGTCAAATAACATTGACGACGATGATACGTTTACGATCTTTGGCACCGGCACAAATATATCATATCATGCAACAACAACAGCAGCAGCCTGTACACATATGTGTGTTACATAATGCCGCATACAATACAGATTGATGAACATTTAGAATTAGATTATAATAGCAATGTTTAACATTAGCTAGAAATATTGAAAGATTCACAAGATTGGCAGTCAATTAAATCATCAATTTAAATCGGTTACAATGCAAAAATTTATTGCATTTAATTCCTCAATAAATATTCAAGTTTAATTGAAACCATTTTTTTTTTTTCTTTTTTTCACATATAAATTGCCCCATTCAGTTAGAATCGCATCGTTGTGTAAAATGCGACGATATGCAATCAATGTGGTGTTTTTGGTGAGAGGGATCAACCCATTGAGCCACACACTTTAATTAAACATCATCTATAGATGAATCGTTTTATAAGAAATATTAAAAATATAAATCACAAAAATTTGTGCCAAAACATAAGTGGAAAATCAACCATTTTTCCTACCATATGCATTTTTTTTTTTTTTTTCAAAATGCCATGCACTAATGCGTGCATAATATATCATAAGAGCAGAAGATTTCAAACAAATCACCATCAATTGCATTTATATTTTGAATGTATTTGGTTTTTTTTTTTTTGTTTTTTTTTTTCATTTTATGCTTGTCCCGCTTGTTGGTCATGTTAAACGAAAAATGTAATCATAGCAGCAATTGGATAATTAATGTTCTTTAGCGCGCATAAATGCCATAATTCCAATGAATATGATTCGCATTTCATCATTTTGCATATAAAATTACATTTGGCTATTTATAACTTAAATATCCAATATTTGTATCCTTAATTCAAACGTAAATTGTTGATACAAAAATAGCTACTCATCAAGAATTTTATAGAAAAAAAAAAAACGAAATGAAATTAATTCAATCAAATTTGAACCAAATCATTCATTCAACGCCGATATGTTATTAGCATCTATTTAATCGAGATGTGCATGTTATTTTAATTTTCATTTCAACACCTTGATATCGAAATGTTTAATACAAAATTGATCAAAAAAAAAAAAAAAAAAAAACAAAAAACAAAAAAATAACAAATGTCAAAAATCTCTTACACTCTCTCACGTCGTTGAATTAGACAAAAAAAAAAAAAACATATGAAAAAGTCAAAATATATCAGGCAAAATGGCATTATTTAAATCGCATTATAATTTGAAAACAAATTTTCGTGCTACAATGTGTTAAACATAGTTTTGTGTTGATTGTGTATTCTGAAGCGTATCTAAGTTGTATCTAAGAGATATCGATTCAAATTTAATTTGTTTTGTTAATAAATTTATTGTGGTCAAGCAAGTGTCAAATACAATTAGAATGTCATCTTGTCTATTATAGAAACGATTGTTTTTTTTTTTTCTTTTTAAAGTTTTTTTTTTCTCAACATTATAGCGAAAATTTTTCAATATTGACTAGACTAAGATAGTAATTTCTAGACTGAGACAGTAAATGGCAAGGTTCTTATTGTATGTGCAAATTGAAGTGAAATGATTTATTGGTGCTCTTTTTATTCATAATAATTCTTGTTTTTTTTCTCATTCCCTTTCTCTCCCTTTCTCTCCCTTCCTCTCCCTTTCTCTCCCCCCTCTCTCCCCCCTCTCTCCCTTTCTCCCTCCCTCTCTCTCTCCCCCTCTCTCTCTTTCTCCCTCCCTCTCTCTCTCTCTCTCTCTCTCTCTCCCTCTCTCTCTCTCCCTCTCTCTCTCTCCCTTTCTCTCTCCCTCTCTCTCCCTCTCTCTCTCTCCCTCGCTCTCTCTATCTCTCACTCTCCCTCGCTCTCTCCCTCTCTCTTCCTCTCTCTCTCCTCTCTCTCCCTTTCTCTCCCTCTCTCTCCCTCTCTCTCCCTCTCTCTCCCTCTCTCTCCCTCTCTCTCCCTCTCTCTCCCTCTCTCTCTCTCTCCCTTTCCCTCTCTCTCCCTCTTTCCCTTGTGTTTCACGGTAAATTGAAAAGAAAAATGAATAAATGAGGATTATAAATGATCAAGAAAAGTGCAAATTTGTTTGATGTTCATTTCAACAAAAATTTGTTATGAATAATGTTCGTTAGATATTCAAATCAAACACGCACATACATCTAGTCAACACATTAAAAATATAATGATGAACGAAAGCATATTTTAAACAAAAGGAAGCATGATTTGAGAGGAAAAAAAAAATATTGAGATTTGAAACAAAGCAAATCTTGTCCTTTGTAGCGAAAAATTTGCGTATTTTTTTTTTTTTTTTAGTTAATCCCATACACGCAGTTCACATACGTGACTTTGCCATTTAAGCAACATAAGATGCATAATGGACTGGAAATAATATGAGAAACATAGTCCCTATTCAAATGAATCGAAAATATGTTTGTGACCAGAGTGTTCGAGATATTGTTTTTTTTTTTTTTTTGGTTTCTCGAACATTGTTACAGGATCCGATGTTCTATCATAAACCATGATATCATCCATTTTTGGTTATTATTATTATTTATTTTTTTTTTTTTTCGTTTGCGTTAACATAATATCAATCTTGTTCTTAGTAGATGAAAAAATATGACCATATTCTATGGAAATTAGACATTTAACATTTGCAGATTAGATAAATTGTCAAAATGGCACTGCCATTTGATGCTAAATTTGATAATAGTAAATATCCGAGAAAAAAAAAAAAAGAAAAAACAAAAAACCCGACGGGTAAAAGGTCGCATATGATGGATACAAACCGGACCATCAAACACACATTTCATCATCATTTTTGGACCGTTCATAATTCTGAATACCATAGTCGAAACCAGCATCATCACCGATGCCATCGTCACCAATATCATGTATTTGATTTTAATCTATGCCACAAGACAAAAATCAAAATTCAAAATATAATAAAATAAAATATACAAATTTATTAAAAGGAATAGAAAATGATGAAATTCATTAAATATTCAAATCAAATTCATTTCTATTCAATCTTTTTTTTTCGAAGAACCAAGAATGAATGAACGAAAAAGAAAGAAATGAAGGAAGGAAGAAAGAAAGAAAAAAAAAAACAAATAATTAGAAAGAACGAAAATTACAAAAAAAAAAAAAAAAAAAAAAAATAATTTCAGGCTTATTTTCAAATTCTACTTTCAACTTTCGCTTTTTAAAATCGTTTGACCTTTTTTGGCATCTTTACCAAATTACATATTGATCACATTTTAATGATAAGAATTGTTTTAACGTATTTCTTTAAATATCAATAACAAGTGGTTGATATTAAACTCTGAAATTTGCGTCAACAGAACCTTATTTAATTTGATCAATTCTTTGTTTTTTTTTTTCTGTTTTGCCATTTCATTTACATATGCATAAATAGTCATCTTAGAATATATTTATACGATAGGCATATTTCTAAAGTTTCGAACTTTCGATCTCTCTTCGGAAATTCAATATTTGCCCATCTTTGTTAATATTAACCTTTACCTAATTAAATCTTGATCATGTATTGATGATAAAGAATAGTTTTTATTTCTTTTTATTTAAAACGCCACATTTGAAAAAAGGTAAACATTTCATGCAAATTTGATTATGTCTATTCTGTTTGCGATTATTTGCTTCCGTTTAGATAAGTATAATTAGTCAATGGATGAGAAAAATTACAACACAAAAAATCCGAATGGAATATTTGAAAAAAACCGAATGGAACATTTTGGAAAAACCGAACGGAACCGAATGGAATATTTTGGAAAAATCGAATGGAACCGAATGGAATATTTTGGAAATTTTCATTTCGCAAAAATTCAATGAAGCAAAAAATGAATGAAATGAAATTACAATTTTGTATCGAATTTATGAATGAATATGTATCAGCTGTTACGCTTTCTTCCTTCTTTCTTTGATTTTTTTGGAAAAAATCCGGTTTTTTTTTTTCGAAAAAAAAAAGAGAATACAAAGAATGACAAAATTTACTATAATATTTGGGGGCCAATTTTTATGATAACCAATCAAGTTGATCGTAAAACTTAAAATTAATTTTACGTTGAAAAAAAAAAAATTTTGAAAAAAGGGGAACGTATTTAAGAACCAGAAATCAAAAACGAAAAAAAAAAAAAAAAAAAAAACAACAAATAAAACCGCTTTTCATAGTGAAGCATTTCACGTATGCAAATAATAAAATCTCAATAACTAAAAATAGATTAGCATTCACACGACGATGTATAATTATATTGAATTAAACATTGTTCATAGAAATGTAATTAATAGGTTAAATTTTAAAAATGAGAAAATTGCAGTATTAAAACAAAACAAGATCTATTATAAATCATCGAAAGATGTCGGAAATTATGCATATTCATTATGGTGGTGATTTTCATATACATAAAATCGTACAGTTTATGAATGTAAAATGGGTTGAAATGAAAGAAATAGACACTTCCTTAAAATGAACCATTTTTTTTTTTTTGTGATTTGGCCTTTATGATAGTGAAAAACAAAAATAAAACGTTAGAAAATCTTGAGAAACAATGATATAATTGTTCTTTATTAATCTTAATTTTGTGGATTCACTAACAAATTGTCAGTTGAGAGTCAGTTATTAATGAACGATATTCCGCCATATCAATAGCGCAAATTTATAGCGGAAAAGCATATTTTTCATATTAGATGAATGAGAAAAATAATAAGCATCTAAATAAATACGTAAATTATACAAACATGAAAGCGTCTCTCATGACCAAATACAAAATGATGACATCTGATGCAAAAGTTCAAGGTTAAATGTATATTTCACACATATTTATTTAATCATATTGATGTTTATCACATTGAAAACTGATGATGAAATAGATTATATGGTATGGTATATCATTGTAATTATCGGCAATTATAATTACAATATTTGAAATCGAATGAAAGAAATTTGTTTGACATAAAGTTTGTGTGAATCTTTGTCGCAATATGTTTTTAATTATCCATAATCTCATCATTTTTCTTATGAAATTTTATGAATTATTCGTTTGAATTCAAAATTGTGTCTCATAAATTTTCAGATTATTTTTATTTTTATTTTTTAATTTAAAAGTTTTAATGATTAAAGTGTTTTAATTTAAAAAGATGGCTATTTTTTTTATACAAATGAACACAAAATTGGTTTAATATCGAAATGAAAATGACGTTTTTCTGCATATCAAAAAACAATTTCAGCAAATTATAAGCGTATTCTTTGTCAATGGTGAACTGTTAAAATATATACTTTTGTAAATTGGTGCATGTTTCAACTCTCTGAATGACCATTTTTTGTTGATTTGACGAGAGGAAGAAGCAAAAAAAAAAAAAAAAAAAAAATGCGAAAAGAAAAATTATGCAATCGCCACATGAATAGAAATAACAAAAAAGCTTCACAGTTTATTCAGAAACTATGGTTTGGTTCTGGTTGTGACATTTAAAAGAATTTATGAAAGTATGCATAAAATATACAAATAAATAGATTTTCTATCAAAATTAAAATAACTAGAAATCATTATAGAAAAAAATCTCAAAAAAAAAAAAAAAAACATAAAGAATGATAGAGAGAAAAAAAAAGAACCAATTTCAATGAATACCGCTCTAATAGGTTTGTTTTTTTTGATATTTATCGAGATAGCAAAATAAAAAAGAAAAAAATAAACATCCTAGCCACAGTCACATTTGATTGGTGGTGAATCATTATTGTGGCTTCTTGTCAAGGAAGAACTTTTGCATTTGCAATTTAAACTTGTAACATAAAAATCTATTTCGAGTGATTTCCTAAATATAAATTTAATAATCTAAACAAAATTAACTCTCGTCAAACTCATATAAAATCTCTGGACAAAAGAAAATAAAATCTTTGGACAAAAGAAAACCGTTTTAATTTTAACAAAAAAATGTCAATGAATTTTATTGACAAATTCTGTTTGTTTTTTTTTTGTCAAAATCATAATTTAACATGTTTACGTTCTTGTTTTTGACAAAAATTAACTCATCTTTTTCACGCATCATAAAAATTCAAAATCTATTGACAACGAATCAATAGATTTTATATGGTAACGCACAATAACATACATATTGGATAATTCACATTTGGAAATAAATGTAACAAATTGATCGAATTTGGAATTCATGTAGCGTTTGGCATGGACAAACTCTAGAGGGTTGTACAATGATCGATGGCACTTAGTTGATTTCAATGTTTTTTTTTTTTTTTTTTTTTTTTTTTTTAAATGACTAGACGTCTCAATCTATCAATTGATTTCAATTAAAATGCACCGCACGAATTTTCATCGTTTTTTTTTACAGAAGCTGATTTCGTGCCCATTTGTGTTGATGTGTGTTAGTTTGTTGCGAAAGAATTGACGATACGGAACGATATTATAACGTTGCTGAGAGCAAAGAGAGATAGAGAGAGAGAGAGAGAAAGAGAGAGAGATAGTGAGAGAGAGAGAGAGAGAGAGAGAGAGAGTGAGTGAGAAAATACACATCAACGTGTACATCAGAACCTTGAACTAATCGAGGAAAAAACATAAAGTTTCGGATTAAACCCATGCATTGCTCCATTTTTACCGAAAAAAAAAAACAAATTTTGTTGATTCAACATGGGGAATTCACAAAAATCATATTTCCATCAAATTTATTGCACATGTTTTTTTCTTCTTCTTCAACCAAATGAATTCATTGACGATGATTCATGAAATGTAAAACATTTAAAATTCGGATAAGATTCAATATAATTGATTTCGATGCGTGTGGCTAAAATGCGTGTTTGGTGTTTCTTTGATTGCAATCGATTAGTTTATTCATTGAAAGTGTGTTAATGTATTGACACAATCATCGTAGCAAATATTCACACTCATGTGGGAGCAACAAGTGTGAGCAGCAAAATGAAAAAATAAAAATCAGTTTTTTTTTTTTCGAAGAAATAATGTCACTGACTGACATTGTGTGCGACAATTAACAAGAAAACGATGATACGTTAAGGCTTAAGGTCACGTACCGCAACAAATTCCGTTGGCTAAAATGGATAAAAATGTAAACGGTGACACGATTCATTCGCGTAATAAATTGTTTATGTTTATATTAATGGCTATTTATTTAATTTTATTATGAATCATTGAGTTTTCTTTCACATTTAGTGCAAAATGTGCCCCTTATTGTCGCCTTGTTGCGCTGGTTATCATCAAAAATAAAATACACAGAAAGACGAAGCGAGCGATATAGTCGAATAATGTCAATTTTACATACTAACAGATGTTTTAGTTTATCATTACAATGTTAGAGTCCTTGATTGTTTCTTTTTTTTTTGGCGTTCCAGCTGATGTATATGTAACGTCAGCCAGTTACGAGCTAAAATAACATAGGAAAAATATATTATGAAAGAATGAAAAGAGTGAGAGAAAAAAAAGCAAAAACATGAAAGAGCGAGAAAGAGATAAGGAAATCGGAAAAAGGTGTTTTGGGAGAAAGGCCATTTAAGCCACAGAAAGAGAAAATAAATGCGAACGACTTTCGTCGAAACAAAATTCGACGATCAAAAATTTGGACAATGGAAAAACTATCTGGAATGTTTTCACTTGCAAATCAAATGCAATCTTTCCGCTTGAATACGTTTTCTGCCTATCTGTATTGTTCAGCTTACGAAGAATAATGAAAAATATGCAACTGATATTAGTTGCTTCAGAGAAAATTTAGCGACTAATTATATATATATATTTATCTGTTAGTAATAAGAATTAGCGTACTGTGGTGTTCAATAACATGATTATGGATAAAACACTAACATTAAAATCGAACAAAAAAAAAAACGAAAAATTCATGTATTGGATGTTACAGTCATGGACAGAATTGAGAGCACCCCTGATGAAATAATTTATCATCGATTGTTTCGTTGGTATCTTTTCCTTTTTTTTTTTTTTTTTTTTTTTTTTTGTTCAAATATCTATGCTATACGTACAACGCGATTTTGGCTCTGGAAACCCAGTTATTTTTCTATTTTTTTTTTTTTTTTCAGCCAGCATATGCAGAATTAACAGCAATAAATGCAGCGTTAAGCTGTTAAACATGTGTGTCTATTTGGTTACTCTTCGTGAATTTGTTGAACTTTTTGTTGTTGATGCTGGGCTTTATTTTTGTTTTTTTTTCGTTTGTAGTTTTCTTTGTCCGTTGCATTCTGGTTGTTCGTTGTTTGGAACGGAGTTTGCTTCGATGATTACCGTAAAAGAAACAAAACGAAAAAAAAAAACACACACACACATCACTATTTGAATAATTTAAACCGTAACCAGTGGTAAATGCATCACAACCATCATCATGTCAATGTGCCATACCATTGAATGGAATGGAATGCATTCCTAACAAATATTTACATTTTACATACGCTATAACTGGCTTGAAAGGAAAAAAAAAAATAGTACTATTTGGCTTCTTTTCTTCATTCTCATGTGTTGTTTTTAGAGAATTGCTTGTGTGTTAGATCACATTTATTTATTTAAATCGAAATGTTGTTTATGATTAATGCTACTGACCAAGCGCTAGTTCGTTATGTGTAGATGCATTTTCTGACGCAACAAATGTGCGAATGAATGTAAGGCATTTCCATTCATAAGTGCGGTTTACAAAAAAAAAAAAAAAAAAAAAAAAAAATGAAGACAAAATCAGTGTCAAATCATTGATGGTAAGTCTTGATCTTCTCACATTTTCTTTTCACTCTCTATCAACATAGAATAATAATGAAGCTTATCGAATTCGGGCATTTGATTCAAACAATGGACCCAAACAATCAAATACACTTTTGATTGATCTTTATTTCCGTAGTAAATACCAACGGTTAAATTCCGCAGTAGCCACAAACTGATGACTATTAACATTCGACAAGGTTGATGGATAAACATAACATTTTTTCACGGTAGCAACTATGACTCAACAATAAACTTTTCCCAGATCGATTGAATACTTATTTTACAATTGCTGGTTAATTTTTTTTTTTTTTCGTTTTTTTCTTATCTTTTTCTTTCTTATTTTTGCTCTTTCGCCTTCTTTCTACCTCATTCTCTGTCTTTCTTTCTTCCTTTTTTCACTCTCCTTCTTTTCTCTCTCTCTCTCTCTCTCTCTCTCTTCCACTCTCTTTCTCTCTTTGTCTCTTTCTCTGTCTTTCTCTGTCTTTCTCTCTTTCTTTTTCTCTTTCTTTCTCTCTCTCTCTCTCTCTCTCTCTCTCTTTCTCTCTTTCTTTCTCTCTCTTTCATTCTCTCATTCTTTCCCTCTTTCTTACTTTCATTCACATTTCCATATTCATTCGAAATTTTGTATAACTTAGTCGTATTGAATTGAATGTTTGATGAAACGTACGCATGTTTATCGAGAATTTCAGTTTCATTAAATAACAAATAAGCGTGTGCGATAGATGAAATTTCTTTTTTTTTTCTCTTCATTTTCTTTAAATGAAGATTCATTTATTATGTAAAGTGTGTGGTCAAATCATAAAGTTCCATGCACACTTAAAATCAAGAGAGAAAAGAAGAAGAAGAAGAAGATGAAAAAAAAAATGTCAACATATACATTCGGCATCAATATGCGAGATTTCACCCGTTTCTCTTGATTTTGCGTTTATTTTTTTTTTTATCGATCAAATTGATCTGTTTATAACTTTAGTGAACTTTTTGGCTATTACGAAATTATGCCACAGAACATATGTTGGCAATTTTGTTTTGATATTTTGCGTGAGATTCATCAAGTATCGCAAAATATCATTTCAACTCATCGGATATTCATTATCAATTTATTCATAAATTAGGATTTCTTTTTATTTCTCGCTTTCGATTTGATAAATTTCTGTTTTTTTCTATTTTGTGCGTGGTGTGTGTGTTTGTGTGTGTGTGTCTGTGTAATATTCCAACTTAAGTCGATACGTAACCATATATGAATTCTCAATCAAATGGTTAGAAGATGAGAGAAAGACATAATCAATATTCATATACGCATTTCTTTATGGATAGATCAATATCGTTTAAATACGCATCACAATTTTAAAGATTAAATAACAAATATATTCAAAAATTCTACTAGTTTGAATATTTTTATGAATTTTATATATTAATGACTGACTCTGCGCGCGTGATATAAAAATGTATGGATAAATTGATATTTCGCTGGGGATACTCCTTGTTTTTTTTTTTTTTTTGTTTTTTTTTTTCATTTTTGGTTTGGTAGCAAATATCAAGGTCATAAAAAAATCTCTCTCTATAAAAAGATCAATCGTTTTGAAAATAATACTTGGAAGAAAATAAAACTGACCACACCTATCAATTCAACCGATTATTTTTATTACTGCTTATGTATGAATGTGTTACATGTTGATTTAATTGATAATTTTCATTTAACACTTTATGAAATTCACATCTCAGTGAGAGAGAAATGAATCAACTTCATGATGTCTTATGAGAATTCTAATAAAATTAGAAGAATTTCTTATCATCATGATCATGAACAAATTATGAAAATTCAAGTAAAATTAAAGCAACAAAGAAATGATGTTATTTCATAATTGGTTATTAAGCAATTTACTAACAATATTTCTTTACTAAATAGAGATATAGTAAAATGGAAATAATTTAATTCGCAGTTACAAACTAACACCTCTAAAATGGAAAAAAAAAACAATGTCGATGGAGTTAAAAATATTGGATGCGAAACGTTGTAAATATTTGGCTCCAAAGGCCAGATCAAAATCCCCCAAAAAAAAAGAAAGAAATGAAAATCATGTCTCATGGTCATTTTCGCTCTTTCAACTTCAAATTCACAGTTTAACACATTAATCAATAGATTTATGCCCACAAATCATCTAACAACATCGATTGCTTAACATTGCAATTGATGCAGTTTTATGATTGGGTATGATTTGCATTTTACTTTGTCTTTGTGTATCTAACGAAAAACAAAAAAAAAACAAAAAAAAAAATTTCTCAAAATATTATTTATTCAATAACATAAAATTGCTTCAAATCAATATGAAATATAGTAGCTAATTAACGGATATTTTAGCATATTTAAAATGACGATATTGGATTTGTGTGTTGATTTGGATATTTAAATATGTGCGGCCGGTGTACAACTGTCATACAATATGAATTTACAAATGCTAATGAAGATGCCCGTGGCAGGTGTTCGATAGCGGCTTTGAATTAACGAAAGTGAAAAGCAAATCATTGACATCTTCATTGAAGTGCGAAACAAAAATCATACGTAATGTAAAATATGCAAAAATTTTAGCAATCAAAATATAATCGAATGTGCTAAGTTTGATGAATGCAATTTAACATATATACGGGGGCCAATCGATTGACACAGAGAAAGTGATGCATAAGTTGTGCGTGTTTTTTTTTTTTTTTTGGGTTTTTTCTTTGCAATAATCAACAACAAAATCCCAACAATTGGTGGGATACCACCAAAACGAAATATAAAAAATGTGTGCCAAAGAATTGCAACGTCATTAAAATACAAACAAATTACGTCGATTTGATTTTTATGAATACATTTGGTGATGGAAAAAAAAGAAGAAGAATTTTTGAGTATCGAAAGTTAACCAAAACTGTTTATGGATCTTTAAAGATTAATTGTTTTATGCAATGATCAATTATAATTTTAATACCAATCAAAACTGCACTTTAAAATGAAGAAGATTTTTTCTTGCATTTTATCCTCTTGTATTTCTACAAAATTTACGTTCATTGATTTGAAATCAATGATTTCAGCCATATGGAAGTTTTGTTTAGTTCTAGATGTTAAATCATTTCGACAAAAAAAAAAAAAAATTACCATAAAAAAAACCAATTGGCGTTAATGCATCTTGCCAACTAAAGACGAGTGTCTATTTTAGTCTTCACGTGTGCAATATTCAACGGTAGTCAAAAGAAAAAAAAAATGTGCTGTGTAAACGATGTTCATTGATGATGTATACAATGTATTAAGATTTGTTGTCATTTCACTTGTACTTGTTGTCAGCATTCCATTATGTACACGCTTTTAAATGTGTATATTTTGAAAACGGTCGACTAAGAGTGAAAAATTCAATATTGACACAAGAAAAGTATGTGGTTTTTTTTTTTTTTTAAAAAATTTATTTAAATTGATTTGTGGTCAAGTATTTATTGTTGAACAACTGTTTTCCAGTATTCATGCATTTTACGCATTTTTTTTTTTCTTCATTCATTTCATAAACCAATTTGTTTCAAAATTTGTTTTTTTTATTTCGGAATTTTTGCTTTCATTCAATCCAAATGATTCAAGATATTAAATGTGTTGCGGAATTCAATTTTGCCAAGAAAAAGGAAAAGCAACCAAAATTGATTTTTTTTCGTGTAATTTTTAGCTTAATATCTATCATCGATTGCTACATTTTAGATAAATGAGATATAAGTGAATTAATGATGATATTATCGAAAATATGTATTTTCACGCATCTCATGACCATTGGAAATCTTTTTTTTTTTTTTTTTTTGTAGATCATTACATTCAAACATCGATATGGATATAGATATCTATTGATTTCTTCGTAATGTTTAATCTTCATGTGTAATGGATCTGTTTCGTAATGATATCGTTCAAAGAATATACAAGAGATATTTGTAAATACTTATTTAGGTGCAGAAATAAGTGAGAAACAGTGATTGATAGAAAGCGAAAAAAAAAAGATTGATGGAAAGGAAGCGAGAATGAGGGGGAGACGAAGAGAAAGAGAAAGAGAGAGAGAGAGAGAGAGAGAGTGAATTAGAGAGAGAGCAAGAGAGAGAGAGTGAGAGAGAGCGAGAGAGATAGCGGGTGAGAGCGCGAGAGAGCGAGAGAGAAAAGAGAGAGAGAGAGAGAGAGAGAGAGAGAGAGTGAGAGAGAAATAGAGAGATAGATATAGAGAAAGAGCAGAGATAGAGAAAGAGCAAAGATAGAGAAAGAGAGCGAAATGAATCCAGAAATAAAGAGATAAAGAGAGATAGAAGATTAAGAAAGAGATTGAGATAGATTCAGAGAGAACAAGAAAGAGAAATAGAATGAAAGAAAATGAAAGAGAGAGAGAGAGAGAGAAAGAGAGAGAGAGCGAGAGAGAGAGAGAGAGAGAGAGAGAGAGAAAAAGAGCAAAAAGACTGTTGTGAGTGATAAAATTCGTATTTTGATTTGAAATAACATGATTTTGTTTGAAAATTTACCGCAATCGTCATTGAAGATTTGGTATCATCAACGATATGATGAAGTATGTTTCGTAAATATCCATTGATAATTCATCAGAAAGTTTACTTCATTTTGAATCAAAATTGATGTGCTAATGAAACTTGCCAAAATCATGAAATTCAAAAATTTATTGAGAAAAGAAAAAAAATGTCATCGATAAATTTGCTGAAATATTTGTGATAAAAATTAAAATATCGTTAAAATATGAATTATTAAAAATGCGATGGAATAAATAATTTTGATTGGATTTTTTTTTTTTTTTTATGAAATGTCAAATGTAATTCAACCCATAACATCATTTACATTATCATAACGTTTCCATATTCAAATCAGTATTTGTTTAAATGTCATCTCTCACATCATGACCATTTTAGTTGGAACATGGGCTAGAACATCAATATCACCATCATCATAAATCAGATTTTATGTCGACGATTAAAATTAAAAACAAAAAAACCAACAACATTATCGAACGGGTTGGTTCAAAGAAGTTTACAGGAAAAAACAAAAGGAAAGCAAAAGAAGACTACCGTGAATTGAATTGAATTACATGTTGCCCTTCCGACTAAAATTAAATGCTTAATGACAAACACTCAAGTTAATTATTATTGAAATGGTCAAAACCCAAAACTATCAAAGAAATTGTAGATCAATCAAATATTATCATTATTATTTTATTGCCTCATGGCAAAATCATCGCCAAATGGTTGAGAACTGAAAGGTCAACACGATACGAATATTGCACGCAATCAAATTACAATTTAATATTTTATAAATATTATAAGCGAATTTTTTGCACGCGATTTTTCAATGATAATCAAGTGTCATCGATATTACAAATCCAAACAATGTCAATCGTTAAATTATCTAGCTTTTAATTCATCTGACAGATGCGGTATGATTTTATGAGGTGTCAGTGTTGAATACAATACAATTCATAAATCAAAAGAAATATTATCTTGAATGAAACAAAGAAGAAAAGAAAAGAAAAAAACAAAACGAAATACTACCGTATATGTGGTGGCTACTACTCATAAAAGCAGGAAAACGTACCATTCAGGCAGGTGAGAAATAATTTGATTTATGGATAGACAGCACATCATTGTTATCTGATAGCGTATGCTTTTGTTTTTGTTTCATTTTTTTTTTTTTTTTTTTTGCTCAGTCATGTGGTTCACGTAGCACAGCAAGAGCTTTTTTTAATGCATCAATTGTGTTGACGCGCCACTTCTCGTTCCTATATCCGTATGTTATTTTTTTTTTTGTTTTTTTTTTTTGTTTTATTAATTTACTGACAGCATCTTCATCAACATCTTCATCTTCATCTTCATCATATAAATGAGCAAAAATAATCAACACACCGTAATCACTGTGCATTTTTGGTTGATCACAATTCCGATGTGTGTGTGTGACCACAGAACATGCATTGAACAATATTTCCACAGTTTTTCTGCACATTGAAAAGCAATCATATAATACATAGCAATCACATTGAATGCATAATGATAATGTACGATACATCGTTTGAAACAATGTACACATTTCTATGTTTGTTTATTTTTAGTTGCTGTTGCCGTTGTTGTTGTTGGTAAATTTCAGTAATTTACTTTTATATAATCTCAAATCTTAATCTTCATTCTTTCAATGCCTTTTTTCCGAATGGTGCAATTATTCACTCATCTCAAATTAAACTGGTGAAATATCTTTATGTTAATCGGTTTATGCCTTGATGCTTGAACATTTCGCAAAAGAAAAACCAAAACAAGTGAAAAACTTAGCGATCCAGATTAGTTTGTTTCGTTTGGTCTTTGCCGACAATTCAATTTGCGTTTTTGATGCGTATACATAATGTACTGCGTTTATGCATCATTGTGATGATGAATCATTTAGCATTGCGTTGGCGTCTTCGTCTCTCCCTCTCTCTCTTTCTGTTTTCCTCTCGTGCAGACTCTATCTGTCTGTCTTTGTCTCTTTCTTTCCCTCTCGCTCCATCTTGCTCTCTCTCTCTCTCTTTCTCTCTCTCTTTCTCTCTCTCTTTCTCTCTCTCTTTCTCTCTCTCTCTCTCTCTATATCTTCATCGCTCTGTCTGTCTATCTCCCTCTTCCTGTCCCTTTTCCTTTCGCTCTGTCTATCTCTCTTCCTCTCCCTTTTCTCTTCACTCTATATGTCTCTTTCCACTCCCATTCGGTCTGTCTTCGTCAGTATTATACATTTGACCTGCGATCTATGACTGCGCCAAAGGTTAACACCAAGCTAAGCATATTTAATATAAAAAAAAAAAAAAACTAAAATCAGATAACAATGAGTTCACCTTTGTGTCCATTTCATGCTGAATTATTTGGGTAATTGTTGAATGAAAAAGAAAAATTAATGAAAACATCGTTGTTTAACCAAATCCAAATAAAAAAAAAAAAAAACATTGAAATAAATAGCTTTTGTTATTGTTATTTTGATTGCTTTTTTCCGCAAAGTATTCTAAGCTAGTCTGATGCGATTTTAAAAAGCCTCCACTCGTCATTCATTTTACACAAGATTACATGAAAGGTATCTCAATAATGTAACATGTGCATGTCAAATGCGCCCAAATTTTTTTTGTTTTTTTTATTTTTCAACTAATCTTCAAATCTCTTGATTTACATAAAAATAAATAAATCATTTTCACACGCATATTATTGTTGTTTTGATCAAGTTCAAATGCATTGAAATCAAATTCAACTGATTATTTAGTGGTAATACAGGTCTTAATAAAAGTTTAACACAAATTATTAAATGTACGGAAACCAAATAAAATATGGAATAATCGACATGCATTATTTGACATCAATTTTAAGTTCATTTCACTGCTTCGAATCGATGCTATGACATATATCTGGCACTGTGCATCCAATGAAAAAAAAAAAAAAAACTTTTCATCGACTTCTTCATTTTTTTATCGATTACAACATAGTTTGATGGAAAACAATAAACACAACGACGCGTAATCAACATCAATTTACCATTTTATTTATTGGCATTAATTTTTCGTTTTAGTCGTTTGTAACCTTTTTACAAAGAATGAATGGCTTTAAAATGCCAGAAATCGGCTATGGATAATTAAATGTTCGCATTGACTTTCTTCATTTTTAATTTGATTAAAAACACAACTATTTTAAATTCGATTTGCGCACACTCTCCATCGTTGTTGAAGTTTTTTTTTTTCCGTCGTTGAACGTAGTGAATTAAGTAATTTTTGGTTGTTTTTGTTGTTGTTGTTGTTGCAATGGGTTTTGTTGTTTATTTCTCAATGTTTGGAAATTTTTTATAATTAGTTATTTTGGGACACAAGATGAGCAAATCAACACAAATTGAACTGAACTTTTCCTTTCAATTGAAATTGGTCGAGAAAGAGAGAGAAAAATCGCTTTTGTATAAAAAGAGAGGAGAGAAAAAATTGATGTTCCATAGGCCATCGTTAAACGTATGACGTTATTCACTGTGCTCATACAATATTTCCATCATCATAATTTTCATGGCCATTTTAATTCAATCGATGAATAGATCAACACTGCAATCGAAACTGTTTGGCAGTTTTTTTTCCTTTTTTTTCCATTTTTTTTTTATTCTTTTTTATTTTTAGATTGTCCATTTTTATTTTCTGTTGTTGTTGCGGGGTTGTTGTTGTTTTTTTTTTTTTTTTTTTTTTCATTTTCAAATTAGAATTGAAATTTGCATATCTTGGTTTTCTTGATGACATTTCTCTATTGTTATTTCAAACGAAATAATAATCATTCTTGGATATAAATGGTAAATTTTTAAATCTCATTCATATTATGAAGAACCATTCGTGTACATATATGACATATTAATGATTTTGATAAACATTTTTATTTGCCAAATTATAATGATCAAGTTTTATGCATTTGGTTATGGCGCCATTGGATCAAAATATGCATTAATTTATTATGGATTATTAAAAAGCTTAAAATTGCATATATTCAACATGATTTGTTTTTTGGTTTTTTTTTTGTCTAAATTTCCGGGAAAATAAATCATTTGGTGGACATTTGTGTGAATTCACATGATGAAATGATGTGATAAGTTTTTTTTGGTTCCTGTTTAAGATAAAATCATTTAAAATGACCAAAATTAGATACTAGTTAAGATGGATTATCGGTAAAATAGATAGAATTCATTCTATTAACAGATATTTGACGAAATTTTGAATTTTTTTTTTTTTTTTTTTTTTTTTTTTTTTTTTTGCTTTTTAAATAGATTTTCAAAAATGAAAGAAAAAAAAATCCATTGTTATTGTTTAAATTGGTGCATAGTGTGATCTCACCAGCTGCAAGATACTGAACAATAAAGCAAATTCTTTTGAAATTTTGAAATGTTTGAGAGAAAAATGAAAAAAAAAAAACGAAAAACACCATTTGAAATCCAATCCATTTGTTCTCTGCTAAATCTGATGGACATTGATGTCACAAGATAACCATGAAAATGCAATCTATTTTGAATGACCATTTACACCGAAGTCCGAAACAAACTGAACCGCATTTGCATCAATTTTAAATTAAATCGTGCGTCGATTGTTTACTATTTTAGTCTCATTTAATTAGCAACAAAACAGTGCAAAATTAATTAGCATGTTTGTTGTATATTTTCTTTCTTCATCTTGATGGTTTCTTTTTCTTTTTTTTTTTTCTAGGCGAAAAAATGTTGAGCTTGAAAATTTGGCTCCGCTTTTTTCATTGTTTTGTTTTGAATACATGATTTCTCTATCTCGCATTTAATCTTTTGTATTTTTGGTGATGAAAAGCAAATGAAAAAAAAAGAGAATAATTTCGAGATTTTTTTCATTTTTTTCATTTTTTTTTTTTTTTTTTTTTTGGTCAAATTCAACATTAACAAACAGGATCAATTAAATGTGAAATCAATAAAGCAATATAAAGTGTTTCAAGTAAAGATTCCGTTAAAAGAAAATGAAAATAAATTACGCAAGAGAAAACAAAAACAAAAACAATAAATTACAGTTACGATGTCAAGGTCGCAACTAATCTATGGGCATTTTCATTGTTTTTTTTTTCTTTTTACCGTCTTCTTCAGTGGTGGTCAATATTTTACACGAATACCGTAATACAGTTTACATTTTTTTTTTTATTCTGTCAACTGTATCGATGGATTCTTAGAACAAAATGATTCTTGAAGAACAATAATGGTGATTGCTAGGGGGTAGACACGAGAAAAAAAAAAGAGAGTGAATCTCAATACTAAATCTCTGTGAATCTAAATGAATTGCGTTTTTGATCTAAATATAAACCAAACATGACGAATGTTTCAAATCGTAGTGAATCTGAGTGAATCTCAATTATATCGCAGTAAATCTTTGCATCATGAATCTAAGTTTTGATATGAATGAATCCAAATGAATATTTGAAGTTTGAACCGTGTCTACCCTCTAATGGCTTTAAGAATTTATCCGTGGTCTTCTTGCTTTAAAAATTTTGAATTGGAATAAATGACTTCTGAAATGAATCTTTTTTATTTACAATTTTCTCTTCAGCTCAAGTTTTTCTGAATGGAAATGCATAAAAAACTAAATTTAAATTTACAAAAATAAATTTCCGTTTTTCTTTTCTTCAAAAAACAATGACTTATTGAAATAAATGGTAAATTTCTTTATTTTTTCATTGATGTTAATTCAAAATTCATGCACGAATTTAATTGCTGAAAAAGAATCGTAAATATTCTTGTTGTCTACAGAAAGGCTTATTGTCTACAGAGAGGAATATTCTTCAGGCTTAGGAATGGACTACAACATTCTTCAGGTTTAGCGCACTAAAAAATTGTGAAAAAAATTTAAATGAAAAAATCTCATATATTTCTCGCGCTTTGCACATCCCATCGCACTGCAAATGCATAGAATCTAAACTAATAAGGAAGAAAAAGCAGTTTGGATACTCAACTTTCTGATAATTTAAAGCTGTTTCCATCAGAATCCATCAAAAAGTAGAAAAGTAAAATCAAAAATTATCGTTTAACAAAATATTAACAGTACAGTAGTTACTATGAATTCACCACAGGATAGATCAAAATCCATTGGATAATTTCGAATCATATTATTCTTTTCCCGAACAATAGTTTTTAATGTAAATTTTATTCATTATGTTCATTCAAATAAACGATTTCTCTATCACGTATTAAATCTTTGGGATTATTTTTTCAAACAAACAGGATCAAATGAATGCAAAATCAATAAAACAATATGAAGAGTGTCAGGTAAAAATTCCGTTAAAAGAAAATTAAAATGAATGACGTAAGAGAAAAAAAGAAAAAAGAAACAAAACAGTGAATTTCAGTTACGATGTCAAGGTTGCATCTAATCTGTGGCATTTTTATTATTTTTCTTTTCATCGTCTCCTTCAGTGATGAACAGTAATTTACGCGTGTATACCGTAATACGTAAATAATATGTGGATAGGTCTTTGGGAATTGGCTACCAATTGCAATTTACTTGAACCATTACCCATGAATATTACGCATATAAAATAAATGTGATTAAATTCGATTATGTAAGTGATCTTTGTATGAAATTAAGTAAAGTTCAATTTTGAATATGGAAAAGGATGCAAAAAAAACAAAAAAAAACAAAAAACAAAAAACAAAAATCTTCTGCACGTCAACTCTATAGTATTTCGATGGAAATTGCCATATAATTAAGGTAAAATTCAATGGAAATATTGATGCATCAGATATGGATATAAAATGAACGATTGTTCAATAAAAATGGTGTTATCTGATCATTTATTAAAATGAAAGGTAAAAATGTATCTGTTTAACACTTGATAATCGATGGCGGGTAACATTGATATGCTTGATATCATAACATTAATTTGCATTGATTTGATTTAATTAATAATATTTAAGTTTTTCAATCAATTTCACGTAATCAAATTAATCAAAATTTATTTGATGTCGTCTCTGAGGCAATGCTTCGCATCACACTGCATATCAATCAACAAATCAAAGGCGTAACATAATCATCATCTGTCAAATATTTCATGAATCTAATCAATTAGATATGTTTCGATGAAAAAACAAAAAACAACAGCTGAGAAACACAAAAGATAAGTAGAATTTTTTTTTTCAAAATTTTTGATATTATGCAAATCAATAATCAAAAACGATTGTTTCATTAGTCACACATACAATACGATTTGGGATTTCATTTGTACTGAACCATTAAATTTTATTACATTATCAATGAAGCGTATCATTAACGAATTATGTTTATAATAATTAACGAATTTTGTTTAATGAATCATATCGATAATAATAAAATGCTCAAGAAGAACCACACCAAATCAACCAAAATTATGTTTCGATGGTTTTAAAAACTTGAATGTTTATTGGCATCAAGTTTCCAAAAAAAAAAAAAAACTACCTCGACCAGTTACCACACATAAATTATCCGAAAATTTTACCAACAAAAATCAGAATAAAAAAAAAAAAAAAACGAATTTATTCAGCAGAAGCTCTAAAAATAAACACCGTTCATTTGATAATAATCCAACGAGAATATTTAATTTTTTTGTCATTCTGATACAAATTAATTATGTTTATGAGGCAAAAAGGTTTTTCGGACACAAATTTCAATTTAATAATAAAATTCAATACGAAGGTGAAAAAGAAAATTACTAATATTATCGTTGGCGTTCTTGAAACCGCACATTTTAATTTTTTGATTTACTTAAAAATAAAACATTTCTTGAATTATACCGCAAGAAATGATTTCATTGATTTTAATTTCGTATCTGTTAAAATGATCAGCAAAATAATCTATGCCAATAAAATCAATTCTGTATTTTAAAATGCGATATTGCTTATTGCTTTTAAAATACAATCACTTTCAAAACAATATCCTTGAACCAGAACGACGAATCTTTTTTTTTTTTTTTTTCTTTTTTTTTTACTTTCGATTTGGTTTGTTTTGCAATTCTCTAGTGGATTGCTTCTATTTTTTGCTCGATTGACAAAATATCGCGACGAAATCCGGAATCAATAAATGATAAATTTCGAATGATAAATCTGCATTTTTTTTTTTTTATGTCGCCGTAAATGGGCGTTCATAATGTTTGTGATTGATATAATTATCTCTTATTTAAGAACATCATGTATGAATATATATATTTATATATAAATTCAGTTTTAAAAAACCACATTAGTTTAAACAAGATTTTTGTTGTCCGAGGTTTTTGTGTGTTTTTTTTTTTTTTTTTTTCGTCAAGAAATGAATTGTTTTCTACAAATGTCAATAGTGTTAACGGGTAGATTTGAAAAATTCTAGTTTGAAAAAAAAACACAATGTTGAATTCTAGGGGATATTTGAGAGTTTTAAACATGGAACCATTCATTAGAAAGAAATTTATTGTTTACAATAAACTTTGAATTTTAATTCAAAATATGTTTGACAGAAAATAGCAGTTAATTCATTATCTATAGACACAATTACAAACGATTGACTAACAAAAGTTTTGAGGTGACAATTACAAACGATTGACTTACAAAAGTTTTGAGGTGATGACTGAGAAAATTATCGTATTTTCTGTTTTTGCATGAATATTTGTACGTAAATTGTAAAATCCCCTAGATCGAATTCTTTCCATTGGATTAACTCCTCTATTCATTTTTCATGCCTATTTAGATTGAATCATCATTGTCATTAATTTTCTATTGTCATACCAATCAAGTTTTTTTTTTTCTGTTTTTTTGTTTAATGATTGCATTCAAATATCCGCTTTTATGGTATAAAGAAGGACTAGACTAGAGACTAAATAAAAGAGAAAGAAAAGGACAAAAAAAAAATACCAAATAAAACCGATAAACAATCCATCATAAGAATTTGTACGCAAATTTTTGTATGAAAATTTGTATGGAGAAATGTCATTTTATTGATTTAATGATGTAATATGTAGTCAAAATGTCCATTCGAAATTATATTTGAAAATCTATTGTGAAATTGTAGTTGTATGCTTTGAAGAGTTTTTTTTTTTTTTTTTTTGTGAAAAATTTATTGAATGTCATCCATTGCTTCTTCATTTTCCATAGCGTCTCCATCAAATTCGGTAACATTTTCATCTTTTTTATCATCTGGTTTTTCATAAACTGGTTGCATTGGTGAACAAACGACACCATCCCAAATGGACATTTCTCGTGCAATGCTTGTATTTCCCTCCAAACCAAGAATATGCTTGTAACCACCATGGACAAGTACTCGAAGCAATGTCTAAGATGGAAAAGAACAATTTCATTAATTTCAATATGAAAAGAAAAATTGTGAAATTTCAACGAGAATAAAAGTTGTGAAATTTCGACATGATAAAAAAAAAACGAGAAAACTTCTAGTTGCAGCAATAGTTTTTAGAAAAAAAAAAGAAAGAGAAGGAAAAAAAGAAAAAAAAGGAAAAAAAAGAAAAAAAGGAAAAAATAGGAAAAAAGAAAAAAGAATGAAATAAAAAACAAACCAAATCATTACCTGTGCAGTCATACAGCAAATATCTTGCTGTTCCAATGATAAGCTTGTAAAGACCCGTGAATGATTCTTTTCGCATGGATCTAAAATGCCAGCCGAATCCGGTAAAAATAAACCGGCTGCAAGTAATTGAAATACACGACGAAATGCCACATTAATGGCCAATGCCTGACGACTAGGATTATTCATAATTGCAAAATGTGCAAGTAAATCAATCATCCATGTATTAAGTGGATGAAAACCTTCAAAACGATTTGTTAAATCGCGTAAAATGCGTATTAATACTTTTATTGATGAATGATGTGCATTTTCTTCAAACCAACGACTATGACGTATGGCCGCCAAATGATTTTGCATTTCTTTTGCATCCAAATGTGTTTCCGGTTCCAATTTACGTATATTTTGTGGTAATGTTGTTATTAAAATGCGTACACGTGCATGTGAATTGAATACATCAAAACCTTTTTCATTATTTTCAATGGTTATTGCATCTGATTTTGTTACAACTTCCGTTTTCATAACATTTTTCAATTCTTCTTCAACTTTTTTTGCCAATGCTTCGCATGCCTCTTTTGTTGGTAATGTTTTTAAAATGACAACAATATCAGCTACATTGCGACCAGCTAACATTGTTCCCTTTTTATAAGAGCCAACTTGACGGACTTCTTCTAATTGCTAATTATTGAGAAATGAAAATAAAATTCAGTTAATTAGAAAAAAATGAAAAAAAAAAAAAAAAAAAAAAAATGTCAAAAACTTTTGACATTTCACAAATGTACATACGCAAGTATTAAAATCACCGGGAGCAATGACCAAATTATCCAATATGCTTTGTACTTTTGTCACCAAATTTGAGATTGATGTTTGTTCCTGTGCACTGGGCGTCAAATCTTGATTACGTTTCAATAGTGCCTACAATTTTAAGAATTAAAATCGATTTGAAATAATTCAAATAAGAAAAGTATTTTTTGTTTTATTTTTTTTCTGTTTCAAGAACTTTTCAAATTACATTGGTCAAATCATTGTCATCAGATGTTGGAGTGGCATCTTTTTGAAATGCCAAATCAAATCGAGCCAAATCAAATGGTGGTCTTGGTAAAAATGCTTTTCTGAATGTTGTGCGTGGTCCACGCAAATGGTCACGACGGGCACGAATATTTCCACGAACCATAATTTTAAAATTTTTTTTTTTTTTTTTTGCAACTTTTTCAAAATACACACAAAACTTAAACTGTTAAAATTCAAAACAGTTGCAATTTTTATTGAAAAAAAATTTGAGAAAATGTTACAATCAAAGCAAAATTAGTTAATATTAAAGCTATTATGGCTGTCAAAATAAATCGATACTGACAGCGACACCATTATACCATTTTGCCGGTTCAAATGCGCAACTGTCAAACCAAACAGTGGCGCCAATTTGAAAAATGCATTTTCAATTTTATCAAAGCACCGCAATTTATACCTTTCCAATTGAAATAAAAGACGAAAATAAATATTCAATATTTTTAATTGTGTTAACATGTTTATTGATTAATTTTTCTTTTTTTTTTTCGTTTATTGACTTTGTGGCTTCTAGCTGGTAAAAGAAGATTTTTTATAATTATTTTAAAAGATTTATCATATTACTTTTTTCTTCATCTTTTGAACGATTATTTAAATCAGTTGAATTAGCTGAAAACATAACATAAATATAACATAATTGATCAATGCTATTGTTGCAAACATCACCGAGAATTGTTTTCATTTTTGTATGAAAATTTACATCTTTTTCAATGTTTGATTTTTGTGCACCGCATTTTATTGCATCAATTAATTGCATTAATGGATATGCAAATTTTAAATGTTTTTGCTTATGTTCATTAACGTTTTCATATTTTAATTCAATTTTTTGATATGAAATCAAGTTGCTGTAAATATAAATTGAAAAAAAAAGAAGAAATGAATGGAAATAAGAAAATAGAAATGGGAAAAATTCATAAAAAATGGGAGATGATTTCATTTGAAATTCAATAAAATCACTTACACCATCCATTGTGTTATTTCAATAATAAAACCTGTAACTGGTAGACCATTCGAATAAATTGTATAATTGGCTCCATCTTTTGATACTTCATTGGCAATTTGTTTAAAATAAATTTCAAAAAATCTCTGCTGCAATTTCATTGCGCCCGCATCGAGACTTTTTTGCTTACAAATCACTTGTCGCAATTTTAATAGATTTTGAATATCTTTTTCGCCAGCAGTTTGTTTTACACTGAAATAAGTTTGTTTTTTTTTTTTTTCAAATTAATTTGACAAAGTTTTGTTATATGATTTTTTGTTCAATTACACTTCATTTTCCGTGGGGCTACAAGTTATCACGTATTGTAAATAAAACGAATAAATTTTTTGCAAAAAATTTATAAATTTACTATCAATATGATCGGCTAGATTTCTGATGTCTTGGATCATTTGCTCGTCTCTGGAAGGGGAATAATGACAGTTGTTTTTAAATGATGAATTATGATGAATTACGATGAATATGAAATATGAAATAGGAAAAAGGAAAAAGGAAATAGGAAATAGGAAATAGGAAATATGAAATAGGAAATAAGTGATAGGAATATGAATGAGACATTTTTCTTCAGCAAATTCAATCTGCATACAATGTTCAAAAAATAATGTAATGCATTACAATCATCATGCAGACACTTACTCAAAAATTAAAGTCAAATTTTGATGGAATTTCGTTGAAAAATGTAGAAAAATTAAATCAAAACTTTCATCATTCCAATCGTGTGCATTTTCAATTTGATGAAGTTTTATGCAAATTTTTACAATTCGTTTTGTTTCATTCAAACTCATTACATTCAAATTTCTGTGAAAAAAAACAATTTTTTTCGCCAAAAATTAATCGAATTCAAAACAATTAATTTCAACTTTAAATTTTACAAAAATCTATTTCATACCTGGTTCGTATCAATAAAATTAATTTCAATAAAACTGTATTTATATGATTCAAATCATTACCAGATTGTTTCATATTTTCATCGATTTTATCCAATAAACTATGGCATATTTTGGTTGGATTCCTATAAATACAAATCAAAATTAAAAATTCAAATTTATTCAACGATCTTTATAAATGAAAGATTTCAATAATGAAAATCATACTCAATATTGGGAAAAATGATCGGTTTAGCATTTTTATAATCACGATTTTCAATGTAAAAACTCAATCGTTTCGTTCGAAGAATATCCTTGTGTTGAATGTAGAAATTTTGAAATAACATTTCTATTTGTTCATTGTATAAATTCTTCATCGATGTAATGTAATAATGAACAATGAATTCTGTATAGAAATTTGCTATTTCAACAATAAGTTGTTTGTTGATTGCAGGTGTACTTGAAAAATTAACGTAACTACATTAGCAAATAGTCGAAATACTGAAAATCGATAAACAAATTACTTAGCACATAAAACAGCAGCTTTTAACACAACTTCCAATGGTACAGTTTGATTTAAATTCTTGCTATTGCTGATCTTGTTTCTGGGAATTTTTTTTTTTGTCGAATATTTTTAATAAATTGCAATGATTTTTTAGTAAATTTTTTTTTTTTTTATCACTTCTTACTTGATTGCATCATTTATTTGTGTTGGATAGATGTGTGCCAGTAAGAATATTAACATTTCTGTCTCTAATACATTTTCTTTAGAATTAATTAGATTTTCAAGTAGACTCCAATTTACACTGTTCGCTATTGAGCTGTTCATTCAAAATTAATAACATTAACAAAATGTGTTTTATGAATGAAGTTTAAATTACCTGTTCAAATCTGGTTTTAAAATTGATTTATAGATTTTATTCTTAGAAACGCTATAATATAAAGTTAAATTATTAGAATTTTGCCTATTTTAGTGTGACAAAATCATCATATTTACACATCCATAAATTGTTGACTAAATTTCGGCCATTTTTGACTAAGTTGGCTTTTATACAAATCAATTACTCTATTGTTTGGCGCAATTTTTTCATATGGTGCTATTGTTAACAGCCAATACCATTTTGCAGCGTTAATATACTCCTTCAATCTATTTTTTATATTTTGATTAGTAACATTTACGAATTATTATAAGAAAAATTGGAAATTTAAAATCAAACAGTTTTACGTGATTTCTTGTACGTTTGTTTCCATAAGCATACTGTGGATTTTTTTCACATGCCAATCAATTTCAATTAAATCAGTTTTCAGGGATGGTTCTATTAGTGATTTCTCAGACATATTTTTGGCAATCAATGACAAAATATTGTTTTGATTTTCTAAATATTCGCTGCGATACACAGGATGAACATTTTGAGGATAAATTGCATAAAATTGAATGTAAAAATTATAGAAATTTGATAGCAAAATGATAGAGATGTGATAGAAATATGATGAAAATGTTAAAAATTAAATAGAAAAATGAGAAAATAAAATTAAATTCAAAAATGATAAAAATTAGTCAAAACTTGATGAAATTTTTTTTAGAAAATGTGATTTTTACATAAAAATTGAGTTTTTTTCTTTTAAAAAAAATGGTTTTCCATTTACCGATTCACTCTGGACACAATTTCAGCACTTTGTACAAATCTAAAAGGATGTTTTAAATCTTTGTAGAGAATATTCGATGCGATTAGCTCATGTCGCAAATCATTTAGGGCAAATCGATATTCTTTGTATTCTTTGCTAGTCATAATTCTAAGATGGAGAGAGAGAAAGAGAAAGCGAAAGAGAAAGAGAAAAAGAGAGAGAGAGAGAGAGAGAGAAAGAGACAAAGAGAGTGGAAAAGAGAGAGAGGGAGAGAGAGAGGAGAGAGAGATAAAGAGAGTGAGAAAGAGAGAGGGAAAGAGAGAGATAAAGAGAGAGAAAGAGAGAAAGAGAATGAAAGAGACAAAGAAAGAGAGAGATAAAGAGAGAGAACGAGAGAAAGAGAAAGAAAGAGAGAAAGAAAGAGAAAGAGAGAGAGGGTAAAATTTGATAAATTTTCTCAATAGAAATGTGTTTCATGCTGAAAAATATTTAATTGAAAATTGCTTACTCCTGCATTGAATCCATTCCAAGATGTGCATCAAGAAATAATATGCATAATTTTCTCTCATAGAAATGAGATGAATTATATATTTCCAAAACTGGATTATTTGATGTAAATCGTTGACGAAATTTGTTGAAAAGTAAAGCCGAATCGAAATGACTAAAAATTGTATTGCATTTAATCACTTTCCATGAAATAAATTTATATAATACTCACTTCAATTGTGTAAATAGTATATTTTGATATTTTTCATAATTGATTAATATACCCAAAAATAATTGTACAATCATCGGATCAGTATGAATGTCATGCAAAATGTATGTATGTAACATTATCATAAAGAATTTTGCAACATTTTTAACGTTTATTATACTTGGCGTGCTGTAAATACCCCAAAAAAAGGGAAATGTTTTCTATTTGATTTGAAAAAAACACAAAAATATTTCCATTTCAATTTGAAATTTTAAAAGTGTTTCTTACAAATTGTTTGCTAGCTCTTTCTCTCCAATTAAACAAAATCCAACTAAAGCAAATACAATGTCGTTATCATTGATTGTTTTGAGTGTAACATCAAAAATGGAATGTTTCTTCATTGTCGTATATAAAATATCATTATAAAGTAAATTATATAATGGCGAAAGATGATTAATTGTTTTCCTGAAAATGCATAGATTATTCAAGTAATAATTGTTTGTCTGCTCAAAATTTTAATGTTAATTTTATGCTTTGTCATACCAAAGACGATTTGCAATTTTATGCAGTTGAAAAAATTCATCAAGTTTTCCCTTAATTTTTACATATTCAAGACGCTTTTGAGCCAATGCATTCATTAAAAGTCTCATAATAGTAATTAGATGAATGCGACTGAAAAGAATGAATTCTGTTTTTTTATTTTTTCTCTCTCTATCTCACTCACACAACATTTTTTATATGTTTAATTTGCATACTTAACAATATGTTGTAATTGCGAAGTGGTTGAAATGCTTATCATTAGTTTTATTTCCATGGTAACATCAATTTGTGTATTTGAATTTGATGCAAATGTTATATATTTGGTTAAATCTTGAAGATAGTTACGCAATGCTATTTCAGGTGTGATTTGATTGCAAAATTTTTTAAAATTGCGTTGTGCTTTTGTGGATGCTAGATTTTTTGATTCTAAATAAAAGTACGCATTGTAAACAAAAATCACCATATCACTTGAACAAGTATTTCGTGTTCTTGAGAAGAAATGAAAGATTTTACGAAAAAAAATAAAGAAAAAGAAGAAAAAAAAAATAACAATAAATTGAATGACTTTTCAGAATTGCTTCATACAATTGATGCTTACATATTGTTTTCGTATTTTTTACGCAAATATTTCAACGTATTTTCAACACTTTTTACTAAAACAGTCGTATTTGTATTTTCATCTTTAAACCATGTTTCAATTGGTTTATTCATTTCACGTAGTTTAACGCTACAATACAAACAGTAAACAAAAATTAAATGTTTTTTTTTTTTTAAACTTTTGTTTTTTTCCATCTTTTAGAAAAGATAGATGTTTTCTAATTGTTTTTTTTTTTTTTTTCAAATCTTGTTGACTTTCTTTAATTTATTTCAGATTCTTTGTTATTACTTACTCAGAATTACGTTGACCACATGCAATAGAGAATACGATATAATATGCAAAAATTAAGCAAAAAATGAGATAACTTTTGAAAACGTTCATCGTGCAATAATATTCAAGTAAACTGTAATCTATAAACACATTTTTTTTTTGTTATTGTCACATGTTGTGAAGATACTTTTTGGAATTTCTAATGGAATTTTCTGACGCATAAGTTTTTGCTAGGGGAATAATTCTCTTGTTTTCTATCCAAAAAAAACAAAAAAAAAATTCAATTTTTTTAATTTTTCTATTCATATGTAGATGGATTTCAAATGCCATTTGAGAATCCATCATGAATTTACGCATCTAAAAAATGTTTACAATTAAATTGAGAGCCTGCGAATAAAATGAATGTATTTCGAATCCCCTAGATCTTCATATAAAATTATGGAAAAATCTACATGGATTAATTTGAATATTAATAAGAATATTCAGTTTCTTTCTTTCATTTTTTTTCTTTTTTTTTTTTTTTTTTTGTGGCAAACACATTTCAATGTGATGAAAGTTCTATGAATAAATTTCATCATATGTATAAATTTACAATATTTTTACACACTTTATCGTGACATCTATTTTTCAGTACTTTTATTGAACATCATACACGCAATAAATATTTTCCATTGGATTCGTAAAAATAAATACTACGATAACCTTAAAACAGGTTTTTTTTTTTTTTTTTTTTTTTTTTGATAAACAAAGTTCATATGTTTCGCTGTAATTATCAAATGTGACTCGATTTTGCACATTTGTGCGACGAAATTTGATCCTACAAGGGATGCTTATCGGTAAAATGAAACATATAAATTTAAACATATTATACATTTATTTCAACTGGATGCAGCGAAAGTCCAAGCTTCTAGGGGTTTAATAAATTTGCAAATTTTTGAAAAAAAAAAAGAAAAAGTTTTTTTTTTCAGAGACAATGTCAACGATTCTATATCACAGACCAATGGATGGACGGTCTATCCATTCGATGAATGGACTTTTGTCATAGACCAATGGATAGACGGTCCATCCATTCGGTGAATGGACTATTGTTATTAAATTATTTTGCACGCGATGTATGATTTTATGTATCAAATCATGATGGGACATTGTTGTGTATAGAATTATGATGCGAAATTGTTGGGTATACGGCAACACACACATAAAATAAATTACATGCTGATGTGGCAAGTGCTTCGTACTCAATCTATGTTATGCATCAAAAATCTATGCCGCTTATGGATGGTTCGACCGATACATGGGCATATCATCGACTTTATGGTCTACGCATTTACGTCCCTGCTATCTACAGAAAAAAAATTTAATTTTTAAACCTTTGAATATATTTCATTTTGAGCTGCAGAAAATATATTGTTTTGTTTTTTTTTAGTTTTTTTTTTTTTGTTTTTTGTTATATTGAGCAATTTTTGTTGAGTTGCCGGACCGAAATTGTCCAAAATATTCGAAAGAAATAAAACAAACAACCATTTTGGTTTGAACCTCAAACCTTGACGTTAGAAAGTAAAACCCCCTTAATTGCGGACATTATTTTCTACCCAATGTGAGTCTTAAAATGACCAAATTTCTTAGATAATTCGATCGAATAGCATTTATTAATGATAATTGAGTTATTTTTAACCATGATTTTAAATTATGAATATTCAGTCAAGATTATATACAAATTACATGTCAATGTAGAATTGGTCGTAATCTTATCAACCAAAAGGGTGTAATTGACAAATAACTGAAAGTTTCAAAAGTATTTTCGCATCATTCTAGATTTTATAGTAATTAAATCGCTATAAAATTTTGAAAAGGATTCAACTGAAACTATTCCCAAAAAGTGCTCAATTTTAATTTAATTCAAATTTATGTCAAACATTCATCTAACAAACAATTTCATATAAAATATACCATATCATTTAAGTCTGAAATTTTCAGATGCTCGGAGATGAGCATCTGTTATTTTTTGTTTTTTTCAACCGCATTTTTATGCTATTGTTTATATCATTATAATATACTTCTTATCATTTGTCATTTTCTTATCGTTATTGAACGTTTCAAAAAAAAAAAAAAAAAAAACACATCAAATATCAACGATTTTATAAAATTCTAATTAAACAAAAACAAAACAAAACAATAAACAAAAACAAAATGTTTTTATTCACAAATCTTAGATGAAACTATTGTTTTTTAAGAAATTATTCCAATGTCAGTTTGACAAATTTATTGAGAGAAAAAAAAGAAAAGAAAAGAAAAGAAAAGAAAAGAAAAGAAAAGAAAAAAATTATAAAATAAGATCAAAGTTGAAATTAAGAATTAATCAGGACATATGTGTATACCAAGAGAATATTTTTTTTTTCTTTCCATGTCGGAGACTAGACTTTGATCACTGTAGATAAATCCTCAATCGATGATAAGAGTTTTATTTGAAATGCTTGCTTAATTTTGTTCCTTTAATTTATCAATAAAGTCTTACTTACCCAAAGTTATCATGAAATGTCAATCTCAGCTAAAATACGCATTAAGTTTAAATGAAAAATTATCAAATTTTAAATTTCTGAGAAAGAAGAAGAAGAAGAAGAAGAAGAAAAAAAAATTTACATTTCTTTTTTGCATTTTGATTTTTATTTTAAATCATTATAAAACGTATGTTCATATTGATTAAAATTCAAGTTTGTTTTTTTTTATGGAATTAATAAATGTGTAAATATTGAATATTATGATTACAACAAAAATAATGCATATTCATTTATATAATATAAAGATTTATTTGTCAAATATTTATTTTAATGCAAGTTTTCAATATAAATTGGTTGCCTTTTTTTTAAACATATATTTATTTTAAATTATTTTTGCACCGTTGTTGATGCAGTTTCCGTTGCTGTTGACGTTGTATTTGTTTGAATAGCCGCTGTTACTGTAACATTTGAATTATTTGTTGATTTTGTATTCAAACGTTGAGTTAATGGCTGTTGAAGGGTTGACGATTGTAATGGTGGTGGTGGTGGTGGTGGTGGTGGTGGTGGTAATGTAATTTTTGTTGATGATTGTTGTATTTTTGGCCTTGGAATTGAACGCATTGGACTAATTGGCATAATTTTTGTTGAATCACTATCAAATAAATTTTTTAAATTATTTATCGATGGCCCATTGATATTAATAACTGGCATACCAAATAATTCAGATTTTTCATTGCGTATATTTGTAATTGGTAAAAAATTAACAAAACCCAATGAAAGCATTTTTTTTCGAATATTTGGATCATTAAAATTAACAATTGGTATACCAAATTCAGTTTGTGCTTTTAATTGATTGATATGATTTTTACGAATATGCAATTTAACTGCTTCAGATGATATAAAACGTAATGAACAAGTTGTACATTTATATTTACTCATGCGTGATATTTGATGAGCTTTTTGTTCATGATCACGTAATGCTTTTATATTGGAAAATTTCATGGAACAAATTTTTATGGGACATTTTATAACGGAACCGCCCATTTTTGGTGGAATTGGTTCAGGACGCTTGAATGGTTCCGATGATGGCGATAATGATGATGATGATAATGATGATGATGATAATGGTGGATCTTCATCATTTGATAAATCAATAGTTTCGCCGGTAGCCGTTGGTGAAATTGATGGTGCTGGTTTTTTCTTTGAAATAATACTTACAGAATTATTCATTTGAAGCTTTTGAACAGCTGCCTCGGCCGTTGCATATGGTGTTTTATTTGAATCATCAATTAATTTTGATTTATCTAAAAGTTTTGTTGTTGATTTTATCGTAATACCACGATTTACTAAAATATTTGCAACTGAATTACTATCCGCTGGTGATGTTGTACGTTTTTCCAATAATTTCGTTGATGGTTCTTTATTTTTTACACTTAATGTAATTTGATCATTGATTTGTATTGTTGTTGGTACTAAATCCGGTGATTTTTTTGTTGAATTTAATGTTATTGCACCACTTTGTACAGATTCAATTACAGGTAATCCTTCAGTGCGTGGTGCATTCGATATAAATGGACGATTTTCAATTTCACGCGATCGAATCATTTGTTCTAAACGTGCTTTTTGTAGCTGCTGCTGGTGGTGTTGCTGTTGCTGTTGCTGTTGTTGTTGTTGTTGCTGTTGCTGTTGTTGTTGATGATGTGGATTTTGTTGATGAGGATGATGCTGGCTTTGTTGTTGCTGTTGATATTGATGTTGTTGCTGCTGCATCTTCATTCGTTCCATTGATGTCAACATCCTTTGATGTGGCATTTGTGAAGACATATTTTGTCGAATTGGACATGGAGGTAAATTTCGTGTTGGACGTGCAATTAATGGGCCATTCATTGAAGGTCCTTGTGGATTTTGTTGCATTGGAAACCGTTGCATTGGATTTTGTAAATTTGGTCGTTGTTGTTGCTGTTGCTGCTGCTGTTGTTGTTGTTGTTGTTGTGATAGCTGTGGTTGCATAAAACGATTCATCATTGGATTTGGAATTTGATTCATCATTTGATTCATGCCGCTACCATTCATTGGAATGTTACTTGTTGGCTGTCTTGGATTATACATATCCGGATTCATTTCACGGAATGGAGTCATATTGATCGGTTGATTTGATTGCATACCATTTTGTCTAATCATTTGTTGTTGAAGTTGCTGATGCTGTTGTTGTTGCGGTGACATAAATCGATGCATTGTATAATTTGGAGGAACTTGTGATGGATGCCTTTGTGGCATTGGAAAACGTTGTCGATTTGGCATATGATTCATTGTTGCAAAATTTCGAACTTGATTTTCCATTTGATGTATTGGAAGAACCGCTGGTTGACCATACATTGGTGGTGGTGGTGGTGGTTGTGGTTGTTGTTGTTGTTGTTGTGATGGTGGTGTTTTCGATTGACCCAAAATATGTTCTAATCGAGTTGATTGTGGCGGATGATATTGTTGCAATGGATCAACAGTCATTTCTTGAATTGGTTCAAGTATGGTTGATGGTGAAAAATTTCGTTCACCATGTCCAGTAAATCGTTGATGTTCATGTAAAAAATTTAAATTTGGAAATTTTTCATTGCATATTTTACATTTATGTGCCAATCGATCAATTGAAATAAATTCATTTGGTGTTGAATCCCATTCATTTGTTTCGGGCACATCATTTGGTGTTTCTAATAAATGTTTTAAAATGCGTGCCGTTGATTCTTCATTCATTGAATCATCACTAAATTGATTGAGACCATCTAATGTTGGACATTCATAATGAACGCGACCTGAATCGGCTGGCACTGAAACCATTGCATTTTCTGGTAAATTTATCCGAACCGGTGATCTTGGTGGGCTTTGTTTTATTTCATCAGCACGAAGAACACGAATGCGACAACCATTTGTTGATACTGGTGGCGGTGTCGGCGGCGGCGGTGGTGGTGTTGATGATTTTTCCGATGCATTAATTGTTTGTTCAGTTTCATATATATCCGATTGTAATTCATTTTGATCCATTTCATTCGTTCGTGGTATTTTTAATCGAATTTTTAATGATTCATTATCATTTGATAATCGACGTTTTATTGCATAATTCGATCGTTCAATAAAATCCTTATAATAATAATTATCCGTATGCAATGGTGATAATTTAATTGATGGCAAACTAACATGCTTTTCTAAATGTTTTAACCAATCAGCTGTATGCTTAAAACGCATACAACATTTTATGCAAAAACGTTTTTTATTCTTTTTTGTTCGTATCGGTGAACTACCTTCAGATGATGATGAATGAATGCTATTTGGTGATGACATTGTTGCCGGTATCACAATTCGTAATTTTTCAATTGGTTGCTTAACAATATTTAATGTTGTTTCGCTATTAAGATCATATGTATCAAAATCATTTATTTTATTCATGACAGAATTGTCATCAATAGAATCATTCAATGTTTCATTACATTTTTCAGTTTCAGTTTCAGTTTCAGTTTCATTGCCATTGTCATTTACATTTTCATAATTAACCACATTCAATGCACTGATGAACGCTGGATTTTGTAACAATGAATCAATTTCATATTGAATATTGTTGTCATCTTCAACATCTAAAAAAAGAACGCATAGCAGAAAAAAAAGAGGGAAAAAAAACAACAACATTTAAAAACGGTGAATAATTCAAAATGCACATGCAAGCAAAACCCGAAACTACATAAAATAAAAAACAAAAAAAAAAAACAAAAAAAAAAACACAAAAACAAAAAAACTGTTAAACAAAATCGCACATTTACCATGAGTATTTTGGTCGTCATATGCCAAATTAGATGTGAAATTGTCAATTCCTTTTAATGTTTCTGAAGTCATAGTATATCAACGAAAAATTATAAACCAAAACTTTCTATTCACCTTTATAAAACCTATTGTGAATATTGTGTGTATATATGATTTATGTGTACTTTTGTGTATGTGTTTTTGTATGCGTATATGTCAATGCGATTGTCTTCAATTTGAATTTTAAAAAGTTTTATGGACGTAAAAACTGAATTAAGAAGAAAATATAAAACTAAAAAATTACAAATCAACCGGATGAATCTAAGTGACATTAGAAATTCTATTGTGTCAGTATATAGAGATGTAAACAACAATTTACGAATCGCTATGGATTCTATTTATACAGCGTATAATGCGAACAGAAAATGATGTGAGAGCAAATAAATTACACCAAAATTCAAATGTCACAACATGTATTTTTCGTTTATTCTTTTTTTTTTTTTTTCGTTTAATTTTTAATTTTTTTGTCTCTTTCGTTCAACATTTATTGGATGAACAAATTTTTTTTTTTTTTTAATTAAAAACTAACCTTCACTTCTGATAAATATGTAACAAATTAAATTGCAATCATTTTGAATTACAAACACCGTATATTTCAAAATTTACGAAAAAAAAAAACAAAAAAAAAAATTGTTTCATCTAAAACGAATCGTTGGAATTTTTTTTTTTTTTTTGTTTACTATATACACATAGACTGTGCAAGAATCACATGCACACCGTATGAAAGTGCGAATTCGTCTGCTTAGCACATTCATTCGATGTGTATGCTATGGGCACGAATCGGTAATCTCTATACAACAACATGACCCAAGTAAAATACCAGTCGCTATGTGTGCGCACACACAAAAATATTTCATTATAAACGAACCGATTCGAATTGAAACGAAATTTTAAACAACCGACGGTAGGTAACATTCATACAATGTGAATTTGTTGAAAATCATTTCCAAAATACCGATTCAACATGTATGATGAATAAAATGAAATGTTTAAAAAAGAAAACACACACACACACACACACACATTCGAATTTCAGAGTTTCCACAAGAGAAGGTTATTATTGGGGTTTTTTCCCTTTCGACCATTTGTATATAGAATTTATATTTTGGACTATGTACCAAACGCCCATAAGAAAATAAATGCAGATTATACGTACATCCTTTTTTCTTAATTTTAATGACTTAGAACTCCCCTAGCAATTTACAAAGTCCTAGACAATCTAAATAAAATGTTATGATATCCAACAGCGCATAATATTAAATAACAAAGCATGAGAAGAATGAAATAAAAGGAATTACTTGGAAACACATTTAAACGTGAAATAAGATAGATTTATTTATTTCTGAGCACATTTATACCTTTTTGTTGAGAACCATTTGAAAATTATCTAAATTTTCTATAGAACAATGTCATGATACGTATGTCCTCGAAGAATACGTCGCATTAACCAAAATAAATGACTAAGATATTTTGAACATTTTTTGTTCTTGGAGAAAGAAAAATGTTTTCATCCAAATTGAAAATTCCCCAAAAACAAAAAAAAAAAAAAAAAAAAAAAAAAAAAAAATAGGAAAATAGAAAGATAGAGAGATATTTGAATTTTGGCGACATGTAGAAAATGTAGGTAAGACAAGATACATACCCATACAGCGTATTGAACAATAAATGTGATCAATGTAGAGATACAACGTCATTGTTATAAAAAAACAAAGACAAAACAAATGCGCATTCAACTAACGTTCGGATCAGTACCATTTTTATGCTAAGGGGAGTCCATACTACGTTTTACGTTATTGCTAATGTATAATCTACATTGTATGGCATTGTACAGTCATACAGATATACAGTATAACCAAATATGAGGTATAAAATGAGTCAATGTGAAATATTCCAACCATAAGCAATATATTATTCATGAGCATGTAGACAGTACCAGAACCTTTAATAAATCTTCATTACTATGGAATCCATAATATGGATTAAAGACGAATTTCGTATTTGTACGATCTACAGTACAAAATATTTTCTGTACATTTATATACCGTACGCTTGTGACATTTTACGGCGCAAAATGCTTCGCTTTTATCTTTTTTTTTTGGGAAATAAAACTTCATCCATACCCATTTTTATATGGTCTTTGGACCAACATGGAGACTATATATATATATATATAAAATGCACAGTAAAGTTCCTCTTGCTAGAAATGATATTATCGATTTTTTGTTTTATACAAAGCTGAACGGAATATACGCATTTGCCATGTTATATATAAACAATTTTCAAATATTCATATATTCATACAAGGTTTTCTGAACAAAAGTTTCCATTCAATTTGGTAACTGCATATTTTATGAGAAATTTCTATTGTTAATTTAAATAAAATTCCAAACAATGTACAATTTCGATCATATAAATACAATAAAATGCCATTAAATAACATACAGGCATACGTAATTTAGATGAAAATATTTCCATCATAATACTGAATTCATTATTTAGCAAAAAAACAATTGCGCAAATTGTGAATTCCGGCACAATGTTATTTTTTTGTAACATTTCACACAGCAACACACACACACACACACATTTTTTAAGGTATTCAGATATTCAGATACATAGTTATATAGAAATAAGTCATACAGATGTTTTCTTTTTTTTTCTACACAGTAATAATTTATACAAATTTGTTTTATAAACTCTATTTTCTTCAAAACATACCTAAGGGACTCTAGAGTATACAATTAAAATTTGTTCAATGGTGTTATTTCGTATTGAATTTTATAAAAATTTGGAATTTAATAAAAATTCAAAAAATATCACGCAAAAAAATCAGGGAAATTTCTTCAAAAAATTAGGGAAATGTCTTTAGAAAATTGGGGAAATTTCTTTAAAAAATTGGGAGAATTTCTTTAGAAAATTAGGGAAATGTCTTTAGAAAATTGGGGAAATTTCTTCAAAAAATTGGGGAAATTTCTTCACAAAATTGGGGAAATTTCTTCATAAAATTGGGGAAATTTCTTCAGTAAAATTGGGGAAATTTCTTCAGAAAATTTGGGGAAATTTCTTTAGAAATTTGGGGAAATTTCTTTAGAAATTTGGGGAAATTTCTTTAGAAATTTGGGTAAACTTCTTTAAAAAATTGGGAAAGTATCTTTAGAAAATTAGAGAAATGTCTTTAGAAAATTAGGGAAATTTCTTAAAAAAATTGGGGAAATTTCTTTAAAAAATCGGGGAAATATCTTCAAAAAATTGGCGAAATTTCTTTAAAAACTAGGGGATTTTTTTTTCATAAAATAATTGCAGAAAATTCGTTTCTAAAAATTGGGACATTTTTGTAAAAATTGGGACATTTCTTCCAAAATTGGGGATTTAAAAAAAAAAAAAAATATTGTGGAATGTTTTTCTGCTGTTACTTCTCCTTCATCATTTGTTTGATAACACAATTCATATACAGAAGTTCAATGCGTCATACGTATTGACTTCGTTGTCTGTATAACTGCGTTGACGTCACATAAAACATAAGACGAAGAAAGTGAAAAAGAAGTAGAAGCAATATTTTGGAATTTAATATACAGCTAGAGCTGTATGATTAATTATATCTACATAGCCTAAAGGAGTCAATATATTATTTACAACAATATAGTAGTGTTAAAATATATAAAAATAAATATTATATAAAATATATTATGAATGAATGAAACAGCCATTAAAATAAAATGAAAAACAAGAAAAACAAGACGATTGGTTATTTAAAAGGCCCCATTTGGTTTTTCCTTATAAACTATGCTTCGCCTAGGGTTTAGGTATTACTAAAAATGTTCCAAGTGTTTCTGTTGTAACATTTCAGTCAAGGTAATTTTATTGAATGCGCTTACAGCGTAAAATGAGTTTCATTCAAAATGAATACGTTTATGTATACATAAGTAACTGTAAACTGTGTGTGATGATGTTTGTATGAACATATTAATTTTGCAAGCTGGTTTTGCAATCAAGTTTCAAGCATATATATTGTTGCTGGATGAAATTCAATCGATTTTTGTATTCCCCTTTGGTACATTACTACCATTTTCTTCGATATATTCAACAACATTTCAAAACCTTGAATCTTATAATATGAGATTCATTTATAATCTTTGCCAATATTCTTTGCATTATTCTGACAGTATATAAGAAGAGAAAATTTTCACAAATTTACTTCATAAACTTCTTGTGCTCTGAAACCAATGTATATAATGTAACATACAGACTACAGCAATCAATATGCAATAGCATTACAGCTCAAGGCAAAATAATCAAAAGCAATCAATCACATTACTTGCTACTTGGTTCGTTGTATCCATACCAAGTTAATGGGATTTTTGTTCGTTCGGTCGAACACAAACTAGGCACACCGAACAAGGAAGCATTTTATATAACAAAATAAAATAGTTAGAAAACATTGATAATAATATCGCTTGAAACTAAATGAAAACCATTTGCTGCATAGCACGGACACTTATTGCCATTTTATGTAGGTTATTCACATTTTTACAGAGTATACAAGTTGATTTCAAATGAAAGTCATACATCTGGCATCAATATATTCAAGGCAAAATTTATTTGCAGCTTGAATTCACACATTCAGAATACTATGCCAATGTATTTCACAATTATATATATATATATATATATATTATCATATATATATACATATATATGAAGGTTTTGAAAACTGGTTTAACTATTAAACAAATATAATGCAACAACTTTCATTGGAGTTTTATGTCTGAATGATTTTGCACAGTGAATGATACATTTCATCTATTTATAAATTGAAATCTTTGACTTTGCCACTTCTAGTCAACATTTTTTTTTTAGGTTAGGTTTTTGTACAATTAGTGAATTTTCATTCACATTAAATGTTCCACAGAAATTTCCCTTCATTTTGCATGAAAGAATTTTCGTATTTTGGCGAATTTTTTAATATAATGAAAAAAAAAAATAAAAACTACAAAATCAAAATACATTTTAGAACAATTTTGATTTGATGGAATACAATCAATCTTAAAATAATTATTTTCTGTCATTTTTTAGAGTCCTAAAATTAGGATCTTTGACCCCATTCAAATTGAATAATTAAGATCCATTTTTCAAATAATCTTCTTAATTTCAATATTTTTATTTATTTTTTTTTTTTTTGATTCACCAAACAAATATTGGTAGTGTTTCGACACATGTGACAACCAGAGTTCGAAATAGCATTTGTCAAGTACCGCTCCTCCCCGTGTTAAGAGCGATACTTAACAAGCGGTCAGTGTTCCACACAGACGTCGCTCCTAACAATGCGTTCAATTTAACGCATACTTTAAGAGCATTCAGCATGATTGTATTGTATGCAGCATTGTTGGGAGCCGCTCCTGTGAAGTGAACGCTTCACAAGTAACTATTTCGAACTCTGGACATTGCCAACAATATTTAAATTGATTTTGAAATATAATTAGACTGTATAACCATATATAAGATAATAAATATATTGATGATAACGAGCGAAAAAAAAAAAATTTATGTAATTTTCAATTAAAAATTCTTAATCAACAAGAAAATGATTGAGTGAGATAGTCAGCATTGGAATTTTTTCTTTCATTTAATTTTAATATATTCCGAAAAAAAATTGATACGATTTCCAAACAGTTCAGTAAATACAATGCAAAAAAAAAACAATAGTTTATATGGCATCACTAGCTGTACAGTAGCTATATTTAGTACTATATCGGCAAAGATTCTCTTAAGGATTTTTATTTATTCATTTATTTTATGTGTTGACTAAATTGGTTTTATTAATTATATACTTCATGGAGTCAATAATTATATAAACTGAATCATTGAAGCATGTGTATTGAAATAATAGAATTCAGAATTATTCACGAAAAATGTGAAATAGAAAAAGAGAATAAAGAATCTTTAGAGAATAAAAAAAAAAAAAATGATTCAAATGCATACAATAATTGTGTGCTTTGTAGCGTAAACTTATTAAGCCCACATATTATATCAATGAGGTGTATTTTTTTTTCGGAATCGAACAAAATTATGATTGCCATTGCATATAGTATAAATGCTTTAGATTTACACTTTATCAATGATTAAAATAAGTTAAGTTGCATATTGCTTTCTATATCTTGCTTTGCAAATATATATTAATATATATTGAGCAGTTGTTGCCATTACCGCACGCGCAACACACAATTTTTCTACACAAACATTTAGTACGTAGAAGTTATTTCGCATGTATAATCCAAGTCACTTGTTTTTAATTTATTCATTATTATCAATTTTCTTATCATCTTTTACTCATTTCCTTTACGAAATGCACTCCAGAAGGTTATGTCAATAAATGAAAATACAATGTGAAATAATTAAGCAAAATGTTTTGAATGAAAAATGCAAAAAAAAGAAAAAAAAAAAAAAAATACAAATAAATCGCCTTCGTTTTTCACATGTTTCATTCATAATTTTACGATTATTTTGGACTTGAATGGACGAAAGTCAAAAAAAAAGGGACCAAAGTCAAATATTAACTGTCAAAAATATTTAAACATCACTATCTGTTTCGATTTGATAGAAATTTCCAATATTATTCAAAGATTAAACAGTCATTGACTTTTTGTTGTAGACTCAACGTCGCACGTTATTGAAGCATTTGCATGCATTGTTATCAATATTGCATTTTCCATATATACAACATTATGGAAGTGATTTCTTTTTTTTCTTTTTTTTTTTTTAAATTAAAAATGTTTGCTATAAATCTCTACGAGTAACCAAGGTGATGTAGAATGACACAAATTTTCTATACACATATAATCATTATTTTCAAATCGTATATGAAAGCAAAATCAGTTAGAAATACTTTGTATGTATTTTTACATTACTACACTCTTAAGTATTACCACATAAGACCATACTGAATTTAGTATTGTACCACCCCGGCTAGTATGAGAACGTTCAGTGTTATACACCACAGTTGTTTTACGGGCAATGCTAATATTACAAAAACAAACACATGGTTTGCGCATAAAATTAAATGCATCCATCGTTGGATATCGTATTAAACGTATCCTAGCGTATGTAGGTATTGTAACTTGACAAACCTGCAACGCAGATTAAAGTATGGTTCTCATGCGATTTTATACACATACTGACAGTACAAAAACCATAAAAATAGACATAACCTCAGAATTTTCAAATGAAATAAACGACAACGCTAAAACTATTCGGTTATGTATATACTAAAACCGAAAATAAGCTTCACAACCGTACTTTAACCTGCGCTGCAGGTTTGTCAATTTATAATACTTAATTCAGTATGGTCTTATGTGGTAATACTTAAGAGTGTACAGTATATTCTGTCACATTCACATTATATCCGTAGAGATGGCGTAACTTGCAGTTTATTTTTGACAATTGTATCATTGATGGAAATATTTTTTATTTTATTCCAAGGCATTTATCAATGATACATTGCTTCAAATGTTTTCACACGAAAAACACTACACGAAAAACACGACACAGGGTTCCCTAGAGATTCCCTTGAAAAACCCGCTCCCCCACCTCCTCTAATGATATGGGATTTTCAACTATTTGAATTGAAACTCTTTTGATAAGTTTCTTCAGGGGACTTGAGGGGACCTGAGGGGACCCTCCTATCAATTTTTTCCCGGGATTCCTTCACCATAGCTCGACGGTATCGATACTTATAGAATGTAGATATATATATAGATTACGTTCTAGCATTGGTCATGGACATTTAGTATAGAACAAGTTGAATGTCATTCAAATAATCTCGGTTATTATTCGTAAATATTTTGTTCTTTTAACAAACAGATTATTATTCATAAATTGGATTTTTGAATCATTATCAGAACAACAATGACTGTGTCTGAATCATATAATTTTTAAACTTAAATTTCTGTGGAATGACAAAAAGAAAGCAAAAAAAAAAAAAATTATACCTAATTTAGGGTAAAAAATAGCTATTGGGGCTATTACAATTCAATAATTACATGTTATTTTATTTATGAGCTGTGCTTAAAATTCCAAGTAAACATATTCAATGCAATAAAATGTACAATTATCAACATGCAATCTACCCATGTAGATATTTCGAAATATAATATTGCAAATAAAGTGCATACTATATTTTCTACATGAACGAGTTGAAAAATGTTTTTTTTTTTTTTTTTTTTTTTTTGCCCTTTTTCTCAAATTATAAATAAATTTTTTCCATTTATTTCTATCGATAATATATTCGCTGATGTGTATTCGAAATGAATTCAAGCAATAAATTTAAGATCAATGAGAAATAAAGAAAAATAGAAAGATAGATAGCGCGATATTTCACTCTACTAAGCGAAATAAATAAAGAAATAATCCAAGGTTTTATTGAATCATTTTCTCTTCTTTGCATTTTTTCATAGTAATCTCAATTTACGAATACAAGATGAAAGATATTTCTAGAAATGTTGCAATACAATAGATACAATAAAAACCTGAACGAATAACGTTAGTCATACGTGTACTATATATCGTATATTTGCTTTTATATGAAAAAAAAAAAAAAAAAAAAAATCCCACATACAGTTATAACATGTACGATTGCTATGATCGGACTCCCCTTGTAACTGAATGGTATTAGCCCAGAACAATGTGCTGTTGGAGAGATGAAAATATAAAAACCACTTATATTATATGTTATTTCGCTTGCTAGCAACTGTGTAAAACCACAATGTGGATAATTGAATGTAGCATTTCTATTGATATTCGATCTAATTTGAAAATTTTAAACACTTTGATCATTTAGAAATCGTTGAAAGAGTGAAGTTAAATTTAATATAACAACTACTAATATAAAATGTTTTTTTTTTTTTTTTTTTTCAGTCATAAAATAACACTAAACAAATAGTATGTATTCTGAATGAACAGATATATACAGATATATAACAGTATAAAATGATATATCCATTGTGTACAGTTGGTATTGTGCTCGTTATGAATTTTATTAACCATAATTACTTTAACGAATACAAAAACAAAACCATCTATACATTTGTAGTTCGAAGAGAATGTAATAGAGTCGCACTAATCAAATTTGTATGGAATTTTAATGTGTATCGTTTCGGATTTGGTTCGGATAAATTTTGGTTTTGTTTTTTCGCAATTTTGTTTCTGTTTTTTGTTTTTTTTTCCTTTTTTTCCGAATTCTTTTGAAATTTTCTTATATAATACGGTGAAGCTACAAAATAACTTTAAATTTATTTTTAGCTTAGCGAAAAGATGTTTTGAAGTAAATTTACATTGCGTGTAAATAAATTACGGAATTTGTTGGTTTAGAACTTTATTTCAATAACAACGTAAATTTTCTCTTGTCTCTTTCTCTTGAAAATTTCATATTTGTATGAAATTCATATTTTATTTCAAGTTGAAATAAATTATGAATTTCATACAAATATCCTTATATTTTCGATGTAGTTAATGAATTAATAAATCTTTTGATTTATTAAACATATAAAATAAGGCGTTGTCTAGAAAAGTAATGGCTTTACATAGAGCCAGACAAATTAAATACAATATGCAAATTACCATTGGCTCACATTAATATATAAATCATAATGAGTTATTAAAATGATATTCGTCTGTTGCATTGCACATAAAAGTAAACTTTTTCGTGTATGTAATTTTGTTGGAAAATATTCGAGAGATTTCGAATGGCTGAAATTGATTTCAAAATGCTACAGTTACCGAAAATTGGGTTTTTATGAGAAAAAAAAAAAAAAAAAAAAAAAAAACAATATTCTGTGTGAAATGATCTCTTTTCTCTCATACGAGCAGACGTCGAATTTATGATGATTTGTTCATGGCTAAATGACGAAAACATGGCAAAATGCCTTAAATTCGATGAGAATCATGCCACATTCTATTTTTGTACATGGCAACAAATCAATATATTTCGATACTATGTAAAGACGACAACCAAAAGAAATGAAATGCCAGTAAAATGAAATGATGAGCGTCCTTGTTTATGAAAAACAATATTTAGTAAACGTAGAAATATATATGTGTCCTTTTGCATAATTCAATGATATTTAACGTTGTCAAGATAAAAAAAAAAAAACAATTTACTTATGTCTTTGCATGAAGGTATTTTTGGAGAACAACGACGCTTCACATTCAAATTCCATTATGTACTAAAAGGTTAATGTTCGTACCTAATGCCCAAATTCTTATATTTGACCTTTGTATCATTGGAGAATGGTTAATGATTGGTATTTTATGTGTTGAAACTATGCAGAGAATGAAATTACACTACTGCTGAAGTAAGGTACCTGCGAAGCAAACACATTGTCTCACTATTATTTAGTAGATATGTCAAGCACTGTTTCTAGGCTCGCATATGTATATATAGTTCTTGAATAATACATAGTAGCTAGTGGCGACTCGACGCAAATACCATCTTTGGCAATAAAGTTTTAATGATGTGCTATAGTCGAAGCAATGAAATGTGTTACTGAAAAGCTTTTAACAAATTCCCTATGGCTTTGAATAAGTGTCATAAAATATGCTTAAGCCTGAATTCTCTGTATACATTTTTCAATTGTGTATAATATAGTCTGTGAAATACAGAATGGCGCCTTATCAACAAGACAATTTTATTGCTTTCATTGAAAAGCCGTTCCCTATGGGGAAACATGGGATTATATTTTTGAGTGTTGAGATTATATTTACTTTGATTTTCATGTGGAATATTTCATTGATTTTCATTAGGAATGGTAATCAGAGCCGTTAACGAATTGAGGGTTTTCATACATCTGCCACGAACATTTTCCCAGATAAAGACGTTTATCGAAATGTCTCAGAAAAATTCGTCATTAGCTAATATCATCAAAAGTAGTTGGAATATTTGTAAGCGGTATCGCGGTTGCTAAGTGCTCATTTTCATTATTGCTAAGAAGAAAATGTATTATATGGTCATGACTCATGTAAGATAATTCCAACATATTCTACACACAAACAATTTCATGAATCTATTATACGAAATGTTAGTGCTCATATTGGTGTAATAAATACAATTTCATGTGTAAACGTGTCTATAGCACTGACGTTTAGTATAACAGTATTTATGAAATTGTTTGAGTGTAGTACATAAACATTTTGCAGCGTTGCTGTTGTTCATTTTTCTTTAAAAATGCCTAATGATAAAAAATAAAAAGAAAAAATAGTGAAAATGTCGAATTCCTTTTAGTTTGCTAAAAAAAACGCATTTGACAACCAAAAACATTGTTCAAAGTGTGATAATTCTCTTAATCGATGAAACCCGTAGTTCTGCATAAGTGGCGCCGCTACTTACTGCTGTTAGTACAACTTGATTTTTGAAGCAAAACATTTGTACTAAGATAAATAAATGGATGATAGTGAAAGTGTCCGCGCACTGAGCTTTTCCATAGATTTTGTTGTTGTATTTGATTAGTTCGAACTCTTACCACTTCCATTCACAATGCAAATCTAATGCGCTTGAGCATGGCGCTGTTTGTGTGTTGTTCGGTGAAGGCTCAGTGCTCGAAAGTGACCAACAAAAAGTTGAGAACAAATGTGTCCATACAAAACGGCATGCAATCGCCATATAAATTGTATTGAGTGTGGACACTTTTACTATCAACTTTTAGTTGGTCATTTTCACTCTCAGACCTTCAAATATGGTACACGTAATGCGAACAGCGGAACACGTAGTGAAGTTCATTTCGCAACTAAAGATGTCAACGGACACGGACGGACACTCAATTTTTGATGTCCGTCCGTCCAAAAAAAAGTTCGGACAGCCGAGAAAATTCCGGACGTTCGAAATTTTTTATGGGTAAAATAAATGGGATTTTCCGTTCGGGCGAATCGCAAATTTGTAGTTTTCGTATAAAATCATTGTAGATTTTTTTCTCAAAATCTTATAATTTGGAAATAATTACAATCTTCAAATGGATATCAAATGGAAGGTTGAACCCGAGCACTGAGCCTTCACCGAACAATGCGATGAAACGCAGGGCTACTACGTGCCCATTTGTACCTCCGAAAACACATATTTGTGGCTACCGAAAGCACATTCGAACGCGTAGTAACCACTATGTGCTCTGCGTTTCACTGCATTGTCACCGAACAACACAAACAGCGCCACACTTAAGCGCATTTGATTTGCATTGTGAATGGGAGTGGTGAGAGTTCGAACTAATCAAATACAACAACAAAATATATGGAAAGGCTCAGTGCTCGGTTGAACCATCCTGGATAAAATTCAAGTCAAAAATAAAATGATTTATTTTTTAGTATTGATTTTAGACATGATGGCGGTCATATGGTTAGGGAATCATAAATTAATCTTTCCTACGTTCCTATAGAAGATTGATTGCAGTACTGTCAACGGTTGTCAGTCAAACAACTACACTGTAGCGTTTTATTTTTTTTTTCTTTCGAAATGGACCTTTTTCTTTTTGAAAAAGTTTTTCAATCCGTTTGTTCCAAGCGGTTTCCTACTCACTGTTATGTTGTTCATTTATTAACGATAAAACATGGAAAAATATATTGTAGATAACGTATCTTTGCAAAATATTATTAAATAAATACAGTTTAACCCTTGAATGTATGAGCCGTTGAAAAAAAAAAATTATCTATAATGTCTCTTTGTTAATTTAAATAAGATGAAACTCAAACTTTCTTCCTTATCTTATCAAAATGTGCTTTTTTTTTCAAAAAAAAAAACAACAACAAAAAATACTAAATCAATACAAATTAAAAATAATCAAAAACAGATTTGATAGCTGTATTTGCTGAGAAAATTGATAAGATTACTTGAATAATGATGAATTCATTGTTGATTTCATTTCATTCAAATGAATTATATTACCTTTGGTGTATAAAAAGACCTGATAATTGATGTAGAAAAAAATAAAAAAATCAGAAGAACATGATTTTCATTATTAATAATTTTGAGCAAAGATGTTTACAGTCGAAGGACTAACCATTATTGAGCATTTGCTTTGAAATAAATGGGATTATGCTCGAAATCATTAAATTACGACAACATCCATTGATCTTATGATAAGGGTCGAACCCATGAGAATACCTAGAATTCAAGTTTTATTTATTCCACTTTGAATCATGCGCTGTTTCATTTTCCACAATTTTATACCTCCATTTCGTACGAATAATTGCTTTCTCGGAGTAAACTTTATTAATAAATATTTCAAAAGCAAACAATCCATATGAAGGTCATATAAAAGGATGTAGATGATAGTTAGAGTTTTTGTGGTCATAAAAAAGAAAAAACCCTATCAGTAATACCTTTAATATTTATAAGCATGAAATTAATTGCATGGCACTGCATGTTTTCATTGAAATAATTATAACATGGTTCATTTGAGAAAGGCTTCATTGGTTTCAATGCCCAAATTATATACAAGTCATATTTTTCTGCTATTAAATATCATTTACACAATAAAATGCTTGATAAAATGCATGCAAAATTATAGACAATTGTCTATTTACTACTTGTCTACAATGATAATTGATTATTATTTCATTTAATATGAAAAATCTCATGTCAATAAAAATCATTGAATCAATAATATTTTATAATTTATTTGAAGTTTTATGTCATTTTACTTTTTTGAAAAAGCACTTTTTGTGAAATAATAAAATGAAAGATGGAAAATTTATTCAAAAATTTACTCAATCAAAATATTAAAACGTTACCTTGTTTGAATTTCATGTATATATAGAGAGAGAGAGGGAGAGAGAGATATAGAGAGAGAGAAAGAGAGAGAGTGAGAGATAGAGAAAGAGAGAGAAAGGGAAAGAGAAAGAGAGAAAAAGAGATAGAAAGAGAGAGAGAGTGAGAGAGAGAAAGAGGAAGAGAGAGAGAGAGAGAGAGAGAGAGAGATAGAGATAGAAAGCGAGAGAGAGAGAGAGAGAGAGAGAGATAGAGATAGAAGAGAGAGAGAGAGAAAGAGATAGAAAGAGAGCGGGATAGAGAGAGTTTGTGAAATAGGTTTCTTACCTAAGAGGTGGACAATGTTAAAAATAGTGCTTGAGAGATGGAGAGAAAAAGATTGAGATAAAAATATGATGAAAAAGAAGAAAATATGAAAAAAAAAACAACGAAAAGAGAAAGATTAAAAAAAGAGAAAGGTAAATGGTAAATTCCTTTGAATTGCTTTCATCTTTGACCTGATATCATTAAAATTTAAAAAACGTTTGGTATTAAAATACCTTCAAAAAGGGAAATGTACAAATTCAAAGAGTTCAATATTATAATCTTCAATAATATTCATCTCATCTAGATTCCACAATAACAAGTTCTTTTCCTCTTGCATACCTGAAAAAAAGAAGATTTAATATTCAACGTATTTATCGTAACAAAATGAAATCGTTGCTCATTGGGAATATTACCGGTAAAACGCTGTCACTTGCGGTTCATTTACAAACACAATGACAACGACGACGACGACGACGACATAACTTAACGTCAAGATATCAGTTGTGTATTGATATTCGATTACAGATTTTTTTTTTCTTCGTTTTTATTTTGTTTAAATTCTTTATATCAAATGTTTATTTTGTTAAGTTTTTTTCATTTTTGAACATTCATTGTAAACAAACAAACTAACACAGTAGTGTTCTATGTAGTATTATTCCATCAAAATAAAAATAAAAACGCGAAAAATGTTTCAAAATTTGCGAAAAAAAGTGAACGCAGTTTTGCCAGATATTGAAAATATCTATTTATCAAATACAAATACAGGTTCAAGTGGATCAACAAATAAAGTTTTAAATCATCTTGGTTTATTAATACCAACACAATCAACCAATGAACATGCAAAATCATTTACAACTCAATGGCCAAATTCGGATGCAATTAATTTTACAGCCGGTTGTAAATTGCTTGAACATAATGAAAAAATATGGGAAGATTTACATGCATCAAATGAATTAAATGCTAAAAAAGCAGAAATATGCGATGAAATGATATCAAAAGTGAGTGAATCAATAAAAAAACGTTGCATTGATTTATCAGATATAAATGTATCACTTGAAATTATTCCAAATATTGTACAAACCATTGAAAATTGTTCAACAATTATGATTGAAATTAATGAAAAATGTGCCGAAGTGGAAAATCAATTATTTGAATTGGAAGATTTAATGGAAGTTTTACAATTACAAGAAAAGCAATTGGATAGCAAATTTGAAATGGCCATGTTCAAAGAACGCAAATTGGGTATATTAATGATTTTTATTTTATTGTTTAATAAGATTTTATTGTTGATATGAATTGTTGTTGTTGTTGTTTTTTTTTTCTTCTTCTTCTTCTTCTTTCAATTGTTTTGTAACTGAACACTTTTTTTTTTCGTTCGTTTTCAATTTAGCTAATTTAGAAAAAGTTCGCCAAAGTTTAGCTTCAAAACATGCAGAAACGGTAAAGGAAAGCGAAAAACAAATGCGATTATTGCAACAAGAAAGACAAGCCGTTTTTCAGGATGCTTTTCAAAATGATTTAAAATATTACAAAGAAGTCGGCAAAATTCCAAGTAAGAATTTTTACATTTCTTTTGAGAATCTTTTTTTGTGAATTTCTACATTTTATTTGTGAACTTTCATATTTCATCTAGGAATTTCTATATTTCTATATTCATTTTCTCATACCTGTTATTTTGTTAAGGTTTCAATGATTTTTCTCATTCAATTTGAACATTTTCATTACCTTCAAAGCAAAATTTTCTTTATTTCTGCGGTTAAAAATTTCGAAAAATTTTATTTACATTACTAATGGATGTTTTCTTTTAATCGATTTCAGAAATTGAAATGGAACATAAAACGGCACAGCAAACGTTAAGTCTTGAAGAAATTGTTTTAGACAATGAACTGGAAAGCAAAGAACTGGATAAATTTTTAGAAGAATAATTGTCAACCAGATGGCCTCTGAATAATATATCAATATTGTGATATTTCTATCGTTTCATACCGGAAGACTTTTAATTCTTCTTTATCGCAATTTGTTGTCTATTTGCAAATGAAAAAAAAAAAAAAAAAAAAACAAAAAAAACATATTCTCAAATTATACACCTCAAAACAATCCAAATTCTTCCACACATAAATATTTAATCAAGTGCCTACAATAAGACTATATACAATATATGATGATTTATATGAATATCCAAATGAATGTAAACATTGTAAATAATTCATGTAAATAGAATATTTAAAAACAAAAAACAAAAAAAAAACCAATGAAACGATTGAAATGCGAATTATACGAAATTTTTTACTGTTTACAAATAAATAAAACTGCCTACAATTCATGAAACTTGCATTTTTGTTTTTATTCGAACAAAACATTTTACTTGAGAGGCTGCGAGGAAAAATGTTACACAGGAAAGTTCCGTGGAACTACTTTATTATTCAGTGTATTCAACATACAAAAACAACAACAAATACATTGAATAATAACATTTTTCCACGGAACTTTTCTGTGTAACATTTTTCCTCGCACCCTCTCACTTGTACTTTTTATGAAAATTTCACATTTTATATTTTCCAAAGCAAACAGCATCATGACGCACAAAAAATTATTAAAAAATGTTTGATCTTTAATAATTTTATTCACTTTACTTTACCTCAATGGGCTGACAAATTTCTTTTCAACCATTGATACACATCAACACTGACATGTATTTATAACCTAAATTAATTTTCAATTAAAATTTAAATTCCGAAAAAAAAAATAAAAAAATTTCATTAAAAATGTCAATTTTAATTAACATGACTTGGAATATTCGAGCATATTTTCGATTGAACATCAATTTCTGGAATTCAAATTAATTTCCATCATTATTCATTTTGTTCTGTCATTCTACGTATAAAAGAAATAGTAAATGGATTAAAATACTAAGTCAGTCAGTCAGTTATTCGGAAATTTGTTCAGTTTTACCAATTTTAGAAAACTATCGTGATGAAATTTTTTGGTATCGTTATTTTGAGTTTTGCCATTTTCCAAATGGTAAACATTTATAATTTTATTTTAATTTTCAATTCATTTTCGATTTTGTTTTTTTTTTTTCTTTTTTCTTGCCCAAAATAATCAAATTTTTCATTCAATTCATCATGTCATCAGGTTTTGTTGCTTGTTAAATGCGAATTAACAGAAAATAGTAAACAATTAAAAGAAAATGCTGGAAAAACTGTACAACATCTTGCATATACTGGGAAAGCAGCTAGCGGTGTTGTTTGGGATATTGTATCAGGAACTGCTAAAAAGACAGCAAATGGTGCATCTACTGTAACAACGCATATAATAAATACACCAAAAAATACGGCAACTGCTACAAAAAAAGGGGCACGAAAAACGGCACGGGGTATGGGAAAATTGTTAAAAACCACTGGTAATGGATTAAATATTGCCGGTAAATACTTTGAATCAGCGGGTCAAAAAAAACATAAAACTACAACAAATCCCAATAAAAAACAGAAAAAAAACCATCCAAATGAAAATCATGAAACTGCAAATGAAAATGTCAATGAAAATGTCTCAAATCAAAGTTAAATTTAAAACATTTTCAAGAATTTCATTAAATCATTTAAACAACAGAAAATATTCATATTTATGACACTTCATTATGAGCTTTTATTCCGTTTTTTCAATGTAAAAGAGTAAAACAAAAAATAATTTACGATTCATAAAAAATAATATTTTCACTAAGTCACCATTGTTTTCCACCGTTTAAAATAAAGAATTTCAAAAAAAAAAACATTTTTTCTTAAATTCATATTGAATCATTTTTTTTTTGTACAACATCTTGCTTAATCATCTCAATGCTTAATCATCTTAATAATTGAAAACTGAATAGATGAAAATTGTATATACTCCAATTTCAGTTGTCATCAATTAGTTTAATCATTGAACAGTTGTTGTCAATTATTTCACTCATTATTGAAAAAAAAAAAACGTCTACGCAGACGCCCTCATTTGAAGTAATTTATGTGAAAATAATTATCGAAAATCATTTAAGTTCAAATGTTGAACAAATTAACGCATTTCATGATGAAATTTTCATCACAACTATTTCAATTATTCAATTTTCAATGAGTTTTAAAGATCCCATTGTCTCTTAACGCGTATTTTTTAACAAAAATTTTTTGCTTCCGTACATCAGGACGTTTCTAAAACATTTTCATTCAAAGATGAAAACAATTTGATTATTGTGCAAAAATGAAGAAGTTTGTTTCTTGTTGAACAATATATTCGCTCCAAAAGTAAAAAAAAAAAAATAAAATAAAAAAAACAAAAACTGGAACAAAATAATTTTAATCGATAAAACTTTATTATTATTTCAAGTGATTGACTTATGAACGAATAACTATTTGCTACTTTACTATAGATGAATTTATTAAAATTTTTGTGCTGGCACCCGTGTTTCTGTTTAAACTGTCAATATGAGTATTGTTCGATTTAGAGAAAAGACAAGAAAAAAAAAACAAAATGTTTATGACGTAAAATTGTTGATATCAGTGACGTAACAAATATTGTGAATGTAATTATACAATTTTTTTCTCATTTGATCGAATATCAGATTGTATCAGAATATGGCAGTAAGATGTTTGTCACGTAAAAGTGTATTTAAAAATTCCAACATACAACATTTGTCAACCTTTGTGTTAATAAAATTGCAAATTTGGCGAGTTGGTATCACAATTCGATATTTACAGGGGGAAAAAAAAAAATTTTTTTTTTTCTCTTTTTTTTTCTTTTTTTTTAATTAGATTGTGAATAGTAATTTTTTTGCTGGAGTAAATTAATCAATCTTTGAATGAGACGCATTTAAATGACGAACAATTCTGGAATATAAATTAAAAGTTTGAAACAGCTATAGAGTTCTTTTGTAAATGTTCCATATAAATTTAAACTAGCAAGATGAAAATTTCCATAATTTTCTTCGGCATTATCATTGTTTTAGCGGTAAATATAAAATATTGGCATCGCAACAATTCAATCAATGAAAAAAAAAAAACAAAAAATTGAAAAATTAAAAAATTAAAAAATTTCTCATTTAATTATAGTTAGCAATGTCAACGGAATCAGCGGTTTTAGAACATTTATCAAATGCCGCCATTGAAGCTGGACAAAATGTGAATAAAGGATTTTGGAGTGTAGTTAGACGAACAAAACATTTTGCATCAAGATTACGTGGTGGTGCTAAAAAAACTGGCGGTGGTGTTGGCAGAGCAATAAAAAAATCACCAAGCTTTGTTGGTAAAGCCGTTTGGAATACCGGTTCGAAAACAGTTAATGGCGTTGGTCATGCAATTGAAAAAATTGGCAATGGTGCAAATCATGTTGGAAATGGCATTACATACACTGGAAAAACTATTCAAGAATATAAATTAGTACGTCAACCATCAAAAAAAGAAGAAAAAGAGTCTAAAGATGATGATTAAAAATCTGAAAGTCTAAAGATGTGGATGTATATAAAGAAAATCAAAACATTTCTAAAGCTGAAAATGGGATAAATTTTTAAAGAAAATGCTAAGAATTTTTTTTTTTTTTCTGTTGAAAAAAGTGGACAAAAAATCAATAAAATTTTCGCACAAAAAAAAAAAAATCCATCAATCTTAAATGGTGTTTTTCTAAAAATTATTTTATTTTCCATCATTTTTCATACAAAAATTTCCGTTTGTAAGTGGTTATTCGAAAAGAGTGAGAGAGAGAGAGAGAAAGAAAAAAAAATGTAAATGTACAAACTCAAAGTGGACATTGAATTTGGATGCCACAAGTTAAGTATTAGGTAATTTATTTCTAAAAAGCATTAAATACTCTCAATATCAAATCTCTTCAATACACATTAGTCTATTTCATCAAATGTTAACTTAAAGAAAATATTAAAAAAAAAAAAAAACGAAACCAAAACTTAATTAGCTGCGCGCCTACATTAAAAAATCAATGTTAACAATATGTGTTTTTAAGTATTTGTTATTAATTTGCGTGGTTTCAATTGTATATGAAGACCACCTGAGGCTCGAACTGTAACACGAAATATTGGAATAATTTTCTCCTTGCCTTGTACTGGTAACAATTCAAATTCTCTTAAAATTGTTGAAATGACTGTTTTAATTTCAATAAATGCAAATTTATATCCAATACAATTTCGTGGACCAGCTGAAAATGGTATAAATGCATATGGATGCCGTTTTTCGCATTGTTCTGGTGAAAATCGATTTGGATCAAATCGTTCTGGATTTGGATAAATTGATGGTAATCGATGTGTTGCATATGGAAATATTAATATATTATTGCCAGTTGGTATGGAAAATTTACCAACACGTATATCTTCGGTTAATCGTCGTGCAATTAATGGTACACTTGGATATAAACGTAATGTTTCTTTTATGCATTGCTCCAAATAACGCATATCACGGATATCTTTCATTGTTGGTACACGATCATCATCTTGAAAAATTTCATTCAATTCATCCATACATTTTTCCTGACATTCTGGATTTATTGCCAATAAAAATAAACAAAATGCTGTAGCCGCACCAACACTATCCTGTCCAGCAAGCATAAATGTACATGCTTCATTTATAATATCAGTGTCGGTGAATTGTGGATTATTTTTTGATATTTCAAGCATAAAATCCAATAGGCATTTTCGTTCCGGAATTTCACCTCTATTTAATGCATCGCGGCGAATTTTTATCATCTGGAAAATGAAAAAAACAAAGAAAAAATTCAAAATGCACAAAGATGAAATAAAACCAAAAAAAAAAACAAAAAAACAAAAGAAAAAACGAAAAAATGAACGGTTTTAGTCGATTTGATTCTTCAATTTCGAATAAAAATTTCTGATATTTTTTTCGTTGTTACCTTTCTGGTGAATTCATCTAATCGACGTTTCTGATCGAATTCATCATTTGCAGTTTCAGTGAGCTTATAAATCCAGTCAAACAACAACCATGGCTTTACAATACGAAGTGGCATGACCACTTTACCTCTGGAAAAGAAATGAAGAAAATTTTTGATTTGTTTTTCTTGTGTTAAATTCCCTTGAATATTCAACTCGTGTCAATTTGAGTAAAAATGAAAAGAACAAAAAAAAAAAAAAAAACAAAAACGATAATTACTGTCTAAATGGAGAATTATCCATATTGATGCCATTTTTCTTCAACACTGGAACACCTAGAACGGATTCTATTGATGGGAAAAGCAAATAATTTATTTTAAATGTCATTTCAACCCTTTTTCTATTTATTTAGTAATTTTTAGTAATTTTTAGTAATTTGTAATAATTTACCATTTAAAATATCAATAACACATTGATTCACCAAATGTGTGATATTAAGTTGTTGTGGCCCATTTTTAAGTCGTTGCACTAATACATTGGATGCATCAATGAATGTACCAAGGAATTGTTCAAGTGTATTAACATGAAATGTTGGTTGAATGAGTCGTCGATGCAAGTTCCATTTTTCGGCTAATTAAGCAACAGAAAGAAAGAAAAAAAAAAGAAAAAGGAAAACAAGCGAGAAAAACAAACAGAACCAGATCAATAATACAAATACAAATATAATTTTTCTGTTTATTGTTCTGAGAACATCCCGTTCTCTTTTTCGCTTATATGATATATCACATATTCAGGTCAATAATTTTCATTGGCATGGTTGTATACATTTAATGTTTCAATGAAAAAAATTTAAACAATTCATTGTGTAATTGTTAAAACAAAAAAAAAAAAAAAAAGAAAAAGAAAAAAAAAAACACTTTCAATTTCTTACCTGAACTGGTTATCAATCCATTTCCAAGGAAATTATGTAGCAATTTGTAAAAGAATATCTTTTCGGTATGCTTCCGTGATGACAGTACCGTTTGTAAATCTTCCGGATTTGTGATGGCAAAAAATGGAAATATTAATACCCAAACACGAACCAATGATCCATAAAGTGCATCAGCTTTTGAAACATACTTTTCCAATACTGAAAATATGCAATTAAATTGATGAAAAAAAAAAAAATTGATGGAAATAAGCATCCATTATGAATAAAGGACATATTTTTATGGGATAAAATACATCATCACTACTGTTTAATTATCATTGACCGTGCTCATTTTTAATCTTTGTTCAATTACATCATAAAAATGCAAAAAAAAAAAAATGAACGAATGAATACAAAAAATGAACGAATGAATGCAAAAATCAACGAATGAATTCAAAAAATGAACGAAAAACTGTATGAATTTTCATTAACTGTTGATTTTATAAACTTAATCAATTACGAGCGCGTGTTTATTAAGAGCGAAGTAAAAACAACAACAACAACAATCAAAACATTCAATAAGCAAATAAATTTTGATTTTCAGATGCTTCAAAATGCCATTCAACGTAAAATTTACATCGTAAATAGAGGTGACAAACAATTGGTTACATTCCCATGTATGTTATCAAGTGAATCTGTGAAATTGAAGTGTTAAACTATAATGAAATTCGGTTAAAAACAACAGAAGCAACAATCAAAAATCGGTTCAAGACATTGGTTACTACGCGTTTTTTTTTTTTTCTTTTGTGGTCAAGGTTACAATTTATATCGGTTCCCCATTCAATTTATGATCACAAATCTTTCTGTTCTCCGCCGACAATTGTACGAATAAATAATATTTAATTATACAATGTAATACCATATATATACATATATATGTATGAATTACATTCTATATATTCAACAAGTATCGCACTCGATGATTACCGCATCGTTTCGTCAACGACAATCCATTTGTAAAGTGTTTAAACATCGCAATTATTGTTTAACACGAATTTAATGAACAAAAAAAAAAAAAAAATTTGCTTTTATTTTGAAAACGTTTGATTCGATTTTCTTTTGTATTTAACCGACCAGTTCTTAAATATTGTTGCCATTACGAATAGGAAATGATTGAATTGAATGTTTTTTTTTTGTGTGTCTATCTTGAGAACAGTGTTGTTTTCATTCTTCAAGTGATCTTTTGAAATTTGTTTTTCTGACTAATTGTCGGGAATATTGTTTGAATAAAGAAATCGTTGAATTTGTTTTCGGGAATGTTCCTATCATTAGCGATAGAATGAGATAGAATATTTCTATCGTTAGCGATAGAATGGGATAGAATATTTCTTTCAAAGCGTAGGGTGGGAAGAAGCCGGAATGACCCCCCCTCAAATGATTGACTGATACTCCTCATAGTTTTATTTTAGAAAATGTGCCAACACATTGTGCTATTCCAATTCTCGTTACGGAACTCCACAGCTCTTTTTTAAGTCTGCAAGCGTGCACTACTACGATTTCTATCATTATTCAATTAAATCATGATTTTCGATTAGAATTAGTCATATGTGCTGATAAAGAAAAAGAAACAAATAAAATCAAAAGAATCAAACTAAGATGACTGTAAATGTCATACATTTGACAAATTGACGATGTCGACAATGTTCCAGCAAATATCATTCAATTTACAATAGAATTTAATTAACATGTCAGTGCATATCTTTGTTGAATCTCATGATCACAATGTTAAGTGTTAACAAATACATATGGCATTTGTGCATGTAATGAGTAAGACAGCAGTAAATTATGATAAAACTGTTTAAACAGTTTTTATAATCAAACAAAAAAAAATTAATTTAAAAGAAAAAAAAAACTTTTTTTTTTTCAGAAAAATTTGATTCCTATTTTTATGAAGAAAAAATTTGATTTAATACACGAATTAGGAGAAAATTGATGAAAATTTCAAGTGTTAAAAACAGATTTTTCAAAAAGTCAAAATTCTTTTAAAAATCCAAGAACTTTTTCTTAATTTATTAAAAAGGGCGAAGTTGAAATGTCCCAAGGAAAATAATCAAATTAAATCGACAAACAAAAAATATTGAATTCAGATATTTTCACCGAAAATGTATTTTCTGCATTGATTCAAGTTTGTAAACGAATTGTTTATGAATGAAAAAATTCAATTTCATTCAGATTTTTCTCCAATGGTTTTGAAATACGAAAAATCTTGGCTTTTATTGACACATTTATTGTTACCAATTGTTTGTCTTTATTCAAAATCTCGTTGTATGCGTCGAATTTTTTATAAACCGCACAATATCAATGCCGGTAAACATTGGATAAGATACTCGAGTAAAATATATTACCGGTATGGAAACTTCCGGAGATAAAATAGATTTAAACCAAAAATACCAACAACATCCTAGACACAAAATCGATGCTTTCTAATTATTGCAAATGGTGAAAGAAACTAATTTCCATTTGTTAAATAAATCATCATTTATTGATGACAAAATCGTCCTAAAATAAGTTGTTGTTGTGAATTGCGATGTTTGCATTCCATAAATACGTATGTATGTGACGGTGTGAACAATTTACAATGTTGGTTTTTTATTTTTTTTTTTTTTTTTTTTTGTTTATTCTTGAGTCAACATTTTTGAATTATTAATTTGTAAATATACAAAAGGTTTTGATCAATTTAATAAATGTCTAAGCAATTGAAATATTTGAATTGATTAAGAAGAAAACAAAAGCTTTGAAGCAATAAAAATCACTATATTTTGTATAACGATTACTATTTGTTGAATATAGACAAATGCATTTCCTGTGATGAAAGCTTGAATGTTATGCAAATTGTTTATAAATACAGGAATAAAATTGAGAAATTTTTTAAACAAATATATCAATACAATTTGATTGATGGATATACCGGAAATGTAAATTCAGCCAAATTGATCAAAATCCAAAATAGAAGATTTACCGATGCGAAAATTTATAATATTGATAGTTTTGCAAAATAGTCAATCATGATGCATGATTTTTGCGGCATCGAGCTTATTCGAATGTGATGTCACAAGTACAAGTCTGAGTGTATATGTGAATTAGGTAAATATTGAGTTTCGAGTATTTCGATTTTGAGTGCTTTCGAGAGTGTTACAGGTGAGATCGTTAAATCAGCACTCTATACAATTTTACCAGCAATCCCGAATTTTCGTTTTTGTTTTTCTTCGCTTATTCGAATTAATCAATTTGCGCTTTTTGTTGACAAAATTTTTCCATTTCTTTCAGTCTTTCTTTTTCAGTCGTTCTCTATCTCTCTTTTTCTCTCTCTCTTTCTCTCCCTTTCTCTCTCGTTCTCTCTCTCTCTCTCTCTCGCTCTCTCTATCTCTCTCTCTCTCTCTCGCTCTCTCTATCTCTCTCTCTCTCTCTCGCTCTCTCTATCTCTCTCTCTCTCGCTCTCTCTCTCTTTCGCTCTCTCTCTTTCGCTCTCTCCCTTTCGCTCTCTCTTTCGCTCTCTCTCTCTCTTTCGCTCTCTCTTTCGCTCTCTCTTTCGCTCTCTCTCTTTCGCTCTCTCTCTTTCGCCTCTCTCTCTCTCTTTCGCTCTCTCGCTCTATCTCACTTCAATTGCAAAAATTTTCTATCATTGATTGTAAACAAATCAACTGAATATATGAAATTTACCGTCTAACATTTCACCGACGATAAATATTATCGATTTTTGTTTGATAATTTGAAATTCTAGTAAAATAAACAAATAAATCGCGTTGATTATTCAAATGTACATAGCGTTTATACGTTGATAAAGCTAACATTACGCGATTGTTCATCGTCATAAATTATTGGTTGTCGCACATTCTTCTATTTCATCTGCATAAATATCATTGAATAATGATGTTCAATGAAAATATCAATACGTGACTTATATGATCGACATTAAACAAAAAAACTCTTCTTCGTTTTGTTTTGTTTTGTTTTGTTTGGAGGGCTTGCTACCTTTTTCGTTGTTGTTGACAAAAATTAAAATCTAGTATCGAATATTTAAGCTATGTGACAACATAAAACATGCTAAAATTGGCATCATTCCCATTCACAAAAACTAAAACTAGCTTCTTTAACCAAAAACCATTTTTTTTTTTTTTTTTTACAATTTTATGAACCAGATCTCTGTGCATTCGCATAAACATGTAAATGTTTACGAAACATTGGTTGAATCAATATATGTACATCTTAACATGATTTTGGATAGATACGACACTTGAGTAAATGTGTATGCCATAGCGCCTATTGATTTATCGAGTGCATAACATTGTTTTTTTTTTTTTTTTTCATTTCTTCTCTTCTTGCACTAAGCAACAGTTTTACAAATATTTGTATGAAAAAAAAAGGAGAAAGAGAAAAAATATATATACCAAATCATAAATTCAATGATGCAAACTAACTAAGTGAATTATTATGTAATTTCTGATGAAATGAACATTGCGAGTACTTACAATCTTTATCATTAATAAGCATTATGTTGCCAATTAAAAAACGTGCGGCAGGTCCTTTGAGTTTAAAACACAATACACAAGCTTTTAAATAACCGGATATTGCATAGAGAAATGTACTTATTGTTATCATAACAATAAGCAACATCAATTCGGGTTGATAAGCCCGTTCTAGCTGCAAAATAAAAACAAAAAACAAAAATCGATAAAGAAAAAAATTATTTGAAAATTTTTGTAAAAAAAAAAAAAAAAAAATTGTCTCTTGAACAACAAAAGAAAATGTATGTCACTTGCGCTCAAAGTACTTTAACTTGCTCACTTGAATAATGTACACTCAAGCACAAACCGATTCAATGGTCAACATACACACACACACGCTCGCGCACACACACGCTCGCGCACAAACCAAAAAGAAAGACGAAAATAATAAACAAAATCATTTAAATAAACAAATCGATTCGAATTTAGTCACTTATTTGCCTACTTAGTACCTTAAATTTTCAATGGCCGAACAAAAGATGAGTTTTTGTTTGCATTTAGATTGTTCGGTAACATGGGCATAATATGTGTGCAGTATAATGGTATTGGATGTGGTGTGTGCTTCTTGTTGATGTTTTTTTTTTTTTTTTTAATTTAAAACATATGACAATTCGAGCTAGTTTTAGCACAAATAATAGCACTGACCTTCACCTCACTCAGATAAATGGAAAATCAAACAATAAAAAGAATCCAGGCAACAATGGAACAAATGGCCCACACCATTAACAATTAAATGCAGGCGATACTTAAAATATCATATTTTTTTTTTTCTGTTTATTTCTTTTCTTTATAAAATAAATGAATATGTTTGAGTTTATTTTTTTACATGAAATAACCATTGGAGTGGATTCAATCAATTCTATTGAAATTGGCCAAATTGGTTGAGTAATTCGTAAATTGAAATCTGAACTATTCAAAAGGTTCCATTTTTGTTGATCGTTTGAATCAAAAAACAAAATTTGCTCGAATATTGAGATAAAATGATTTTGAATTGGTTTTGACAAACCAAAAAAAAAAAGAAGAAAAGAAATAAGAAATTTAACATGTATTTTACTAATTGAATTGCATGAGATTGACAATGCATTGAATATGTTTGTCAGGAACAGTAATTAATACGCACCAACAATTTCTTTGAAATTGAAATTGAATTGAATTAAATTAAAATTGTAAGATGAAAGATGAAAAGGCACCTTTTTTTTTTTTGGTTGTTGTGATGCACACTTGAAATAATAATCACTATTTACAAACGCATTGTTTTTTCTGTTGTTGCTGTTTTGGATTGCAATTTTATTTGTTTTGCACGTGTTTATAGTAAGTATATGAATTCGCGCTTGCTTTTCAACTATATTATTTACTTTAATTACATCGCAGTTAGTCGGATGTTAAAATCATTATTATGAAGCTGAAATGAACCCAATCATGGTTCCATAGTTAATTGCAAAATGATCAAATTGCCAAAATGCCAAAAATGTTCAAATTCATTTCTGGTTGGACAATTATTTGTGATTAAACTGCTACGTTTTTGGGCATTTTAGAGGTAAAAAATGTTTGTGCTAATTACTAATTAGATTAGCATCGATGAACAATAAATGATTCCCGAAATTTTTTGTTTCACTTCTTTTTCAAGTATACGTTTTGTTTTGTTTTTTGTTTCTTTTTTCTTTTGTTTTTTGTTTCTTTTTTTTTTTTTTTTTTTGTTTTTTATTCGAATTCGATTTTTCAATGAATTGTCAACGAAAAAAATTCTTAAACTAACAATTTTAATCCAACATGTTAATAGATTGACGAAATGAGATTTCTAAATGAATTAATATTTTGTGCTAATTGATGATCATTTCGAATGCTGTAAATATTTTGATTTCAATGTTGTTGTTGCTGTCGTTGTTGTTGTTGTTTTTTTTTTTTTAAATTAAAAAAGCCCTTTCATGCGAGGGAACTTCCTATCATACATGATAAATAAAACATATATCATTTTCAATCAGCTGATTATTTAATGATAGAGTTGTCAAAATTTGAACATTTTCACAGTCAAAGCATGTAATGTTCTGAGCAAATTATCAGATTCAGCTTGTTCATTGATTTACAATGCAGATAATAGTGACATGTGAATTAGAATTTTTTAAGTCTGAATTTTAAAATGAAAACGTGAATGTTTGCATTATTTGTTTGAAAGTTTAGAGGTTTGGAATTAAAATCATTTGGCGGCAAATGCTGCGCATGACTTCGATTGAAAAGAGTTTATTGATGCAAGAAAAAAAAAAATATGAAAATTAAAACACGAAAAATTGCCAACTAATTTTCAAAATCTGATATTGCTAATTAATTTGTGTATTTTTTTTTTTTTTTTTTTTTTTTTTTGATAAAAATGTCGAAGAGCTTATTCACAAATATCAAAACTCAAAAATGTATAGAAATAATTACCACTTGATAGACAACCATTTTTGTTGAATTTCGTTTTTTTCTTTTTTCAGTCTAACAAACAAATTTATAATGAATTGTCGATGTTTCCTTTTTCTCTCTATATTTTGGTCGCTTTGGTTTATTTGAATTTCACTATTTGTATTTAACAGAGCATTTTACACGATTTATTTCTGATTGCACCGATGTGCGTCAACAAATATCAATTAAACTGTTTTTTTTTTTTTTTTTTTTTTTGGCTTTCAAATCACCAAAAATAATACGTTTGATATGATTATGTTGTGAAGTGTTTGAAAATTTTATTTATGAATTGAATTTCACATAATATTTTCCAATTTTTTTCATTTCGACAATTCAAGTTGTTTTACACAATGAGAGTTTTTCACCGAAATTTCCCTTTTGATTAAGATTCGTTCGATTGACAATCAAATTAAAATAAATGATCAAGCCATCCACATGAGTGTATAACATTTCAGATACTAAACGAAAGACAGGCGATGCTTGTGATTATAACGACGATGCTGTTCTGTTTCTGTGTGTTAACGGACAATTCAAACTGGACGGACACGGTTATGTGTGTATGTTTTCGCTTTATACACCTAACTAAAAACAATGATAACTGCCAAAATGATTCTTGACTTTTGGTGTTTATTAATGTAAGTCGTCCAGCCGCCACAATCGTATCCTGAAAAAGCTTTTCTCTCTCTCTCTCTCGCTCACTCTCTCGCTCTCTTTCTCTCTCTCTCTCTCGCTCTCTCTCGCTCACTCTCTCGCTCTCTCTCTCTCTCGCTCTCTCTTTCGTTCTCTCTCTCTCTCTTTTCTCTCTTTTTACTACATTTCAACGTGTGATTTGCGAGTTGGTGTGATGATTTAAGTTAATGTTGATGGGTTCATCATGACAATTATTTGTCATAACTCTTATTGCACGCGCTATAGTAGTAGTTTAACAGAAATGTCAAAATTTGAACAACAAAAAAAACATAGTTCTTTTTCAACAAAAAGAAGACGAAAAAAATGAGGGCCAGTAATCTCCTCCTTACTGGCCCTCATTTTTCTTCTTTTTAGGAATATAATAGGAATTCGATAATAACTCTAGAATTATCGTACTCTTGATTTTTTTATTAATGAGAGTAAACCGACAATCATTTAACGATCGATCATTTTGTGTCATAAAACTTATGACGAAAGAAAAAGAAAAACGCGCATGCAATTGTATTCATGAACATAATTCAGGTTCAAGTTCTTTACAGAAGATATTGATGCATTTTAGCAAATGCACCAACCTTAAATCAACGATTACTTTTACTTTTATTTTCGGCGGTCATTTCACCAAATTGTTGTGACACTTGACATATATTACGTAAATGATTCCACCAAATATTATTCATTCGTATGCAGTTACAAAGACAAAAAAAAGAAGAAAAATCAAAGCATGACCAGATGGCAATGACCGTGTAAATTCGAATGCATTCTATTGAAATTTGGCATTTGTGCATATTGCATGCACTATCTCTTCGTATCACAATTCCAATCACAATGGTGTTGTTTTAATTTTAATTTCAATCAGAGACTACGTCACGTGACGTCATAGATTTTCTCGTTTTGGCTTCCGGCGAAAATGAAATGAAAAATGAATATTTATTAAAACACCTTTCGAATCATCTGAAAAGTTCAACTCATGAATTCGGAAGCGTGCGAAATCAGAAATATTAAGAACCAAAGAAAAAAAAAAAAAACTGAATGGGCCAGGCCTTATTGAACAATCACCCAAACATATGATCAATTCATTAAAGTAATAATTTTGATTGTTTGACACATACATTTATGATTGGCATATTTATGCATCATATTTCTGGTTATTGTGATTTCATATCTCCGTTTTTATTGACAACAAATTGCTAGAAATGCACAGAATTTCTTTAAACAACATTGCACCCAAACCCCGGCAAAGAAAAAAAATGTAATACAAAAATCATTTTCATTTGTGAATTGATCGAGGCAAACATGATTTTTATTAATCTTGCTGTTTCTAGTCAAATTGCAGTTGCACTGGTTTTTCAACAAATACACTCACTGTGTGGATGGTTCACCACAGATGGTAATTTATTGTGAAGGAAACCAAATACGAAATTGTCTAGAATTAATAATAATAAGAACAACAACAACAACAACAATCACACGCAATCATTGTTACGATAATATTTGAGCAACATACAAATGCAAGTCAATCCATGATAATTGGTAGAATGATTCTCTGGTTCATTGCTACATTAAAGATTTTTATTGCAATACTTCCGTGTCAAGATCAATAAAAACAGTGAGTTTTGCCTATTTTTTTTTTTTTTTTTTTTTTGGTTTTGGTAAGAAAGTCGTTATCGGTTTTGACTTTGGTAAAATCCTGATCTGATGCACCACCAAATAACACACCAAATTCTTGACCAGATCATTACTTGTGTTTTTTTTTTTTAATGTAGCCGGTTCTAGCAAGGACTAATTCTACGTATACAAAAGAACGACCGCATATTTGCTGTTTAAACACAATCACATGAAAATAAATATGAGAAAAAAAAGCAAAACTTTCAATTTTTCAAGACAACGTGACATAACCACTTTGAGGACTGTCTGATACCAATAATGCAAGACTCATCATTTGTCGACTGATTTTGTTATTTTCTTTTTCAAAAATTCTTGTTTTTTTTTTAATTATTGGCTTATTTGTATTCGAATGCAATTTTATGAAATGGTATGCATGAGCGCTGGCAGATTGTATTGCATTTGTGCAAAAGTGTAGTTCAATTTAAAATTTAGAGAAGAGACAGAGAAAAAAAGAACAATAAACAAAATGTGGTTTAACGCTCTGTCACCCATATTTAACAATAAATATTTTAATCTTAAACAATAATTGCACATGTCTGAACCATGTTCCTCCCGACACTTACCATACTTAATTCGGATAAAAACCATTCAAACAGTGAACAATACAAAAAAAAAAAAAAAAAAAAAACAGGAATGACTTACATCCGTATGACTAAATTTTCTACACTGTATTCATAAAACGTGTTCTTCCACCATGGATTATTTACAACAATTGATTTGGTTTTTCGTTTCTATCTTAAGATATTAGCTATCTTGAAATATCATTTTACATACCGAAAACTACTCAATAATCATTTAATTCGAGCCATCAAAACTATTATTACATGTCACAGTAAACCAATTCACTTAATAGCACTTTTTTATAAGAATTTTTTTCGGTTTCCCATCTGAAACACTGTGCAAATTGTATATGCATGGGTGGAAAGAACAAATAAAAAATGTAAACTTGTCCTTTTTAAACGAAATATATGCATTTTTTTTATAACATTTTAACTAGCATTTTGTACAATAAACAATTTTTGTATTGTTGGAAAAACCAAAGTAATTTGCAGTTATAACTACTTAGGGGGTAACACGGCCTACAGGTTTCCCGGCATTAATTTCAATTTTTTTAATTTTTTTTTTTTTTGTTTCGTCTAATATATTTTGACTCGCCAGGTTGCTCGTGTCAGATCTTTTTTTTGGGCAAAACTATTTCCGGCTAACATTTGTGAAAGAAAATTACCTATTTTCATAAATGGTTAACCTACAAATATGCGCAGGGAGGGAGATTTTTTTTTTTTTTAGATAGTCGAACCCCTAGTATAAAAATTATCAGAAAATCTTAAACAGAATGATTGTAAATTGAATTTTGTTATTTAAATCGTAAAACCAGCGGTGAAAAAACGACGAATTTGTCCGAAAACTAGATGTTTCTGCATTTGGGTTTTTACCACTTATTTGCAAGCTTTTTGACATCCGTTTCCACATCCCTTTTTGTGATTTTTTATTTTCTAAAATGTTCTTATATTTGCTCTTTTTTTTTTCTTTGATTCGTTTTATCTTCACTAATCTTATATATTTAACATTTTGTTTCTGTCCTCCCTCCTCCCCATTTTTTTTTTTTTTTTTTTAACACTTACAGTTAGCAATTGCCTATGAATTAAAGTTGTGTTAATTGATTGTTCACATAACGAAAATGTTGTCACGTAATTCATTTTGAAAATTAAATAAAATTGAAACCATAATAAGGAACTTCAATGAACTTCATTAAATGTAGAAGATAAAAGCAAATGCAAGCCAATGAAATGAAATGAAAAAAAAACACATAACTTTGAAAAAAGCTTCTTAAATTATGCTGCATTTATTTAGCAAATTCATTAAATCAATTCAATTCAATTACAATTATTTGAGCGTTCATTTTCAGATCATCAACGATATAATGTTTTTATTCATGAACACACGTCAACAAAGAACCATCTGACATGAAAATTTGTAATTCACGATTTAAAATTGTTGACAAACAATTGAAATGTTCAGAAATGATTTGCATCAGCTGATCTTTGTTCATTGTTTGATAATTTTTATTTATCCATAACTGCCGTAATCCAAATGTTTTGAATTTGAATTTTTATTCACTTAAAGCTCTTTTAACTTGATCTTAATAAAATTTTAAGTTCTTGATCGAAATTACGCGTCAACACGCACGTAAATAAGTTGATCTTATTGCCAATTTGTGTTGTCAACATCTAGTAAAAAAAAAAAAATCATCAATAACGAACATCTTAGCGGTTAATTATCTGAATAAACATACGCATATGAAATGTCTCGAACACTATAACGTTGACAGAATTACAACAATAAATTAAAAATTTATCATGACTGTTCACATGGTAGCATTGCACAGTTAAAGTTTTTTTTGTTTTTTGGTATCGGAACTTTGTTCGATATTTCGATTGTAGAAGGAAATCAATTTGATGACTCAATTTACTGGATCAATGGACTTTGATTACGTCAAAGAGTCTTTGACAAAGACCCAGTTTTCCAAGTTAAAAAAGGACATTTGTGACGCAATCAATGTTTTCGTCAACATTTTTCATTGTATTTTCAAGTTCAATATTGATTGTTCAACTGTGTTATATGTGTATTTTGATTCGATATGGCTGTATTAAATCTTTGTGTGTTCCTCAATTTGAAAAATCACTTATCCCTTCTCGATCATATTTTCTAAAAAGCGTTTGAACGTGCATAGTTTATTATTGTAATCACATGTAAAATACATTTGAAAAACTACTATGAGTAGTTTACTTATGCCGGTTTAATCCACTTTTCTAAGTATTAGTTAATCAAAACACACACATACACACATATAACTATACACTAGAGCTGCTAATGAACCGTTCATGTTCGAGAATTGTTTCACTTTTATTTCCATGTTCGTTTGGGTTCGGTTCGAGTTGTTCGAAAGAGAAAAATGGGTGTTCATGTTCGTTCGAGTTCAAGTTCGTAGTTTGTTAATAATGTTCAAGTTCGTTCGAATATTGTTCAATTAACTGAACGAAATTGAACTGTTCAATACAACAATTAGGTAAGCAACAATATTTTGAATGGGTTTTGTTTATATCGAAAACATTTGTTTATATAAATTCCTATTATTCAAATACAACTGAACTATTTTGTTCAGTTGTTTTTCTCAGAAAATGAGGCAATGCCGAAGTCACTTCAGCAAATAAATTCATTGTCTCTTACGCCATCTCTACTGTCGAGTACGGTGTGAATTGAAAATAAATATCAAACAAAATTGAGAAAGTGAACTTTTATACCGTGGGCAAGTACATCAACGATCGATTAATGTACTACGGCATAAGTCATGCGACGTTACGTTGAAAGTGATGGCAACTGAATGGCACATATACATCATTACGGAATGCAAATGACAAATCGGTATCTTTTTACCGTTTCCGTTGATATAGACAATTTACATTGATAAATCGCTTTCATGCAAGAAATTCATACGTCGATAAATCGTATAGATGGCGTCAAGTGTGTAGAATTTAAACGAACAGGAACAGATTGCATTTATGAACCAGTTGAATTAATTGAACAACGTTTGGAAACATTTTGTGTGTTTATGTTCGTTCAAGTTCGGTTCAAGTTCCTCAAATTTGAATATATTGTGTTCATGTTCGTTCATGTTCGGTTGAAATTCGAACGAACTTGAACGAACATGAACAGTTCGGTTCAGTGGACAGCTCTAGCATACACACATAATTCTCTGTGTGTGAACATAAAGGAGGGGCATACATATAGAAAAAGTGAATGGTTCTTTCTCATTCTCTCTTTCTCTTTCTCATTCTCTCTCTCATTCCCTCTCTCACATCTCTCTTCAATATTGTAGAATATGAAGAGCAACGACAAAAACACAATCAGATGCAACTAAAAGTAGTAGTAGTACTCCATATATGATCTACTCTATCTTTCTCATAATGATCATTCCTCTATTTTCTCATTCTCTGTTCCCATATGTTTTAAGCGTTACTAATATGGCAACGAACTTGCTTACCATGTATTTTGTTGTTGGATATCATTTTGAGTGTACCTTTATATTTTCGTTGTTCAAGTGAAGATGATGATGAATGGCAGCAACAGCATCAACATTCGTTTTACATTCAAAGTAAAAAAAAAAGAACTACCAAGCTTTCAAAATGTAAAAAAAAGATCTTTATTCTTGTCATACATTTACACACATGTTTAACTAACGAAAAAATGAGAAAAAGAAAAACAATGGAAAAGCTGATGACATCCAAACCGGTCAAACTTCTTACTGATTGTGTAATATTAATATCAGCTACACGCGTGAAAGCGATATGTTTTCTTTCGTTAGTTAAACATGCGCGTAAATGTATAACAAGAATGAAGTCAAGATGCCACGCATTTGTTGTACGTAAACGTATATCGAGTGATGGATTATGCTTACCGATGAAGAAGACAAACTAGTTTCTAAGACAAAAATGTAGCATTCAATAATATAAACGATGATAGTTAAATTTGAAGTTGAACAGTTCAAAATAATTCGTTGCTAATGCAACTTTGTTACCGTTTCAAATGTATTTAAATATCATATTCACTACAACAATACTCTCAGCTGTTAGTTGCATTTCAGCTGCTTCAAAATTTTCAAATGCAACAGGTAATTTCAATGAAAAATTAACATTTTACTTTTCAATTAATTCAATTATTTTGACTGACATTATATAGCACACAAAGATCTTCATCAATGGATAGAGGTAGGATACTTTCATGTCATCATTTTTTTTTTTTTATAATTTAATTAATTTTTCTCATTAATACGCAGGTTGAACTGGTTTCCAATTCCGAAATAAAATATGCGGTTTGTAGCAAATTGATTTAATAGCATTCATTGTGATTACATTGCTAACTAAATTTTCTATTTTATATATTTAGCCCTTTTACCCCGGTACTGAACCCGAAATACTTCCAAAATTGTGTTTTCAAAATTATCTGGCAAAATTCGAATGTGCTATTGCGTCTTTGTCCAAAAATTTTAATGATATTCATGCTTGGAATGCAATTAAGATTTATAGAAGAAATTCAAACAGACATTTCATTGGAGATGTTATTGAATATTTGAATCATTGTGAAACATCTTATGGTGGCAAAGTAAAAATATTTCTAAAATCATTAAATAATACACATTTAAATGATTTTTCTCGTCCACTTCCCAGAGATTTCAGAGTAAGCTCTTTTGAACAAAAATATAATAGGAATAGCAATGAAAAATTACTTTTTTTATTTTCCAGGCAAGAAATTTATGCGAAGATCTATGTGTTATACAAGCGCTCCGTGATTTTGTTCTTCCAAATTTGAATTTATCTAAATATGTAAAATTATATAACACCACACAACTGAACTATTGAATGTTACTAATGATCCAATTCTTTTGAATGTTATATCAGAAATGTGTGAAAAAATGTTCAATGTCCAGATAAATTTTTCGTTTGAACGTTACAAAAATATTTCAGATGAAACAGAACGTATTTTTGTAGAATTTCTTCTCGAAATTTCGTACGATGTTAAACATTATCTAAAATACAACGCTGAACAGGAAAGTGTAATTCTTCCAAATGGATATATTGAAAATCCAAATAAGAATAACAATACAGTATATGTTGGTGAGTCATTGTGCTACGAATTTTCGTTTCCAAATGGAAATATTTAAATGTTAAGCATCGACATCAACAATTTAAAAAAAAATCTCGTTCAGTTTTTCATTACATTTTTGCTTTGATTCGAATTAATTATTTAAATTGATAGCAATAATTGATTGTATAAGTAACATTATTTTGTTTAAAATAAAAAAATTTACAGAAGATGTACTTTGAAATTATGCTTAAAAATCATTACGGCAATTCAAATAAAGTTTTTTTTTTTTTGAGTTCATTGAACTAAAAATATGGGTCTTTTGAATTTGAAAAAAAAAAAAATCATTGAACTCTATTTAGATGATTGGCAACTTGATGAACAATCAAAGAAAAAAAGGGACTTTTACAATCAACTTCATACTGCACTAATATTATTATATGGATGGAAATTGCTTGATGAAGCAAATTGCTGTACCAAGCTAATTCACACTGCAGTTGTTTGAAGTGCAATAGGACGTTGACGTTGATGATGTTGAATCAATCTCGTATTGAATGCATTTGATGCTACAAATATGTAATATTGTACAAATGTCATTATCCTTGCACAGTAATAATCTTAATCTTGTGGGTAAACATTTATGAAAATAGGTAATTTTCTTTCACAAATGTTGCCGGAAAAAGTTTTGTCCAAAAAGAAGATCTGACACGAGCGACCTGGCGAGTCAAACTATATTAGACGAAAAAAAAAAAAAAAAAAAAAAAAATTGAAATTAATGCCGGGAAACCTGTAGGCCGTGTTACCCCCTACAAATTACTTTGGTTTTTCCAACAATACAAAAATTGTTTATTGTACAAAATGATAGTCAAAATGTTATAAAAAAAATGCATATATTTCGTTTAAAAAGGACAAGTTTACATTTTTTATTTGTTCTTTCCACCCATGCATATACAATTTGCACAGTGTTTCAGATGGGAAACCTAAAAAAAAAAATTCTTATAAAAAAGTGCTATTAAGTAAATTGGTTTACTGTGACATGTGATAATAGTTTTGATGGCTCGAATTAAATGATTATTGAGTAGTTTTCGGTATGTAAAATGATATTTCAAGATAGCTAATATCTTAAGATAGAAACGAAAAACCAAATCAATTGTTGTAAATAATCCATGATGGAAGAACACGTTTTATGAATACAGTGTAGAAAATTTAGTCATACGGATGTAAGTCATTCCTGTTTTTTTTTTGTATTGTTCACTGTTTGAATGGTTTTTATCCGAATTAAGTATGGTAAGTGTCGGTAGGAACATGGTTCAGACATGTGCAATTATTGTTTAAGATTAAAATATTTAATGTTAAATATGGGTGACAGAGCGTTAAACTATATTTTGTTTATTGTTCTTTTTTTCTCTGTCTCTTCTCTAAATTTTAAATTGAACTACACTTTGGCACAAATGCAATACAATCTGCCAGCGCTCATGCATACCATTTCATAAAATTGCATTCGAATACAAATAAGCCAATAATTAAAAAAAAACAAGAATTTTTGAAAAAGAAAATAACAGAATCAGTCGCCAAATGATGAGTCTTACATTATTGGTATCAGACGGTCCTCAAAGTGGTTATGTCACATTGTCTTGAAAAATTGAAAGTTTTGCTTTTTTTTCTCATATTATTTTCATGTGATTGTGTTTAAACAGCAAATATGCGGTCGTTCTTTTGTATACGTAGAATTAGTCCTTGCTAGAACCGGCTACATTAAAAAAAAAAAAAAAAACACAAGTAATGATCTGGTCAAGAATTTGGTGTGTTATTTGGTGGTGCATCAGATCAGGATTTTACCAAAGTCAAAACCGATAACGACTTTCTTACGAAAACCAAAAAAAAAAAAAAAAAAAATTGGCAAAACTCACTGTTTTTATTGATCTTGACACAGAAGTATTGCAAAATCTTTAATGTGGCAACGAACCAAAGAATCATTCTACCAATCACGGATTGACGTGTGATTGTTGTTGTTGTATGTTGCTCAAATATTATCGTAACAATGATTGCGTGTGATTGTTGTTGTTGTTGTTGTTGTTCTTATTATTATTAATTCTAGACAATTTCGTATTTGGTTTCCTTCACAATAAATTACCATCTGGTAAACCATCCACACAGTGAGTGTATTTGTTGAAAAACCAGTGCAACTGCAATTTGACTAGAAACAGCAAGATTAATAAAAATCATGTTTGCCTCGATCAATTCACAAATGAAAATGATTTTTGTATTACATTTTGTTTTCTTTGCCGGGGTTTGGGTGCAATGTTGTTTAAAGAAATTCTGTGCATTTCTAGCAATTTGTTGTCAATAAAAACGGAGATATGAAATCACAATAACCAGAAATATGATGCATAAATATGCCAATCATAAATGTATGTGTCAAACAATCAAAACTATTACTTTAATGAATTGATCATATGTTTGGGTGATTGTTCAATAAGGCCTGGCCCATTCAGTTTTTTTTTTTTTCTTTGGTTCTTAATATTTCTGATTTCGCACGCTTCCGAATTCATGAGTTGAACTTTTCAGATGATTCGAAAGGTGTTTTAATAAATATTCATTTTTCATTTCATTTTCGCCGGAAGCCAAAATGAGAAAATCTATGACGTCACGTGACGTAGTCTCTGATTGAATTTAAAATTAAAACAACACCATTGTGATTGGAATTGTGATACATAGAGATAGTGCATGCAATATGCACAAATGCCAAATTTCAATAGAATGCATTCGAATTTGCACGGTCATTGCCATCTGGTCATGCTTTGATTTTTCTTCTTTTTTTTGTCTTTGTAATTGCATACGAATAAATAATATTTGGTGGGATCATTTACGTAATATATGTCAAGTGTCACAACAATTTAGTTGAATGACCGCCGAAAATAAAAGTAAAAGTAATCGTTGATTTAAGGTTGGTGCATTTGCTAAAATGCATCAATATCTTCTGTAAGGACCTTGAACCTGAATTATGTTCATGAACACAAATTGCATGCGCGTTTTTCTTTTTCTTTCGTCATAAGTTTTATTGCCCCACAAAATGATCGATCGTTAAATGATTGTCGTTTTACTCTCATTAATAAAAAAATCAAGAGTACGATAATTCTAGAGTTATTATCGAATTCCTATTATATTCCTAAAAAGAAGAAAAATGAGGGCCAGTAAGGAGGAGATTACTGGCCCTCATTTTTTTCGTCTTCTTTTTGTTGAAAAAGAACTATGTTTTTTTTTGTTGTTCAAATTTTGACATTTCTGTAACATAATCTTCTTCAATTAGTATGACCTTAAAAAATAATTACATACGCACAATTCATTCAAAAGGATGACAAATATTGTGAGAATTCTTAATAATAAAACTTATTTTTTTGTTTTTTTTTTTTTTAAATAGCTTCGACAATACGAGTTTTATTCCAACAACTTGTTGAACACTAAATTTATGAACAATAACAATAATAGCTGCTGCTGATTGAAATTAATTCGAAAAATTCACATTTTAATCACACGATTATTGTCGATGAGTTAAGTTTTTTTTTTTCATCAACGAATCAATATGTAGTTATCTGAAAAAAAAAAAGAAGAATAATTAACGTTAAAGTGTTAAACATCTGAAACCATTTTGAGAAAGGCCGAAGTTGAAAAATCTCAAAATGACGTTAATTAATCTACTGTAAACAAAGAATCATCCCAATAACTTTTGAATCAATTACATAAGTTTCGAAAATCATGTTACACGTGCGCCTTCTTCTAATGAAATTCCTGATGGGACTTTTAACTCTAAGTGAATACGTGAAGAACTCGTGTATATTGTAGTGAATATTCATCATGTATATCAAATGTAGTAAATATTCATTATGTATATCAAGTTAAGTGATTTGTAATGAGGTTGAGACCATTGTTAGCCAATACTCCAGTCAAACCAAATTGACGCTGTGCTCCTATTTGGAGAATGAATCTCAATTTTGACAGTACTGAAGGCAATGAGACAAAGTTTTAAAATGTGAAATCGATCATTTCTCTCGGCTTCCTTTATTCCAACGCTGTCAAAATGCTTAAAGCCTCTGATGGAATTTCAAACAAAAGTCTATGTTTTCTATTTAAAACAGATTGTAAGTGACAAGTAAAGTAGTGAAAACAATTCAAGGTCAACACGAAATCCAGTCGAAAGAAACAATTTTTTTTTTTCAACCAACTTCTTTCATTCTTGTACAAATGAGTCAATTCTTATCATTTCCAAATGAAAAGAAGGTCGATTGTAAGACAGAAATGGTGCGTGAGAGACAGTGAGAAACGAGAAGAAAGATAGAGAGAGAGAGAGAGAGAGAGAGAGAGAGAGAGAGAGAGAGAAGGAGAGAGCGGAAGAGAGAGAGAGAAGCGGAAGAGAGAGAGAGAAGCGGAAGAGAAAGAGCGGAAGACAGAGAGAAGGGGAGAGAGAGAGAGAAAGAGAGAGAGAGAGAGAGATAAAAAGAGATAGAAAGAATTAAATATAAAGAAGAAGAGAAAATGTGAGAGTGAGAATGATAAATAGGAAACGACAAAAATCCATTGAATTGATTCAATTGTAAATAAGCTTATTCAGCATAAATTGATTCAATTCACACGATGTGTAAGTGAATGCATTAATTTTCAATTTTTGGGATATTTCATATTGTTCAAATCCACAATATATTCTGAATAAGTTATTGTTTGAAATTTGTCCTTATTTTTTCGTAAGTAATTTTTCTTATCTTTTATTCTCGGTAAATACATATGACTAAATGATTCCATTAAAATTCAATTTAACATAAACAAAATATATCATTTTAAATGTTCATCATTCCTTCTAAAAACATAAGCGATTCAACATTTTCAATGGCAGCATCAACGTCACGCTTTTGTACGGTTTTTTTCTTTGCTTGTGATGTGTGTAGGAATGCTTCACGTGCCAATGATTCGATGAACAATTCAGTTGCTTTGGTCACCAAAAATGTACATTCGCTTGTAATTAATGTAACATCTGGATCAACTTTCATGATATGTTTTACACGTGCCGCTGGCAAATGAACCAAACGATTATCCAAGCCATCTTTTGGTTTTGATCCAATTTTACTTTTGTCTGTGGATGCTGTGATAACAATAATTAGAAAAAAAACTTCATCAAATTGACTCGTAAAAAAAAAAATTATTTTGCTCTACCTGATTCACTGTGATTGTTATTGGTCGATTCTTGATTTTGTTCATCGACATCATCATTTTGTTCAACATACTGATCTGGTTCATCTAAATCATCAATATCACTTTCATCGAAACGTTCTCGGCTTTTGTGCACATTATCAGCAACAATTTCACTGAAATCAATATCTGGTGTTTCTTCCATCGGTACATCGTCAAAATTAATGTCGGGCGTTTCTTGTTCAGCAATATTTTCACTGAAAACCATATCTGGTGTTTCTGATAGAACTTCAGTTTCCATTTTTTTTCCTTTTTTTTTTCTTCTTTTTTTTTTAATTCAATTTATTTAATTTTATTGAAATCAATCAATTGACAAAAAACCAAATGAAATATTTAACAAACCAAACAAATAATTTGCGCGCAAAACAAAACACATTTATATGTGACAGCCAAAGTCAAAACATATAAGTGGCGAATAGCGAATTCAAGCGCATGAAATATGAGGTTATGATTGACTTTGAATTAACCAGCGAAAGTGAATGAAAACAATATTTATGTAGGTATGATCAAAATGATGTATGAATCCAATCATTGTTAAAATGCAATAAATCAAAAAATTTGTTTGGCTTTTTGTCATTCGCATTTTGATTTATTTTATTATTTTTCGATCCATTTGTTTTGTTTTTCTTTTGTTTTTGCTTTTAATTCTGATTACAAGCTCATTGAAATTAAGTAAAAATACATTAATCGTAATCCCCTGACAACTTAAAAAGAAGTGTTTTTTTTTTTTTTTGTTTTTTTTTTTAGTTTTTTTACTCGCATTTTTAATTTTGACTTTTTGTGTGAAAAAATTTATTTTCTTATTTGTCTAAATCCATTTTTTTTTTTTTTTGTTTGTTTGTTGTTGTTTCTTCTCATTTGTAATTGGATAAAATACGTACATAATACATCATAATTAATAAATCGCTTCATTTTACGTATCACCATACAGTTTTCGATCGCGTTCCAAAAAGTATGCGGCCATTCGTTCAAAATCATCAAGACTCAATTGATCTAAACGTTTATCAAAATCTATCATAAATTCCTTGGCCATCGCTTCTGATTGTTCATCCGAGTAATATTTTTTAAATATTTTGCACATAACATCTTTTAATGGTTCGGGCTCTTTCATAACAACTGTTAATTTTGAACCGTTTTTTATTTGTGGAAATGCACTTAATGGTTTATCATCAGCTAATGTACGTCCAATAAATAGAATTTTTTGTCGTGGCACTGGTATATTCAATGCTTTGGAGATTTCTTTTTTCAATTCAAGTATGGATATCGTTTCGTTTACCTAGAAAATATCGTACAAGAAAAAAACAAAAAAACAAAAAAAACAAAAAAATTATTGAAAGAAAAAATAAGAGCACATACGTTAATAATCAAATTCTTATGCAGACACACAAAAACTACACGTTTGTCCTTGATTTACCTCAAGCTGACACTCTCCACCCTTTAACACTTTTATAATGAGCTGCATTTTTATCAATATAAAATCAAAGAATTTTCGATGATTTGTTACGTTTCAATCACTTTGAAAATTTTAACTAAACATATATTCTTTCATATAGTTTATAGTTCCAGTGTCTTTATTTTCTTTTTTTCCCTCTCTCTCTCTCTCTCTCTCTCTCTCTCTATCTATCTCTCTCTCGCTCTCTCTTTCTCACGTTTACAGCTTAATAAACGCTTGAATTGACAACTTGCTCTTTGTAACAGGATCTGAATGAGATGTTTTAGACTGACTATTCTGAATTCGCCACAATTTACAAATGGTAAACAGACTTGAAATTGTCAGATTAGATATTTCATTAAAATATAATTTTGACTAAATGCATCAATAGATGGCGTTGATCGGGTATTTGCGTTTTTATTTCTATTTTTTTTCATATAATTTTCAAAATAAACAACAGAAATCACATCAGTTTTTTTTTTTTCTTTGCTTCACATTTTTATTCATAAAAGTTTTGAGAAAAAAAACACCGAATTTTCTAATTTATTTGAATATTGATATTTCTATGCCCACTTGATGAAACAAACAAAAAATGCCTTTTTCATGAAAAAAAAATTGCAATTTTGATGAAAAAAAAAAAATTGCCTTTTTGATAAGAAAAAACAAAACGAAAGTCAAATTAAATTTTTTATCATTTTTATTCACGTTTTTAATTTAAAAAATATAAAATGTACATGATATAACAATTTAGGCAATTGAAAAATTGCAAATGAAAATAATTTTATATCAAAAACAAGACGCGTTAGAAAAAATAAAAAATTAAAAAGAAAAAAAAAAAAAACTATAAAGCAAAAATGTGATCGTACCCTTGTTCCTCAAGCTATTACTATTTACGTAACATATTGAATGAGTAACATATTCTATAATCAGATAATTACAGTACAAATGATTCTAGTTTTCGTTTAATAAAAAAAAAAAAATAATAATAATAAACAGAAGCTATAAAAAAAAGGAAAGAAGATGTGGCTCGATTTTGGCTTAAAGTATAATGGTAATTGCCGTTCGTTTCTTTTGTTCTAAAAAAAAAAAAAAAAAATCCAGTTCGATATATGTGTATATTTGTTTCTATGTTCTCTAACAAAATCATTTTATTTCTAAGAGACAAAAATTGAGTTTCTAATTTTTTTTTTTTTTTCTTTAAATTTATGATTGTTTCAAGAATCCTTGCGATTCGGATTCCGAAAATGCCGCACTAATATATTCTTTTAATCCAGTGATTGATAAAAATCCCCATATCAAAAGACCATAGAATAAAATCTTAAAGACGAAATCAATGGTCCATAGGCTGTTGATGAGAGAAAATTGAAAAATTATGAATAGAAATTGGTTTTATTGTTTCAATAATAAAGGAAAAAGAACGGTCGATACTTAGCATCTACTTACACTTTCAATTGACGTCGAGCTTTTGGCAATGTTGTCAATGGTTCTTTGAGACAATATTGTCGACCACCCAAAATGCTACGTTTTAAATATTCAAGATCTGGAATGCCATCAGTGTCCATATTGAATCTGTAAAATTATTTAAAAATAAATTTATAATGTTAACTAATAACATTGGCTAATTTACAAATGCAAATTAATGATTTACAATACATACATGTGTTGATCTTGCGGTGTTAGCTCACGGAATAGGCCAAAGAATCGTTCTGTACGGAAATCCCATTGACGTGTTGTAAAGAATTGCAAAACATCTAATCCATCAAAAATACGTCTTTGAACTCGAACCATGCTAACCATGAAAATTTAATGTTTTTTTAATAAAAAAAAAAAAAAAAAAAAAAAAAAATAAAATTTTTTTTTCAAAAATCCTTTTAAATTACTAAGGAAATTATCATTAACTTACAATCGCTTTTGTCCAATGCACAACATAATAAAATCGATTAAATAAGCCGGCAATAATTGGTAAAAGATTAATTTCAGATTGTGAACAAGTTTTGATGTGGTCATATCACCACCTGGATACCAGAGACCAGCTTCAAATGGATATTTGTAATTGAGTGCCTTGCCTTGATCAAGCACTTCACGCCATGTCACTTTCTTGCTATCAGAACATGTGACATTGTAAACTGGAATGTTTACGGGCCTGTATGGATTTAAATGCACACAATTTACATATTATTATTGAAAAAAAAAAAAAAAAAATGATGAAAAATAAAAACAACAGCAATTTCATGCAAAAAATATTTTGTCTTTTCCAAATTTTACAGCATCATAAAACAAATTGAAAAAAAAAAAACAAAAAAAAAAAAATTCAATTATCAACTTACATTTGTTTGGTTGTTGCAATTTTATATGCAATTGCAATTAAACCATTGATAGCAATATCAACCGGAATGACTTCAGAACGATATTCACCATTACATAACATTGTACGAATTACACCTTTAGCACCACCAACCATAATACCAATTGGACCATTCAAACTGTCTACCCAACCTTGGCATGGTTCTTCCCAAGCGGGTGATACTGCAAATTAAATTAAATGGAAATGAATTTTGAATATTTTTGAAAAATTTTTAAAATAGCAAAAAAAATAATGAATCATTATTCTTTAACGTTTAAAAAATTTAAAACAAAAAAAAAAGAAAAAAAAAAAAATTGAAAAAATAAAAAAAAAAAATTGAAAAAATGCATTTAAAATGTGAATTCTCGACAATTTAATCCCATAATAGCATTGAATTGAGCTGCTACCTCCTAGGACGATGAATGCAATTATCAACGATTTCCTCTATAAATTTCTCATATGGAGAATCGTTGACGTTTGCAATCGTCATCTTCGGGAACAAGCAACTTCAACAATCAATTAAAAATATTCAATAAAATAATATTTACAAAAGCGAATTATGATATCATTAAGAATCAGCATGATTAACATTGATTGAAATTGAGTACTTTGTGACGTTTTAATCATCGAGTAGATTTTTTTGATGAAATCCCATTAAATTACAAGTTATACATCGCATTGTATGAAAAAAAAAAAAACAAAAAAAAACAAAAACGGAAATAATTCCATTACAAAAATTCATCAATTAGAGACGATTGAGTGTTTTCATTTAAAAGAAAAAAAAAACCCAAACAAATTACATGGTTCGTTACACTGGGTTATTAACTACTTTGTCATTGTCAATGTTTATAGCAAAATCCAGTCAAAAGCAGCAAAGAAATAAAGAGAGAGAGAGAGAGAGAGAGAGAGAGAGAGAGAGAGAGAGAGAGAAAAAAATTGGCTCATAATATGATGATTTTTCGAAAGCAATTAGTCTACATAGCGTATGATTGCTATCTATTGGAACAGTTGACGGTTCGTTTGTTCAATTCAGTTGACTGAAGAATGCACTTGAGGTGCCAAAAGGGAAAAAAAAGGTGATTGAATAAAGTTATTTATCCATGATGTTACAGCCATAAAATGCCTACCTAAAAATTGAGATGTCTTTTATGTGAATTATTTTTTATGACGGTGTAAATTTAAAAATGCTCATCGAAGCTGCAGGTTTTCACCAAAAAGAATCAAAAATAAAAAAAAAAAAAACGAAAAAAAAAAATCGTCTGTATTTAAATAGTATTTACATATTTACATAGGCCTTTAAATTTTAGATGTGCTCACAAGGTTTCCTCTGTGTTTGTTATTGGAAGGTTACAATGACATAAAAATGTGCGTTAAAATGGCATCAATATAAAAAAAATCATAAACAGATCATTGTTAATTTCCATCTTTTATCATTTTATTTAAACATTTACATGGTCAAACTGTAGATGATTTTTGATGAATTTGATGAAGGTACCCAATACATTTAGTATACATAACAACGATTATTCCAAAACGCACGAAGATACTTTGTTATTTGGTTGCAATTGTAATGAATAACTGCCAATTTGGCATAAAATTAAGTGGAATGCAACTGGACTTGTGCACAAATACACAAAAAAAAAAAAAAAAAAATGACTATAAAATAAATACTAACTAAACGAAGAGTGAATGTGTGAAGATGATGGCAAGCAGTTATACAAATAATGATTTTGCAATCATCATCGTTCGTGTACGAAAAGATTCCATATTATATTGATATTAAGCGACGTTCAAATGAGCTTGGTAAATAAATGTGAGTAACATTAAACTCCGATGCAACACAAAAAAAAAAAAGCATACAAGAGAGCAAATATGGCATAGCCATGGTGTTGAGAAAAAAATAAAATATAGATACAAACGAAACGAGGCACAACCAAATGAAGTGCATTCATTCATAATGACAACAACAAAGTGGTTAAACATAAACCAAATCGAATGTGGTATCGCATGAAATCGTCATACAAAACATGAAACTTCTATTTCTTTCAAGTTACGTGTGTAGCAAGCACATTATTGTTGCTGAACCAGTAAATTGAAACCATAATAAAATGAGAATTGCCATTATAAGAGCTTTGAAATTATAGACATACGGAGAGGCTGACAGAGAGAGATAGAGACTGAGAGAGAGGAAGAGAAAGAGAGAGAGAGAGAGAGAGAGAGAGAGAGAGAGTGAGAGAGAGAGAGAGACTGAGAGACTGGGTGACTGAGAGAGAGAGAGAGAGAGAGAGAAGGACTGAGAGAGAGAGAGAAGGACTGAGAGAGAGGGACTGAGAGAAAAAGAGACTGAGAGAGAGAGACTGAGATCATGCATAGACGCGAAGAGGGGAAGATAGAAAAATAGACAAACAGGCCCAGATATAAAAAGAAAAAGAGAGTGATGGGAGATTGAGAAGAAAAACAGAGATAGAAAAACGCTGTAACAAACATAATATTTGGTGATTTTCTGGAAAAATACCATACAGTTTGTTGCATTTACAAAAACTGCAATGAGGATATGAAACAAAATGATGGATAATTGATTTGGTGCGTTGCTTTCATTTTGGCATATACTTAAGGTGGTTAGATTAATGTGACGTTTCATTAACTTTAAATTGCAAATGTAAACTCTGTAAGTAATCGAGACTATGGTATAATCTTTGAAATTGATCGTGTATATATGATTTACGACTTTTGACATGATCGCTATTTTACATTAGTTCATATGCATTTAAATGAAACGTATTGTTGATTTAATTTGTTGCATTATGTTCGCTAACGACTCTTGGTAATTTTCGAAGCGCACTCATATGAATTTATTTTCAAATTGTAAACAATTGTAAAATAAGTTGTTAACTTCCGATATTTTTATTGCATAAGCCCATCCATCGATCAAAAGACTAATAATTTTGATGACAATGTATTGATTTATTGCATCTCAGCAAATGTATCAATTTTCAATTATTTGTCGATACATTGTTTGTGGTTAATTTATGTATTTTTACGCTTATTAACTTTGATATTGCAAATAATGTATTTTCAAAAAGATCAATAAACAATAATTTATTGAAATATCAAGTAAATTTTCTTTAGTGAATTTAATAAACGTGGATTTTCATCGTTTTTTTTTTTTGCTCGCATAATTTTTTTCTTTTTTCGAATACAAAAAAAAAAGAAAAAAAAATACTCACCAATACTTGGCCGTGCAATGCAAACTGGCATTTTTGGATATTCATTTTGAACAAGAATTTCGGCCAAACGTTTTGAATAAGTGTATGTATTTGGATGTGGATTCAATAATTCCGGTGTAATTTTTTCCAAAACTTTAACATCCATCCATTTTGCACAATTAATTAAATCATTTGGATCATGTGCACAATCATAAACTTTTTCAAGTAAAACTTCTTGATCACAATAACAGAATGCCGTTGATAAATGAATGAATGCTAATAATTTTTTCATTTGACGTGCAACATCCAATACACGTTTTGTTCCAGTAGTGTTCATATCAAGGGCATCCTTTAAATTTGCTTCCAAACGTAATGTGGCTGCACAATGGAATACAATATCAGTTTCACGGCATAAACGTTCCAATTCTTCACCGCTTAAGCCAAGCTTATCAAATGTTACATCGCCTTGAATTGGTACCAATTTTTTCATCACTTCGGGTTTTTCTTCTTTAATACGTTGGAATGCCTGCGGATGTATTGAAATTCAAAAAACAAAAATCATCAATTTAAATTGTATTATTATATTTTAAATTTGATTTGATGGTGTTGTGCATTTGATTAAATCGTACACACATATCGCCGTTTATTCACCTTGATAAATTACAAAATGATTTGATTTGAAGCCATATTGCACACCTATTTGCAATTTGCATTGAATTAAGCGATTCGAAGTGAATGGGTTTCTTTTTAGTTTGAATATATGCGGATGCAATTTTTTTCATCTTGGATATTTAATGCAATCGAGAGAAAAAAAAAAAAAACAATTCAGCCAAACATGAAACACTACGTATCCCAAAATAGCCAAATGTATACAATCACTTTTTTCAGTAGATGAATTTCAACAAAAAAAAAAAAAAAAAAAAAAGGAAAAACACAATAAATCGTCTTAATTTTGCATAATTGTGTCGGTTTGGCTCCACAATTCCAATTGAAAAGATTTTTGTTTTTGTTTTCTTTCATTTGACCATTTTACGATATGGCCCAACAAAATACAATGTGAACAATGAAAATTCAACAGCATTAATACTTGGATCGACAAAAAATTATTATTCATGAAATTATTTATAAATATTGTTTTTTTTTTCCGAAGAAATTTAAATCAGTAATTATGCTTGAATGTCTTCTCTAAAAGCGGCTAATATTGTCATGTAAATTGCTTTCTCATGTTTGTTCAGAGTAAATTTAAGTGAGATGAAGAGAGAAAGAGAGAGAGAGAGAGAGAGAGAGAGAGAGAAAGAGCGAGAGAGAGAGACAGAGAGAGAGAGTGAGAGAGAGATAGAAAGAAAGAAAGAATGAGAGAGCGCAAAAGCAAGAAAGTGAGACATCGAAAAATGAAGAGAGCGATAAAGAGAACACAACAAAACATCGTGTGAATTTTTTCGACATAAATTTGTTAAATAATATACAATTTTGTGTAAAATATTATATATGTTAAAAATACGCATGTCATAAGGGATGCGCCAATGAATAATTTATAATAAGAAATTGTTCAGATCTCATTGCCACGAGCGCGCATCTCAACTTGATCAACAAAAAAAAAAAAAAAAAGAAGTATGTGAAAATGTTTCAAGTGCGTGTGACACCCAATATAAATATTTGGTTACGCTTCTTGCAGCAGATTTAATCGAATTGTTTTTCTTGGAAAAAAAAAAAAATCAATGACAAAATTGTATAAAAAGTGCCTCGAAATCAGTAGTTTGCACATAACATACCAACTACACATACACACATTGGTTGAAATTTATTGACATTTCTTGATTGTACAATGGTACAAAATGTTCAACTTACCGGTATTTTAAACATATCTTCAATACGAGACTCTGGTGACTTTCCTTTTTTTGGCCGAATCAACAATAAAATCTGCTTTAGATCGGAACATGAATACAACAGCTTTTCGATCAAGACCTATATGATAAGGAAAACAAAAACAAAAACAAAAACAAAAAAAAACAATAAAGAAAATAATAAATGTACGTGACGAAAAACATTAAATTTAATGCTTTCATAGAATCCGCAATGCAGCCGGTTTATTTCATTTAAAATAAAATGAATTACCTTGCCCATGAAGCCAGATCCGCCGGTGATGAAGATTGTTTTGCCCTTATACAATTCCTGTATGGGCGTTAATTGCTCTGATTTACTCATTCTGATTTATTAACTGTAATGAAATAGAGAGAGAGCAACAATAAAATTAATAAACTATTTTCACTGTCTCGAACTTAAACTTCACTGAAGTTACTTTAGCATAATTGATTATTATTAATGCTAATGTATTTTGTGTTTATTTTTTTTTTTTTTTTTTCACAATTAACAATTTGACACATTGATTTGTTTTGTTTGACGCTGTTGTTCATCATTAGATCAATTATTTAATCACCAAAGTCATCATTTGTGTCTAGTTGGATCGCAAAAAAAAGTCGGCACATGCTAAATGTCATAGTTTAAACAAGTATGTAATATTTTTTTTTTCGTGAGTGCCCGCAGCTACATTTTTGTATTTTACATGCAAACTGATGGGGAAATGAACCCGTCAATAATTCAATCATATATAAAACATAAATAGCAATCCGGCGATCGATAACCATCTAATTTGATCATTTGATACTTGCAAGCCAATCAGCCAATCAAAATGTATTTTCTTTAAACAAAACAAATTTTTTTTTTTTTTTTTCAAATTAATAACTAGAGCCTCTTTAATTTCAAATGAAATAATTTGTTTTCATTGAAAAACCTGTTAATTGAACAAAATTTCAGTCAATTATTATCATGTAAGTAATATTCACAGATGTGATATTTTTTTGATTTCATTTTTCACACCAAATAAATTGTATGTAATTTGATACAAGTTGACGATAACAATTTATGTTAATATTTATTGAAAAAATATTGCATGCGAAACAGCTTGGTCGAAATTAAAAAAATTCACTAGCTATTTTTCACACCCAAATCATCAATTCGTTTTCTTTATTGATTTTTAGTTAACTGAGAATTCATTTTTGATAATCATTATTTACTTTTGTATTTTTTTTGTACAAATTTAATGAATTCTGGCTTAACAGAGATGGCTTGAGTTAAAAGAGACGATTTCACTCTTGAAGTCACTTTTTTCCAGCTATTTCTTGAAAAATTTGCTTGAAAATCAATATCATTTTGTTTTTGAGTTTTATTTACATTATTTGTTCAAAACTTTTGCAAGTCAAAGCCACTAACCATCAAAATGAAAATAATTTTCGAACTATTTTGAAAAGATATGAAAAGAATGCCGACATATTCAGAATAGTTTTTGACCATCTCTGTGACTTAAATACAGTCTCATTGATATGTGAATATGAATAATTGCAACATAACCTTCATAGTTATATATTCGCATGTTACGCATTCGGAATATAATGCATACCAGCGGTTGATTGGAAAATTGCATGTAACGGAGAAATATGTAAAGAATGTCAGTAAAAATGCAATGCCATATAGCAATTCAATAAAGTCTTATTGTTCAGTCATTTCAACTCACTTAATTGTTAGTGTTAATTTATTTACGATCTTTGATCTGAATAAAATCTTGAATGAATTAAGAAACTTAATAATTGATATTCTCAAAAATTTCCAAGCTCAAGCTTAGTTCTTCTCATGATTATTACTGAATTTAAATGAAATGAATAGCTCGTGTTTACAAAATAAAAACAAAACAAAACAAAACAAAGAAAAACAATATGTTTACTGAAATGTATAACCGGCGGATTCATTGTTTTGTCCAAGACAAGTGACTTTATTTGTTCAAAACTCTACATTTTGTGGGTATTTTGAATATATTTTTGCACAAACATATACGATGATGTTTAAATATAGATAGCAATGATTATATTGAGAATTCATTGAATTCAATCAATTCAACGTTTTGCTAATTTTAGATTGCAAATTTTACTAAAATACCCAATTCGTTGATTTTTATTTTTTTTTTTTTTTTGATTTTATTTCGTGAATTTTTGGTGCTTTTATAAAAAATATTGAATGAAGACGAAAAATGTTTAAAAATAAATCGAAAAACTTCCCAATAGAAAGTTATGGAAATAATTTTATATTGGAAATTTTGATTAATGGATGAAATCACATTTGATTATTGATTGTTTGATTGTTAGCGAATCAAATATAAATTGGTTTTTTATATTGCAACAAGCGATACAAATTAATCGAAAAATCATCGAAAAAGTTTTCAATCTTAAACAAGCTAAAATGCAAAATAACAGCTATATTCGAATGGAATGAGATTTTTTTTTTCTTCTTTTTTTTCTTCTTTTTTCTCTTCTTTTTTCTTCTTTTTTTCTTCTTTTTTCTCTTCTTTTTTCTCTTCTTTTTTCTTCTTTTTTTTTTCGATGTTGATGTTGCGGCTATTGTTGTTTATGATTTGTTATTTGGGTGAATGTGGCCATTAAAAAAGAGCATCGTTTTTATATTGGATTGCTTATAAAAACCGCTGAAGTTACATATCCAACCATTTGATGCTGAAACCTAAATAATATCATATTGTTTCATATGCTCTATCACTTTTTCGTTTCATTTAATTTATTCAGTGACTTGTGATATCTCTCTATTTAAAACAATTAAATAATTAACACTTTTTGCATCGTCGAAGCGTGCAAATCTTGAAATACCACGATTGTTACATGTAAATTGCAAATAAAAAAAAAATTATGTTCACATTATTTCCTGAATCACTCTAATTTTACCACCATATGTCGGTATTACGAGCTTTTAATTAAGAGTTTATCTTTGCTTTTGACTCAGAAAATGCCGAAATTTTTCAACAAAATTAATTACAATGCCAGTGAATAAGAATTATGGAGAAAAAATTACCGGTTTAACTAATTTAATTTGAAGATAAACGAATTAGAAGTTTTATTTTTTTTTTTTTTTTTTTTTTTGCTGAAATGCATCTGATTTGCAAATAGATTCGTGGCCATTTGAGTTCACATAGACAAATACGAGTAAATTAATTCAATAAACATGTTCGTTTATGCTTGTTCATCAAAAATGTTCTAAAAAAAAAAACACAATTCAAAATTGTGCTCGTCAGGCATGAAATTCTGAACTTTTTCTGAAATTAACTTAAATTACTGTGGTTCCAAAATCGGTATTTAATAGTCTTTAAAAAAAATGAAAACAAAATCTCTGAATTAAATTGTCAATTAAATTATATTTTGCCGTCTGAGTATCAATTTCCTCTCTGAATAATTGCACATAATTATGTTTACAATTATGTTGAGTTATTTGATTTTCGCACCATTTTGAATCAAATGTAAAAATGACAACCATAATCTTGACGTGACTTTATTTTCTTCTTCATCTTCTTCTTGGATTTTTTTTTTCTTTTTAAGTCTGATGGAGAATTTGTTTTTATCTTTCTCTTGGTAACGGTATGAGAATGCCCGTTTTTTTCTTTTGCTTTTTATTAAATACGTTTTCTCGCTTAATGACCATGAAATGCACAAATAAATGACAGTTTTTATAGTCAAACGTCATCATTTTTTTAATTCAACATTTGTACTGGGCAATGAATTGAAATCCGTGCTATTTGCCTGGATGGATTTTAATTGGTCTGGAACAGCATTCAAATAATACAATCAAAAAGTCGAAAAGACAACAGCTTAATAACAGTAAATCAAGTCTAATGAATTAGTACTAAAACAAATCCACTGAATTACTACTGAAGATTACAGGGTTCATTTAGGATTGCCGGTCGAAAAAATTCTGGACTTTGCCCGAATTTTTCAAAAAATTTCTTCGTTTTTTAATTCATTAAAAAATTCGAGGTTCATCGAATCAGTTCCGATTCTGGGGCATGTGAATCTGGAATGGTTGATTTACACGAAATTTTTTCAAATGAATGCGAGTAGCCTGGTGCTACTTTTCAAATTGATAAAATTGTTTTCTTAACAAAAAGAAAACTTTTTTATAAACGAAAATCGTGTGTAATGTGTAGACAATACCACCGAAAAAAAAATTAATCTTGAATTAAACAAAACACAATAATTTTGGCTTTGTTAAGGTTTAAAAAAAACGACGTCTATATTTTATAATTGTGATTAAGCCAGCTACAATATTATGCAATATTGAACCACAAAATGCAAACCACACGTGTATTTTGTGTGCACACTGCGCTGGTTGTCGATTTTAGTGTTGAACGTTCGAAGGCGATCAGCATTGTGTTTGTAGTTAAACTAAAATTTAATGAGTCTTTCTTGGTTTTATTATATTTCCATTGCGGTTGTCAGTTCATTTGGGTATTGTTTTATACCATCAATTTGAGTATTACACTGTTTTCTCTCTCTCTCTTACTCCCTCTTTCGCTTTCTCTCTCTCTCTCTCTCTCAATCTCTCTCTCAATCTCTCTCTCTCTCTCTCTCTCTCTCTCTCTCTCTCTCTCTCTCTCTATCTCTTTCTCTCTTTTTTACAAATGAATAAGATTCACAAACACTGGTGGCTTTATTACGCTGCCCCACAATACACATATTGTACGCTTGCACGCATAAGCATCGTATTTTGTAACTTTCACTGATGATTTTGCATGTGAGATTTCAACTCGCTCACGTAAATTGTAAACACTAATTTTAGATCGTTCATTGGCCAATGATGTACATACATTTTTTTTTTTCTGCATAGGTACTGAAAACCTTGCCGATAATTTGGTTTAGTCGGTTTTTGGGTCATTCATTGGCGTCATGAAATCGACTTTTTTGCGCACTCATCTTATAGAAGAGAAGATTTTGGAGAAAGAAAAATTCGTTTTCGGAAATGAATTTTCGACAGAATTTTTCCAAAGTTCTTTCGACAAAAAAAAAAAAAAAATATCGACACGGAAGAATGATCGATACCGAAAAATGATCGACACCGAAGAAAGATCGACACCGAAGAAAGATCGAAACCGAAGAAAGATCGACACCGAAAAAAGATCGACACCGAAAAACCATTTGACTTGGAAATTTCCCAAGACATTTAAAAATTTCCCATGATATTTGACAATGTTAATGTGGTTCATAATTAACGTTAAATGAATAACAATTATTAAATTATAATGACCAAAAACATTCAAAATAATATGAAATTAAAATGATTTACTATGTGGAACATTGTCATTCAATATGATTTCCCACTATTCTTTTGATTTTATACACGAGAAAAAAGATGACATAAATTACAAACAGAATCATAAAATATGAGATTTCAAAATTTAAATGGAACATAAAAAAAAGAAAAATGCATGCGATAAAAATGTCCAAACAATGGCCAACAATAATAAATTAAATGCATTTTCAATAAATAAGCAAGTCCAAGTGTTCATATTAATTTGTTTTTATATGATAATCGCACTTAGCGGGAAATCATTGCATACCGTATTACAAGCACAAGTGTAGTAATCTCATTCAATTTACAATTATTCTTGAGACACTGGTCTCGCGTAATTGGTTTCATTGAATCAATAAAATCAACAAATAACAACAACAACAACAACAACAACAATAATCAAGAAAAAGTGAATATCGGCAATTTATTTATGATCTTTTTTATCAGCATTGTAAGTAAGCAATAACATTACGTGCTGAAGTGGACATCATGATTTAATCGATGACATTTCTTTTTCGCGTTCGCTAGTGTTGCGCTTTTTTTTTTGCTTATCAACGTTTTTTCTTTTTAATTTTGTTTTTTTGTTGCATTTTTTCATTCACAAAAATTCATTCGAAATTATTTCCGTACAATTATTTAACACGCACATTTTAAAAGTCGTGTTGTGATTACAATCCAATTAAAATAATGATGATATTAACTGTTTTTCTTTAATTAATTTTATAGACAATTTACTATTTTCGTTTTTTTGCTTTTTATTTTGCAATAAAGAGAAAAGGTTAGATTTCCGTTCGGTTGTTTTTGTTGTTTGTTATTGAAAATGAAAACTTTCCGCAACGTTTTCAGAGATAAGTTTAAATTTACTCCCACATTCTTAGTCAGAATGGTTGTTCAATAGAACTCAATTAGTAGAATGTCTGAGTGCTATTCAGTACAATGTGTGAATGTTATTATGTAACTATTTGTCTCTAAGTGTTTCTTCGATTAACAGAAATATATTTGTATGTGAATTAGAAGAACTAATGCGGAGATAATTTAGATGAAGAAGAACTTATAAGAACTTATAAGAAGATTATGAAGAAGAAGAAGAAGAAGAAGAAGAAGAAGAAGAAGAAGAAGAAGAAGAAGAAGAAGAAGAAGAAGAAGAAGAAGAAGAAGAAGAAGAAGAAGAAGAAGAAGAAGAAGAAGAAGAAGAAGAAGAAGAAAAAGAAGAACAAAGACAAAAACTAAGACAAAGAAAAGGAAGATCAAATGAGAATGAGAACAACAAACGGAAGAAAACGTGGGTATTTAAAAAGCATTCGAAAAACTTTAAATTCAACAACGCATATTCAAAACAAATGGAGATCATGAGTATTCGAGTTCGAGTATTCTCCCCAAAAAAAGATAGTTATTGTTTGAAATGTTTAAAAATGTGAAAAAAAACCTACACGCAATGGTTTTTGTAACAAATCATAAGTCGATTTGAGAAAAGTGATTACCAATTTGCTTTTGGCAAAATGCAAAAACCGTTGCAAGATGCGTAGATTTGATTCTCGAAAATCAAATTCAAAAACACTTAAAGTGTTGAAATCTTTAATAAAAACAAAAAACAAAGATAAACGTTTAGTTTATGCGGAAAACAAGAATTAAAACTATTTGTTGTATTTATTCGAATTGAATAAATGTGTATGGAGACAAGTATTATGACGTCAATCCCGTTACTGTTCCAGCATTCAACATCATTCTTCATATCATCGGTTTATGTTGAATCTACAACGGACAACTTGAAAAATTGCATTGTAAATTAAAAAGCAAAAACAAAAACAAAAATTATGACCCACCAAAACAGAATCATTGGTGATTTTTTTTTTTTTCTTTGCGTAATTCAAGCAACGTATGTCTTGCATCAAAATGGAAAATGTAGAAAAACATGTTTTGATTTGTTGTTGGTTTTTGACCAGCAAATGCGATCACTTGTATTGCAATGCAATTGCTTTCAATTTTTAACATTTTCGTTCTTATGGATGGTGTACATTGAGTTTAAATGCGATCACCATATGCTGAATTTTCATTTGTTTCTTTTCTAATTTTTATTTATATTATTTTTTTCTCTTTTTTGTTGTTTTTTTCGGTTTTTGTTTTTTTTTTGCTTTTGGTTCAAGTATTAATTTCGATATCGGTCCAAGTCAAATGCAAACATATGTGTGATTGAGTAATTAATAGTGGTGGCATGCATGATTGCCCATCGAATTTATTGGAGTTTTAAAAAAAAATCTATTGGATTCTTGTTAGCAAAACTATGCGTTTTTTTTTCTTTTTTTTTTTTGTTTCTGTTTACTTTTTGTTTATTTATGTTGAATAAATCAAAACTAATGAAAAATATTCCATTCTAAAACAAATTGTATTAAATGCAGATAGCGGCATATGGTTTATTTTCCTTGTTCATTTTTTTTTTTTTTGGAATCTTCTCGAATAAGATTGGATTAAAATATTGTTTGTTTGATGGTCGCAATCGAAACAAGTGGAATCTCATTGAAAAATCATTACAATTGTGAACATTATAAGACGAGATTCATTCAACCTCGAAAAATTTACACCAACCGATTAATTTCGATACTGAAATGTGTTTACATGATATTGTTCGTTTCAATTTTTATCGATATTTCAAATCTTTTGTTCGTTGAAACGGTGATTATGCCGGAATTTACACAATGTACCGTCTTTTTCAATTCATTTTTCATTTTGTTAATAAAGTGGCATTTATCACCTTGATGTCATGAGCCTTTAAATCAATTCGTATTTTTTTTTTTCATTCAGCAACGGTTTCGATGTAAAACTCAATCGATATTGATTTGTAAAGCCGGTAGCGAATCCGTGCACAAAAAAAAAAACGTATGCAAATTGTTTCTAGCTTTTCCGGTCATAAAAATTTGAAAATTAAGGTAAAAGTTTGTTTCCTTTCCGTTTCCAAAATTCCAGATCAATGAAAAATAAGGCCGAAAACGAACAAAAAAGCACCGATTAGACAAACGGGTTTTTGGTGAATTTAACCTTGAATCTACTCGATTCACTTTTTTTTTTCTCTTCTTTTATTTCGGAAACGTATTTTATCTGCTTGTTAATGCGTCAAGAGTGAGAATGTTTTGATGTATGTATTTCTGAATGGTTTTTTTTTTTTTTTTTTTTTGATTTTTGTTGTTGGTTTCCCATCTGCAATGAATATTTTGCAAATCGATTTCATTCACGTTTCTATCGTCGAGTGATCTTGAAATCCCGTTTTTTAAAATTCGCTTAATTTTTTTTAAATACAGTCTTATTCTTACTGTATAATTTATTTCCTAAACAAAATAATAAACGAAATAAAATTCAGTTTCCGACATTTTTCTTCGACCATAATTCATTCGCCATTATTTTTGAGAGCAAAATAAATTGGTGCATTGCTAATTTCTTTAGCTCGACTCTCATATGAAATTTAAAATGATAATTATGATTAATTTGTGACTTTGAGTGTTTATTTTACGTTGTTCTGCATCATTTAATATATTTTGCAGTCAAATTTTTCATTTTTTGCTCTCACGATATACACACTATAAAATAGGCTTTCACATATCCAAAATATTTTGTATACTAGCGAATTAAAAAAAAAGGTTAATCCACTTTATGAATTATGCTATTAATTTTTTTTTTTTTTTTTTTTTCAACTATTTTGGTTTGTGTTTGGTCGATTATCGTGATTCAACCACAATAGCAAGTGTTTCGTATTGTAAAAAAGACGGAATTTAATATGAAAAAAAAGAAGAAAAAAAAAAATAATAATTTCATTCGCATATTCATCATTTTCACTATTACTGTTGCCTATTCAAAACATATTTTTATATAATTTTCAGCACATTGTGGATTATCTATTACCTTAAATTATTTATGTTTTATGTTTAAATGAGCATATTCATTACCACCATTGCCAATGTGTTGGTGTGTACAATTTCTTTTTTTTTTTCTTTCTTCTTCTTCTTCTTCTTCTTCTTCTTTTTTCGGATGTGGCCGGTATTGTTGCATACCAGACGGAATCGATTCAATTATATCGAAATCAGTTTGTATGAAGGTAATTCCATTTAACAGGTAAGTATTTGCTCATAAAGAAAAACAATTTTGAACAATTTTTAAATCGTTTATTGTCAAATTTTCATCAAATGATGTTAGGCAATTGTTGTGTATATGCACAAGTACCAAACCCATTTAATTTTCTCTTGGTTCCGCAATAAATGCGAAATTCTATTCAATATAATTCACCATGTGAGTGTGTGTGTGCGTGTTGTTTTGTAGAGCTCTGTCTCAGTATACATAGTAATTGAATGAAAATGAAAGTTTTTCGTTTCGTATTTCTCCAATAATTTTTTGGCTACTCGAAATGACCACAAAAGATAAAGAAGAAACAGAAGAAGAAGCAACAAAACGAAAAAAAGAAGAAAAAGAAGAAGAAGAAGAAGAAGAAAGCAAAATTGTCGCAAACAAATTTTTTTCGACAATATTTGGAATGTGATTAGGGTTGAAATTTTATGCATTTTTCTTTTTCTTTTTTTTTTTTTTTTTTGTTGTTGCTTTTATGACCCATTTCACTTTTCAAATTCCACTTGAAATATTCCCAAAATGATTTTATTACGGGTTGTAACATTGAAATGAGGAAATCAATTGAACACATTTGGTTGAAAATAAATCTTGTTTTTGATTTCGATTTTTTAAATGCAATAGAAACAAAATCACATCAATACGATGAGTTGATATGCGATTCAAGTTTTTTTTTTTTTTTCTTTTATAGATTGCGCATGTGGTTTCATTTTAATCAAGTCTTTCCGTTCATTATCATTATCATAATTATTAAATGAATGGCTTTTGGTGTTGAGTAAGGAAACTTCCAATATATTCAATGACGCGATTATTTTTATAACCAAAAATGCAAAAATCCATTCCAACAACTTTAAAAATAAATATTGCATATATGTCATTTAAACTCTGAACCCGTTTCATATATGTCGGGCTGAGAGTAAAAACGGTTAAAGTGAGCTTACCTCCTGCTCACGCTTATGGATATATCTGTGAGAGTGAGCAGGAGGTAAGATCACTATAACCGTTTTTACTCTCAGCCCGACATATGAATAGGCCTTAACGACAAATATTTCTTTTCTCATATAAATGTAAACGAAAGATTTTTGCCATTTGTATATGCAAATTAATTGCTAAAAGCTAAAAACCACGACAAAATACATACATCACATGTAAAATAGAATTCTGTTTCGATGTGAATTTTTTTCTTCTCGTTTTTTTTTTTTTTTTTTTTTTTTTGCAGAGGAAGATTGAAATCGTTCAAAAGAAGTATTTTTTGTTTTGAAAAAATAACCTGTTATGTGGACGCAAAGCAATTGGTAGAACAAAACAGATGAAACAAGAAATGCGACAAGTAAAAAAGAAAGAAAAAAAAATTGCGATACATATATCGTGAAAAGAAACACTGACAAAAAATGTATTGACTGGTTGTCGCGTGTGTAACGAAAATTGATTACGTTACTAAAGGTAAAAATATGATATTATATGCGAAAAAGAAATGAAACGTTAGATAACGTTGAATTTGTGATTGTGATCGTTGTTGTTTTTTGTTTTTTTTTTTTTTTTTGGTTACTTTCATCTTTCAAAAATGATGCTTTCATGGGCTGAATATTTGCATGAGTACAGATTCATCTCTCTCTCTTTCTCAATCTCTCTCAATCTCTCTCTCTCTCACTCAATCTCTCTCAATCTCTCTCTCTCTCACTCACTCTCTCTCTCACTCTCGCTGTCTCTCTCTCTCACTCTCGCTGTCTCTCTCTCTCTCTCTCTCCCTCTCTTCACACGTGTGTGTGTGTGTGTGTGTGTGTGTGTTTAATCTTTCGTTCGTTATCATTTTGCGGAAATTACCAAAAACTGTTCATCCGGATTAAAAGTATCCATGATTTGTATTTCCATATATTTACGATTATGTTAGACTATTCATTTGAATTACAAATTGATTTAAAAATTATATTGACCCTATCTAAATCTAATGAATATTTAGACAAATCATTACCGAGGCCACAAATTCACACAAAACCGTAAATTTGTGGAATTTTTTGAAAATGCAAAATTGAAGCAAAAAAAAAAAAAAAAAATAATAATCATTCAACAGTGTTTGATCAACACAACCTATAAATCGATCGATATATTCTATTTCAAAAGCAAATAAAAAGAGAGAACTGAAATGTAATTGAAAAGGAATTGATTATCGGTTTCATACATACACAAATGATTTTTCCGTGTTATAAACAAAACAAATGCAATCAAATTAGCTAATTGTTGAACGTGTGAGTGGCCAATAATGGAATGTTACTGACTTAATTTTTGTTTTTTCTTTTTTTTTACTCTTTTAATAATGCACACACGCACTCAAACAAACATTAAAAAAAAGTTTTTTTTTTTGGCGTTTGCTATAAATTGGCGATAAATGCACACACAATTGATATGTTAGAATGCACACCTTATGTAGAATGCACTTGTTCAAAGAAATAACACTTTGTATTCGATGTGAATAATAAAATGAAAAAAAAAAAAAAAAAAAACAAACAAAACACAAGAAAAATAAAACCAACCAGTCGATAACTGAATTACTCAGCTGGTGCTGCGTTTTAATAATTTGGTTACTGTTACGAACAGTGTTTCAACTTAGACTGATTTAATATCGGCTTGCGAATCGTCTCTTGTTTACTTTTGCCCATATACATTTTCATTGTATTGCTCTGTTTCATTTGTATTTCCAGTTCTCTTTGATCATTTGCTCTCTTTGCTCGTTGTCGTCACATATGTTTGTTAGTGGTGCTATTGTTGTTGCATATTCACCCCACCCCACTTTGCTCTGATATGTATTGAAGCACCGATCAGTCGACTTGACTGAAATTGTATATTTTGTATGCATATTTACCTTAAAAATGAAATCGAATTTAGATGAATTGGGCGTAAAAAAGAAAAACAAAAAAAAAAAAAAAGAAAGAAAAAAGAAAAACAAAAAAAAAAAAAAAATACCAAATTTTGTAAAATGAATAATTACAATGTGAAACAAAAACAACATGGTCTTTTTGAGTGCCATCATTCTCAACTGGTTAATATGAGAGTTAATAGAGAATTTGTATTACGATTAAATATCAATGTTGGAATTACTCAATTTGTTTTTTGTTTTTTTTTTTGCTTTTTCAACTGAATTTTCAAGTGTTGGCTATTATTTTCAAGTAAGACCAAACCCTTCGACAAGGTCAGATTTACCTCATTTGTTTTATGAATTTTTCCTTTAACATCAATGGAATGATCGAAATTCATAGTGATTAAACATAATTATTGGGTGTGAACAATCGATAAAATCATATTCGACTAATTGAGACTCATTCGTCTTATTTTCACATAACATTCAAAATTGCATTGAAATGCATAAAACTCTTCATTAACAGTTTTTTGTTTTTTTGTTTTTTTTTTTTAGTTTTTGGGTTTTTGATTTCGGAACTTAAAGATCACTTATAATTAAAAATGAACATGACATTGGAATAGCATCAAGCTAATTCAATAGCAAAAATTTCATTAATCAATTCCAATGAAGAATTCAATGTGATATGGAAAATTGCAAGATGCATGCAATAATCTTCAAAATTTCTAACGTATATTGAAATACAAATTAGTCAAGGCATTTAAAATTAAAACTAAAACTAAACTTTCATTTATTGCGAAATATTGACATTTTTGAATTCAATCAATTCATAAGTTTATAATTTTGGCATACATCTTTATGCATTTTTAAGGAAAATAATCACAATCAAAAATTTTTGGATATCCAAAGTAAAAGTTCACAGTTAAATTTAGAAATGATCACTTTTCTTTAACAAAAATACTTTCAATTTTATAAATAAAAATTCAAATTTTTAAAAGTAAGTGAAATGCATTAGAATTAACTGCTTTTTCTCTCTCTTTCTCTTTCTCTCTCTTTCTCTCTCTTTCTCTCTCTCTCTCTCTCTCTCTCTCTTTCTCTCTCTCGCTCTCTTTCTTTCTTTCTCTTTCTCTCATTGTCTCTATCTAGCTCTCTCTCTCTCTTCCTCTCTAGCTCTCTATTTTTTTCTAACAGAAAGTCTCCTTTTTATATAATTTTTTGTCACTATTAATTCTTTTTTCTTTCTCTCCTTCTTTCTCTCTCTCTCTCTCTCTCTCTCTCTCTCTCTCTCTCTCTCTCTCTCTCTCTCTCTCTCTCTCTCTCTCTCTCTCTTTATCTTTCCCTCGTCCATTATCGTTCATGAAAGACTTGCTTCTTTGTAATATCGGCAAATTTCAAATGAATCCATTTTTGAAGCATTCAATCAATGTTATATATAACCGATTATATTCTGCAAACATATTTAAATTCAGACTAAAAATAGCAATTGGCAATGATTAAAATAGAAATCTGATAAAATGTGAATGCATTTTATGATGCTTATATATACGGTCATGATTATTTAAAATTTGCCAAATGTTGCAAAATATAACAATGCAAATGAGTTTAATTTTGAGCAAACTAAAAAGTATTATAAATGTGATTGGAGTTAAAAACTTTGTTGCTTATTTTCGTTTAAATTAATTTGAATGCATTTTATTGAGTTCATATCACCTTATCATGAATGTTATAACAATTTTATATAAGTAAATAAACTCGCCCCGAAAAAAAAAAAACAACAACTAATTTTCATGTTGATTAAAGAATGATGTGAATGCATTATAATATAGAGGAAATATAATCGAAAAAGAAAAAAAAAAAAAACCACGGTAATGTCACAACCTTTAAATGTATTTTGTGATGAATGACATTGATTTTTTCCGCAAATATCAAAGACAATCGGAAAACCAAATTCAGAATATTATTAATCACATTTCAAGATGGGCGGGTTATTCTGGTTTCTATGTGCACAAATTATTGTCCCAATTGGAAAATGTCAGTTGAATGTTATTATTGATGATTAAATGGATGATTTTTATTCAACTACTTATTATCGTTGCATATACGGAGTCAAAATTCGAGGCAATCAAATTACATGTCGAAAAGTATTAATTAAGTAATTCCAAAAAAAAAACAACAAGAAAAAAACAGAAAAAAACAAAAAAAGAAAGTGATATGACTTCATTCTTGATAAAATAATTCATTCAACTGAATATTTGAATGAAATATTTGTTTGTTTTTTTTTTTTTTTGAAAAATACGCTTAAATCGATGAATGAATAACATGACACATCTAACGATAAAAAATGCGGTCGTCTCCATCGATTGTCAAGCATGAGTTGTTGACAGCGGCGATGGCATTTATCGTTAGTTCAATAAAACACCACTAGGTGTCTACTTGTATAACATTTCATTTGTCGTATATGCTCATACCAAAGGAACAAGAGATTGATTGTCAATGAAGCTATTTTGAGAAATTTAATTGAGCAACAAATTTTCTTAGTTTTTTTTTTCCGCCTGTTTAATTTAAGTGATCGAAAGGAAAACAAAATATATTTTATTTTTTTACAAATATGATTTCGAGCCGTGCATTGTTTTGATAAGAAAATTTCAATAATTATTGCCGTTGCGAAAATTGATTGCCGTCTTGTGTTTTGTTGTTTTTTTTTTTCTCTTCTTCTTCTTTTCTCTTTACCGAAAGACAAAATTTAATGATCAAAAGTGCTAACAGGTTATGTTTACAAACGCCTATAACAAAACTATAAAAAAAAAAAAACACACACACACACAAACACACAAACACTATTGTTTCAGCTTGTTTAAAATTGTAGTTAAAAACAATCGTTTTACGTGAAAAACACATTACAATTGAGATTAGAATAAATGACTAAAACTATATGTCCACCATGAAGGTATGTGTACATTTTTGCAAACATGTCATGATTTTTTTTTTTTTTGCTTTTTTTTTGTTTTTTTTTTTGTTTCCTTTTTTGAATGCATTAAATACACTTTTATGGGCAATGCATTTGCAAAATCATGATATTTATTTACAAAATTTCTATAAATAAATCAATAAATTCATTAATTTATTAATTAGAACGATGCGTAAACATTGTGTTGAATAAATGATGTAATATTTAATCAAAAAAAATTTCCAGAAAATTGCTGAACAAAAATTACAGGCGTTCGCGATTGGTGCAATGGGTCAGCGGCCTTTGTCACGTCGTGAACAAGAAGAACGCCGAAAACGTGAAGAAGAACAAGCTGCAGCATCTGTATGTGGAAATTTACATGTTTTTTTTTTCTTGTACATTTATAAATTAAACAAGTGCTTTATTTATGTCTTGTAAAAATGCATTTATTTTTGTAGGTTTTTAAAGAATTTGTAGAAACATTCGAAGAAGCACCAACATCAGTATCAAAAGTATGGGTTAAAGCTGGAACATATGATGCTGGCTCAAGAAGTATGTTGTGAAAAATGTTGTAATTTCATTACAAATAATTGATTTAAAATCATTTTTGTTGTTTTTTTGTTTTTTTTTTATTTAACACAGAGGAAGATAATAGAGAAAAAGGAAAATTATATAAACCACAAGCCAAACTGGAGGAGAAAATTGCTGAAAAACCATTGAATGATACAGTAAAAATGTCACCAGCAATGTCATGTGCATCGAAAAAAGAGGCGGCCGCAAAGAAAATCAAAAGTCAAGAGAAGAAAAAAAGTAATTTAGAATTGTTCAAAGAGGAATTGCGACAGTAAGTGATTTTTATTATAAAAAAAAAAAAAAAAAAAAAAAAAATTTCCTCTGTGTGGAAACACGTTTTTTTTTCTTTGCGAGAAGATTTTTCTCTTGTTGCGATTAATTCTAAAAAAATTCTCTTCAAATTTCTCCCTCCGTAGAATGCAAGAGGAGCGTGAAGAGCGTACAAAATATAAATCAATAGCAAAAAGTATGATGCATACAGCATCTGATACAACATTAGCAGCATTTACACGTGAACCAGCTGAAGTTGCACCAACTACATATGGATCAATGGATAATGGTGATCCAAATACGACAAATATTTATTTAGGAAATTTAAGTCCAAAAATAACAGAACAACAATTAATGGAAATATTTGGACGTTATGGCCCATTGGCAAGCATAAAAATTATGTGGCCACGATCTGAAGAAGAGAAACAACGTGGACGTAATTGTGGTTTTGTTGCATATATGAGCCGTTTGGATGCTGAACGTGCATTACGTTATTTAAATGGACGCGATGTAATGGGCTATGAAATGAAACTTGGATGGGGAAAATCAGTATCAATAATGACTTATCCAATTTATATACCGCCAACATTAATGCAACATTATATGCCACCACCGCCATCTGGATTGCCTTTTAATGCTCAACCACAACCAAATGAAGCTGAAAATGTAAGTAACAAGATGTTGAAAAAAAAAACACACATAGAATTTTTTCTTTGGATTGAAAACAACAAACAAGTATGGTTTGTTGACGTCAATCCGAATGAAAAAAGAAGAAAAAAAAAGGAGACCGCATTGGGTCTCCATATAGAATACATACCATACACATACATACACACACACACACACACACATTTAAACAATTTTCAAAACTGGGATACATTTGTTTTCATCACAAATTTGACCCATACATTATTCGCATTTCGTTTATCAATCATAAATTTCAAATCAAAAAAAAAAAAAAAAAAAAAAAAAAACCACAACAAACTTTTTCTATTTTTCATTTGATCAAACCAATTAATCATTTGCAAATTATATACATACAGTTTCCGCCACCAGATTATTTTCGCGATTACAACAAAGATCCAGACATAAAACGTGATATGGAAGAGGTATTTAATGCTCATTCATTCTCTCTCTCACACTCACTCTCTCTCTCTCTCTTGCTCTGAAAATTTAAACAATATTTGTAAATGTAACACGTGTATTAATAATAATACCTAGAGATATTCATTCATTCGAAATTTTCTATAAAAAAAAAAAAAAGTACCAAACAATTTTTTTTTTTTGCTTTTGAAAAATATCAAAAAAAAAAAAAAAAAAAAAAAAAAACTCAAAACAAATTACCTATGAAAAAAAATAGACATTAATTTTAATTATTTTTATATTTTTTTTTTTCATTTTTTTTTTTTTCAACAACAATTTTTTTCCAATTTATGATTAATTGCAAACCAACTAATTTTTAGCTCGCCTATAAAAGTATTGTTAAAGTTATGATTCCAACAGAACGGTAAGTTAAATTGTTAACGGTTTTATTTTTCCATTTGAATTAAACACGAAAGAAAAAAATGATCCAAACAAAAATGTTAATTGAATTGGATAAGTTTTCATAAAAAAAATTTTTTTTTTTTAAACTTAGGATTTGTAAGAGATGATACTGTTTGTAAATGTGTATTTTTTTTTCTCAATGTTAGAGAGAAAAAAAAGTGACTTAAGCTCAATATTGGACATTGAGCCAATTGTTCTTTTTTTTTTTTTTACTTGGATTTCTAATGATAATTCTGTAGATTTAATTAGATCGCGATAAGATGAAAATTGAGGCAATTTTGGTTTGCAATTGTGATAGGAATAATTGATATAGACTTATTGTGGATTCAAGTAGATTTATACAAGTTTTTTTTTTTTTTCTTAATTTTATTTTAAAGTATCGAACAAATGCTCCTAAATATTCATACACACATAAATACTATTCTGTTTCCCTCTCTTTTTTTTTTCTTATATGCTTTCTCTTTTTCTCAATCGACTCTCTTGTCAATCAAATGAAAATTACAAACATACAATATTTGTAAACGAATCAATCAACAAAAAAAAAAAAAAAAAAAAACAAACGAAATTCGAATGCGATAAATGGGCAATAAATTTGGTTTCACCATTAAAAAAAAAAATAAAAAAAAAAAAACAAAAAAAAAAAACACAAAATAATTCAACAACAACAAAAATCCAACTGAAACACGTAACCGTGAATCGTAACGGGCAAACAATTTCTTTTGTGTTTGCTTTCAGACCGCTGTTAGCGCTTATTCATCGTATGATCGAATTCGTTATACGCGAAGGACCAATGTTCGAGGCAATGATTATGAGCAAAGAAATCGACAATCCTACATTTCGGTAAACATTCTTTGCCACATGGTTTTTTTTATGATTTTTTTTTTTTTTCATTTAGTTTTGTTGCTTGCATTGTTAATGCCATTTAACTTTGCTACACGTTGGTTGTTCATGATGTAATTCATTGTACGATGAGCACACATTTTTTCTTTCTCTCTCTCTCTCTCTCTCACACACACATTTTTCTAATTCAATTTAACATAAACACACACCACGTGCAATGGTTATTTGGCATTTGCAATTATTAATTTTGAATCCACATAGAATCGGATAGATGAGTAAAAGAAAATGTAAAAACTCTGTAGGTTTTTGTTTGAGAACGAAAGTCCGGCGCACATCTATTATCGATGGAAGCTATTTTCATTACTACAAGGCGATACACCGACTGAATGGCGACAAAAAGAATTTCGAATGTTTAAGACTGGATCTATATGGAAACCGCCACCACTTAATTTTTACACACAAGGCATGCCAGGTGGGAAATTCGAAACAAATTCAATTTTTTTTTTTTTTTTTTTTCGTTTTTTTTTTTTTAAAGATTTTTCACAATTTTTCTTTTAATATCACTAATTCCCTTTACAGAAGAGTTGATTGTTGACGATGAAGCTCCCGAAATTCGCAAAGGGACACTTTCCACAGCGTTAGTTCTTCATTCTTCTCTCTAACTTTAACAGTTTTTTTCAATTTTTCTTCGGTTTTTTTCATTGAAAAATTTCCTTTTTTTTTCTTTGAAATTTCATTCGATTTTTTTTCTTTGAAATTTCATTCGATTTTTTTCTTTTTTTTTTTGTTACTTTTTGCATTGCAGGCAACGTGATCGATTGGAAGATTTGATACGTCATTTAACGCCAGAACGCTCAAAAATTGGGGATTGTATGGTATTTTGCATTGAACACGCTGATGCTGCTGATGAAATATGCGAATGTATTGAAGAATCAATGTCAAATACACAAACATTAATTAGCAAGAAAATTGCTAGACTTTATTTAGTTTCGGATATTTTACATAATTGCACTGTTAAAGTGTCCAATGCTAGTTTCTATCGAACATCGTAAGTGATTATGATTTTTCATTGAATTTATGACATTTGCCTTGAAATAATTGAAAATATATCAAATTGAGACAATAGCATTGGCAAATTAATTCATTTTTAATCGTATTGTATAGAAAAAAATATTTCCAATTAATGTGAAAAAACGAAAAAAAAAAAAAAAATGTTCTATCATTGTGTTTTCAGGATGGAAAAATATCTGGAAGAAATAATCAAACATTTGAATGCATCATACAAAAGTTTAGAAAGTCGTTTAAAAGCCGAAGGATTCAAGGCGCGAGTTTTACAAGTGCTTAGAGCGTGGGAAGAATGGCTTGTTTACGATCGTGAATTTCTTAATAAATTGAAAACAATATTCTTAGGCATTCAACATGTAAGTTGGAAATTGACTGAAAAGAAAAGTTAAAAAAAAAAAAAAATATACCATATGCATGCGAGACATATAGCTAAGCCATATTTGTATTTTAGACGATTGAAAAACAACAACCAGAACCAGAACCATTGCTTGCATCAGGCGATGAAAAAGAAGATGAAGACTTAGATGGTGTTCCATTGGATGGTGCGGCTTTACTTAAAAGCGCATTAATGCGTGGCATTCCGGGAGCTGCATCAAGCGTAACTGATTCACCATCACAGGAACGGGTCGCTAGAATTCAAGAAAATGCTGATTCTGAATATGAAGATGATATCGATGGTATTCCATGTAAGTTTTTACAAATCAAATCATCAAATTTATCAAAATATAAAAATATTAACATGTCATTGACTGCAGTTAATTTACATGTAAATCACGTTTGCTTCTAAAATATGTTTACAAATGATGCCACATGAAAATTGTTTGCATTGAAAGTCTCAACATTTCATGGTCAATGCTACATTTGAACATTTAACACAAAAAAAATTTTGCGTCTCATGAACAAAAATCATATTTTTATTTTTTTTTTTTTTTTAATTGAAAAAAAAAACAAAAAAACAGTAGATGATCAAGACATAGATGGTATACCAATTGGTAATAGAAATGAAAGAAGTCCCGTTGCAGCTGGTTTTATACCATCAAAATGGGAAACCGTTGATCCAGAGCAAATTGAAGCACAGGCAATAACAACAAGTAAATGGGAAACATTAGAATCACAAACGGCTACAAATTTATCCGAAGATAGTTTTGATAGTTTTGAATATAGTGAAGGTGCACGTGATTATGATGAAGAAAAGCGTTTACGTTTACGTGAAGTTGAATTAAAAACAGTGCATTATCAAGATGAAATTGAATCTGGGCAAAAAAGTTTAAAATCAGGTTGGACAGTTCAACAACAATGCGAACATTATCGTAGAAAATTAATGAAAAAATCATTACGTGAATTACAACAAGATTCACCACAATCGGGACGAACATCATCGTTAAAACGTAGCCCAAGCCCAACTGAATCATTGAAAAAATTAAAAAAATCAAAACGTTCACCATCGCCACAGTACAATCGAAATACATCATCAGTGCGACGACGTTCACGATCGCCTGGCATTAGTAAACGAAATCGAGATCCGGAATCACCATCCAGGTATCGTAAACATCGTCGAACGAAATCACGTTCAAGAAGTTCATCACGTTCACATTCACCAAAGCGTTACAATGACCGCTCTCTATCACCATCATCACGATCGTCAAAATACGAGAGTAGTCGTCGATATAACAGGTAAATTTTCAACAAATTTCGACCCTCAAACGAACTTGTATAACAAATTGTGTGTATGTGTGTGTTTTTTTCATTCAGATCACCATCACCGGTTCCAGTATCATCAAAAAGTAGTAGCCGTCATATGCCATTATCACCAAACCGATACTCTACCTCTAAGCGACGTAAACATCATCATTAAATGATTCCATTTCTTTATTTTATTTAAAAATAAAAAAAAAAAAATTCTTCGAATAATTCACTATCATTTCGAAATCATAGACGATGTTCATTTGAGAGAAAAAAAAAAAATGAAAAAACAAGAAATATGGAAGATGTAAATACACTAAACGCATATGAGTGACATGCATTTTTCATAGTAAGAAAAATCAATCAGACAGTCAGCCGCTACTACGCTCAGAACAAAGACATAAATTCCAAAATCCAAATGTTTTAATAATAAAAAAAACATTAATAAAAATTGATGAAAAATATTCGTTTGAAATTTACATTTATTTATTTAGATGAATTAAGCTAAATATTTTTGTGATACTTTCACATAATTGATCGATCTTAATTTGTTTTTGTATAAAGAGACAGTTTACTTGCCTAATGAGCTGGTGACTTGATAACTGATGATGTTGCATTACATTATCTTATGAATTTAAGATTATCCCTTCTCACTCACCTTTATCCCTTCTCACTCACCTTTATCCCTTCTCACTCACCTTTATCCCTTCTCACTCACCCTTATCTCTTCTCACTCACCCTTATCCCTTCTCACTCACCTTCATCCCTTCTCACTCACCCTTATCCCTTCTCACTTACCCTTATCCCTTCTCACTCACCCTTATTTCTTCTCACTAACCCTTATCCCTTCTCACTCACCCTTATCCCTTCTCACTAACCCTTATCCCTTCTCACCCACCTTTATCCCTTCTCACTCACCTTTATTCCTTCTCACTCATTCTTAACCCTTCTCACTCACCTTTATCCCTTCTCACTTACCCTTATCCCTTCTCACTCACCCTTATTCCTTCTCACTCACCTTTATCCCTTCTCACTAACCCTTATCCATTCTCACTCACCCTTATCCCTTCTGACCAATAACAAATATCCTTGTCAAAAAATTCACTTCATCATTGTTTACTTCGATGGAAATATTTTTCTTTTTACTTTACTTCCAGAATAATTTGATTAAAGAAAACGAGATTTATTTTAATTTTTAGACAAATTCCAAGATAATGTTTTGACACATCGAATAAATCTCTTCTCAAAGTAGACATTTTCAAAATTTTAATTTCAAGAGAAGATGTCAAGAACCAAAGACACCGATGATCTAAGAACAAAAAAAAAAAAAAATGACTTACCATTCTTAGCTCTTCAAAAATGAGGAGAAAAAAAATACATTTTCCAAAATCAAAAGAAAAAACCTTCCAAAATATCAAACTTGGCGATAAATATTTATTCAAAAACCGAAGAACGAAAACATCAAATAATATGAAGATATCAAATGCAATAAAATGTGAAGATAAAATGAAAAATGAATGAATCGAAATTCGAAAGTGTTTTTTTTTTTCTCAGTACATAAATGTGCGCTGCAATTGAATTTATTTTTTCTTTTTTGGTGTTTCTTTTTTTGTTGTATCTTTCTTTGGTTTTGGTGGTTCTTTTTGACCAACCGGTGGTGTGCCTGGTATATCATGAACGGCGCCAAGATTTTTAGCAATAGTTAATGGTTTACTTTGTGCACTAACCGATGCGGATGCTGGTGATTGTGGTGGTGTTGGTGATGTAACTGTTGGTGTTTTTGGTTGTTTTTGTGGTTCAATATCAGCTGCAGCTGATGTATCTGTTTTTGATGGAATAGTAACGGTTGGTTTTGATTCACATTGTTTTGATGCATCTTTTGTTTCTGGTTTTGATTTTAATTCCATATCGTCGCCAGTTTTTTCAATTGGTGCAAAGCTAGCAATTGGTGTTGAAACTTTTGCAATCGGAATCGTTGGAATTGGTGCATTTACATCAGATATTTTACGAACGCCTTAAATATTCCACATTTATTGAAATGGATTTTTTTTAAAATTAATTTTTCATGAAATTGTTCTTTATAACTTACGCTTGAAGCAATAAAAATATTGTCGTACACACGTAAGCTCAATCACGCTTAATATCTCAGACAAAAAACAAAGAAAAAAAAAAATCAATTCAAACCATATTAAGCGCAGAATAAAACGCATCAAGTCGTGAATATCAATGGTCAGATTCAGGCAAATTTTTGCTCGTCGTTGGCTTGCCATTGTTAGTTGGTTCTCATAGGATTAAAGCAGTGAAAAAATAAAAATCATAAAATCAAGTCAAATTGCATGAATTAAAAACAACAACAAAAAAACATTTGCGAAAATAATGTGAACCAAAATCGAAGTCAAGTGTCAAGAAAAGAATATGTTTTCAATCCAATGGAGACGATAATGCATTTCGATCATTGAATCTTTTATTCCAAAATGCAACAACAACAATAACAACAAGGGGGCGACGGAGGGCGTGGGGTTGAAAAGATGAATTTACCTCAATGTGATGCACACAATCCTTGGCGTTCGTAACCTATTCGAAGTAAGCAAATGAAAACGATTCACGATTTTCGTTTTGATTTCATTTTTATTGTAACATTTTTTTTTGTTGTTGATTTTTTTTATTAGTTTACGATTTTTTTTTTTTTGAAAACAATTTCATAAAATCTATTGTAACAACGTGTTTCATAAAATTGTTTAATTTTTGTAGATTTTTTTGTATTTTTAGTCCGTTTATATGTTTGTTGGATAAAAAGGGGACTTTATGGGGTTGTGGGTTTATTTTGTTCTTGTTAGTAAAAAGGACTTTTTTTTTTTTTTTAAATTTCTTCAATAAATTCTAAAAAAAAAAAAAATTGAAATATAAGTGTTGAAAAAAAAGATAAATATAATACTAAATTCTGAGAATCTTTGAAGACATTTTTCGTATTGGACCTATTTTGTTCAACTGGGAATCAATCTAAAAAAAAAATCTGTTGTATGTTTCAAAACAATTTTATCGATTGCAAAATAAATGGAACAATCACCGAAAAAGACAATATATGTGTATATATATATAAAAATAATAAATTGAAAAAGAGAAAAAAAACTCATCAGAAAAAAGAAATGCAAAATGTAAACGAAAAGAAACGCAATTTGAGAAATGCAGCCGTTTGTTGGTTAATAAAAGCTTTAAAAGCAGAAAAAAAATTTTTTTAATTAGATTTTTTTTCGTGTTTTTTTTTTTTTTTTGATTTTTTTATTATTTTTTTTTTTTTTTTGTTCATCAAGAAACTATTGTCGCGCTCGATGAATATGCAAAGATCAATTGATTTTTATTTTTGATCTTTTATGCTAAAAATCTCTCAATGAGATTTCATTTCGTTTGCATTTCTCATTTCTTCATTCCGGATGATAAATTAGAGGCATGTGCAGCTGGAAGTTTTTTTTTACCCATATCTTCATCATCCTCAACTGGAACTGGATCATAAAATGTTCGCATTGACATTTTTGATGAACCATCACCACGAACTGTACGCCAAATATATTCAACACCGCCAGGGAAATAGCGAACTTCTTCAGTTGTTTGTTCACCTGGCAATGTATCTGGACGTGTAACAACATGACCCATTGTTGTTGTAAATGTTTTCTCACTGGTGCTGGTCACTTTATGCGTTTCAGTGCGAATTGTTTGATCTTGATTTTTTGTAAAACGTTCATCAACATTTGATTTTTTCTTTTGCTCTTCCAATTGTTTGCGCATTTCAATTTCTTGTTGATCCATTTGCTCTTTTGTTACTTTTGATTTTTGGGTCGTTTGTTGAGTAGTTTGTTGTTGATGTTGGTGTTGTTGTTGTTGTTGTTGTTGCAATTGTTGTTGTTGAGTAATTTGTTGAGTTGTTTGACGGGTCGTTTGTTGGATACTCTTAATTTCTTGCAAACGTTTTAATTCTTCAACTTGTTCTTGTGTTAAAATTGATGTTTTTTGTGTTGTTTGTTTTGTTTGTTGTGTCACTTGTTTATTATGATGTTGCAATAATTGATCAATTTGTTCCTTTGTCAATGATGAAATCTCTTGTGTTATTTGCTTATTTTCGGTACTTTGTTGACGTTGCAATAATTTTTCAATTTCTTCAATTGTTAATACATGCTCCTCTTCACTAACCGTTGTTTGATTTTGTGTTGTTGTCATATCTTGTTTGCCAGTTTGCGATGAATGAACATTTTGTTGCTTGTTAACAGTTTGCTTGGTTTTTGTAACACCAGATGTACCATGCTCATCTTGTACAATCATTGTAACCGATTCAGTAACCTTTGTATGTCTGGTTGAATGTTGTGCAGCCATAAAATCATCTTGATTATGGCCAAATGGTTGAACTGATGTTGGTTGATTTTTGTTATCAACATTTTTCACTTGCTTATCGGTGATATTGGTTTGCTGTTGATTTTTAATGGTTTGTTGTTGTTGTTGTTGTTGTTGTTGTTGTTGGATTTGTTGATGATGTTGTTGTTGTTGTTGTTGTTGTTGTTGTTGAACAGTTGATGTTTCAGTTACCTTTTTAGTTGTTTGATGTTGTGATGTAGTGCGAGTTGTTTTCACTTCTCCCGGTTCATAAGAATGAGTTTCTTGATATTCAGTAACTTCTAATTCTTCAGCTGGTTTGGTAACAATACGACGACAACTTTTTGATAAACCATCAGCCGAAATTGTAGTTTGAATTTCAATTTCTTCACCAGTATCCAATTTCTTTTTAACAATTGTGGTACGTGGTTGACCAGATGGTACAGCAACTTGCTTATTAGTATTATCAACATTTTGTTGTGTTTTATTTTGAATGGATTGTTGTTGCGTTTGATTTGATTGAATACTTTGTGAATGCACTTGTTTTTCGCTTGTTGTTTTTTGCGATGTTTGTTGTGTAACAGTTTTTTGCTGTTGTGTCACTTGTTTGCTTGTTTGTGTTGATGTTTTTGTTTCTTGATTTTTGCTAACATTCGTTTGATTTTTGGTGACTTGATTTTTTGTTTGTTGATTTTTAACTTGTTGCGTACCAGGCACATATTGATCTTCTTCTTCTTCAATAATTTCCTCTTCTTCTTCAATAATTTCTTCTTCTTCTTCATCAACTGGCACCGAAATTGGATCATAAAATGTTCGGGTTTGTGTTTTACTACGACCATCCGAGAACGTTTGAATTGTTGTCACTTGATGGCCACTTGTTGTTTTCTCCGTAATTGTTTTAATATTATTGACTTCATCGAATTCAATTTTTGTATGTCCAGGTACGATAACAATTTCCTGGCTAACAAGTGCTTTAAGTGCTGCTTCAGCAGCTGGTGATGGTTTTGCACTACCACCAGATGATGGATTTGATTTAACTGGTACTCTTTGCTTTTGTTGTTGTACAGTTTTTTTACCATCAACATCGGTTGATTCAAATTCTTCAATTTCTTCATATTTTGTGCCTTCAAGTGTACGAATTTTTTTTGTTATTTTACGTCCATCAGCAGTCGTCTCATGGATGATACGTTCCTTAATTGCGGATCCTTTAAGAGTAATTTTTTCTCTTAGACAGTATTCATCTTCATCGCTCTCGTAAATTATTGGGCCTAATTTGGCTATTTAATTTTGTTTTTTTTTTGTTTTGTTTTGTTTTGTTTTTTTGTCGTGTTTTCGCAAAACAAAAAAAATATATCAATGTAAAAGAAAACCCAGTTTAATTTCAATCTCAATTTGATAAAAAAAACATTTCCAGAAAATAACAAACATAAAAATGATATGATTTGCTAGTCTTTCTTTTTTTGTTTTTTAGTTTCATTTCGATTCTGTGGTTTTACTTGGATTCAGTATTTGTGTTTGTGTTGTTTGTGTGTCTTTTGTCTTTTTTTACTTTAGAATTTGACACAATTTTAAATGAAATGATTTCACAAATGAGAGTTGACTGTGTTTTCTTTGACGTTGTTAAAACAAAAAAAAAAAAAAAAAAAATATATTTTTTTTTCATCTACGATTAATTACACTTAAAAAACAAACATTTACCATTTTTCTTGTGACAATAAATGTACGATAATCATTGAATCATTCGATTAGCACAACCATAGATATCATATTGCTAGAAGATAATAAATTAGCACTGTGTGTGTGTTATGATGACCAAGTGGTTTCGGATTTTCTATTTCTTTATGAGTTTTTTTTTTTTTTAAATCCTTCGTTGATCTTGGTCAGACGATGCCAAGTTGTGTTTTTCATTATTTTATTGCATTTTTTTTATTGTTCTTGTGTTATAGTTTGGTTGTTGTTTGGTTCCGAATGGGCTTGACTTATTCGATTAGTTGTAGCGTTTGCATATGCTTAAATATTAATTTTAAAGAAGAAGAAGAAAAAAAAACAATTTGGCATTTTGTTTCAGCTTTTAGTCAATTTTGCTATTTGTTTTAGTTTATAGCATTCGGCATCGAAAACCATATAAATTAAAAGTAGAAAAATCATAATTAGTGGGTCATGATAGGTAGATACATCAAATTTGTAACGCGCAAACAACAAAATTTTAGATTGATTTTTTATTGGCTGGATATTATTAGGCAGCAATAGTAGTATGTCAATTTTGGGCATCATGATGATGATGATGATGGTGGTGGTGGTGGTGGTTGTGAATTTGATGATGATGGCTGTGGCAACGGCTCTTTTAGTTTAATACGATTTTTTAATTTTTGTGGCAGATAATTTAAAAAAGATCCATTTCCCGCTGGAAAATTTTTTTTACCGATTATATACGAATGGTAATAAAAGACAATATAAAAAAAAAAGAACAAGAAGAAGAAGAAGAAAAAAAAACAGATTCGATTAGTAGTGGAAGAACATCGAAAACAACAACAAAAAATCTTTAACAATTTGTGGATGGTTTTGGTGTATGTGTATGTGTTTGTACTTTACATATTGTGTTCATAACAGAAATTGTGCACATTGTTTTTGGGTGTTTTGTTGTGTATAGTGCATTTTCCATTGGAAATTCTGATATTGAAGTGTATTGAATGAAATAACAAATTGGTATTTACAATTTTATGGAACACAGAAATAAATCGCATAGTCATTGTTTCACATGACTTTTTGTCTCGATTAGGAAGCAAATTTCAAAGAAAAAGAAAAAAAAAAACATTTGGATTGGTTAATCGAACATAATTAGAGCTTTGGAAACAACAAAATCAAACGATTTCAAAGAAAAAAAAAACGAAAAATAAAAATTAAGCATTTTTGTAACAACAATAAATCAAAATGAAACTGATTGAAAACATAAACTTACTCTTTTTGCTCTTTTTTTTTTTTTTTTTTTGTTTGTTTTGAAGATGTTCAAATAAATGATCAAGTTTTCAACTTTGATTTCGCCCAACAACAGAAAAAAAAAAAACGAAAAGAAAAATGAATAGACAGAAGTTCTGTCACTCAGAACTAAAATTCTCGGACATTTAAACACTTCCCATCTAAGTGAGAACAAGATTTATGCGATTTCAAGAGAGATGTGACATGAACAGACACATAATTGTGACATGATGATGATTTTTGATTTCATGATGATCGATTGATTACAATTAATACAAACACTCCAATAAATTCCACAAAAATATATATTTTTTTCAATTCATCTCTTTCTAATAAAAAAAAAAAAAAAAAAAAATGGAACAAAACAATTTTTTTTTTTTTCATAATTTTTCTTTTCTACATGAAAACTAGACTGGATTTATCTCATTACTTTTTTTTTCGATTATCATTTTTCGTTTATTATATTCGTATGACGTAATATTTTCGTCGATTGTGAACGCAAATGCAGTACAAAATGTATAATTATTGGGCATCAATTGATGGTTTTTTTTTGTTGTCATTTTGAATGTTTCAAGATCGTAAATGAAACGAAAAAAAAACCCACAAATTGATCCCTCACAATTTAGATGTTTTACATAAAATTTTCTTGATTTTTTCGTTTTTCGTTAAAATTTCTTTTTTTTTTTCTTGATTTACAGCCTGAATTTTACAATTGATTTTTTGTTTGTGTTCGAAAACATAAAAATGTGTTAAACTAACATATTCTTTTACTATAGTCCACTTGCCATTAGTTAAGCTGTAAGGCGTTTTTTTTTAAAAATGTATGTGTTTTTTTAATTTTAAATTACTAGCTTAGTTTATATGTGTTTTTTTTAGTATGTAATTGGCTTATTAGCAAATTTACTATGAGCAATGAATGTATCTAAATGCGTTGAAATTGATTAAAAACAAAAAAAAAATTGTTTTGAATGAAAAGAGAGAAAAAAAAAATTTGAACAGTTAATGAAACGTATGATTTGGATCTTGTTTAATTCAATCGTTATTGTTTTTTTTTTATTTTCGATTGTGTTTTTTTTTATGAAAAAAAAAAAGTTCTCACTACGTGATGAAAAAATCTCTTGACATGATTTACTTAAGTGATTTATGTTTTGCATCGAGAATAAATGAATATTCCGTTGTTAAATTGATTTGTTTTTTTTTTTTTCTTGAATTTGTTACAAAAAAGAAGTGTATGTAAAAATTTAATTCAAATACAAAATGAACTATGACGAACGAACAGCAATTATAGCAGTCAACGGTGCTTTGAATGTTACTTTTTGTGGATATTTCTTTGGAAATCTCGATTTTTCTTTGGAAATCTCGATTTTTCTGTGGAAATCTCGATTTTTCTTTGGAAATCTCGATTTTTCTTTGGAAATCTCGATTTTTCTTTGGAAATCTCGATTTTTCTGTGGACATCTTGAGTTTTCGTTAGAAATTCCGAATTTTCGTTAGAAATCTCGATTTTTCGTTAGAAATTACAAAAAATTGAAATGAAAAAAAAAAAAAAATGAACAAAAATTATAATGCATTTATGTGCAACGGTGAATCAATTGACTGACAAAAGCCAGTAATTTGATGTACATAGTTGGTCGTAAAAAGAAAAATACAAATCATAACTCATGCGTCCTTGAAAAAGAAAGAAAGTATTGAAAGAAGTTAAATTGATCGTTGATTATTTAGTACATGTATGTGTGTGTTGTGCGACTGTGTTAAAATTAGTATTGATTGCAGATCAGACAAAGTTCGTGTTTGTTTGTTTGTTTGTGTTTATGTGTGTGTACGACTTTTTGTGTATTTTGCATTTGTTTTTTTTTACTGTTTTGTTTTATTTGTTTATTATGTAGCGTGCAAATATATGAAATGATAATTGAGGCGCGTTATTTGGCTTGATTGCGATTAGTTACCTTCCTTCTTGGCATCTTTTGGCAATTTATCTTCTGGTTGTGGTGTTGGTGTGCGAGCACGTCTTTCTTGCTCAGATGATCCATTCTTAGATTCTAATGTTTGTGTTATCCGTTTCCAGATGTTATCAAACGAATCCTTACCTAAGTAATCGATGTTACCGTGCTCCCAATAGTTGCGACGGCAATTATTTTCATATGCTTCTTGTTCGGCTGATCGTGGACATCCCAATTTTAAACTGGCCAATGCACCAGCCAAACCACCCTATTGTCGATTTGAAAAAAATATGGAAACAAAAAGAAAAAAAGGATTTTATTGAAAAAAATGATTTATTTATTTTTTTTTCCGTAGAAAAAGAGTTTTGAAAATTTTTGATAAAAATTTAAATTTTTTTTAATTAATTAAAAGAAGGAAATTAAATTTGTATAATTAACCATTCAATTTACAAAAGGAATCCGTTAATTTTACAAAAAGAATTAAAGACGCATGCAATGTACAATTTTATAAAATATCAATTTCACAATAAAAAAGAGAGTAAATTATGATAAAAATCCATTAAATACATACTTAAAGAAAAGGGAAAAAAGAGAAAAAATAAATTGCATTAGTCAAACGTGTGAAACAAGAAATCAAATTCACTTTTTTTGTGATCAATTCTGCATAACACAATTTTTTTTTGGTTTTTGACTTTTATCAAAATTAAAACACTTATTAAATTTTTTTTAATCGCCAAGTTAAAACTATTAACCCCGCTGTAAATAAGAAGAATCGATCCATAATTGATATCACCAAATGATATGTTTTGTGAGAAAAAAAAAAAATAAATAAAAAATCTATTCCGATGAAAAATATTTTCCAATTTCATTTGATTTAACTAATGCAGTTGATTTTTTGTTTGTTTATTGCTTTAATAAGAGAAATCATGCATGTTATTCGAATGTGAAATATCTTTAACAATATTGTTAATTGCACGGAAACAATAACAAAAAAAAAAAAAAAACAAAAAAAAAACAAAAAAAAAAACAAATTAGAAAATAATATAATTAGTTATTTTTATACAATTTTGGATTAGTCGATTATTTAAAAATTATTTGAACCACAAATAAATATATAGAAGGATGAAGTAACATAAAATGCAGAAAATATTTACTGCAGTAAATACACAGAATATTTGAAGACGAAATACAAACCCCAATTAAAAAAAAAACTAACCGAACCATATAATTGAAAATACAACACACTATAAAATAGACCGAAAAACAAAGTGAAAATACAAATCAGACGAGAAAAAAAAAAATAGAATATTTTCCACAATATTTAGTGTTTATTTCTGTTTTTACCCCAAAAAAAGACGATTTTTTTTACAAAATTCCAGCCCAATACAATCAATACGTATATCATATCTCAGCACATTGAATTTGAAAGCTAAACATATTACATTTCCATGTATGAATGGAAAATAAAATTAAAGCTTGAACGGTGTTTGTGTTTTGTATGTTTTGTATGTGTTTTTATGTGTTTTGAACAAATCATTTAGAAAAAGGAATATTTTTATGTTTTTAGCGTGTACCATTTTGAATGCAACGATGGAACAATTTACGCACCTGATCATTATTATCATTGCCGGTTGGTTCCGAATGGTCGCCAATTTGACTTGTACTTGGTACTTGGAAATTATCATTGGTTGGAATTTCATGTGTGGAAGAATGTTCATTGGATTCGGATTGTTGCGCTGGTAAGGAGCATGGATTTGTACTATCTATAATACTTTGTTCGTGTGTGTATTGTTGTTCATGTTCATGTTCATGTTCGATATGGAATTTTGGCTGCGATTCATCTGGTTGATGATATTGCTCATGATAGTCACAGCTATCATCATATATTTGATAGGATTCATGTTCAACATTATGTGTATTCGTGTTGTTATTGTTATTATTATTATTATTATTGTTGTTTTGCGATTGTATTTGTTCAAAATAATGTACATTTTCATGATCGGCATGAGCGATTTGCATGAAATTACTTTGTACATTATCATTATTAATATTTTCTATATGTTGAAACACCATTTGTTCAGATGCATCATTTGATGCATTTTGTGTTTCATAATACGCTTCCCATGGATCTGAGAATATAATTTCTGTGCTTCGTTCAACATTCAAATATTCAATTGGGGGAACATAAAGGAATTGGGGATTTTCATACCATCTTGGTGCATCATTATGTGGTCGATCATTCTGCGATTAATAGTTTTAACATTCGATTAAATACTCAACAATTTTTGAGAAAAAAAAAAAAAAAAATCAAAATTTAATTTCATTTCATGTGAAAACAAAGAGAGAGTGACAAAGTGAGAGAGAGAAAGAGAGAAAAAAAAAACAATTTTTTTTTTTGGCCCTACAAGCTACATCTACAGCTAACAACAAAATATTTCTGGACATTACTGGACATCGACTGAAACAATTAAAACTTACCCACACAACAACTTTTGTTTCAGACTTGAAATTTGATTAGAAAAGAACAAAAATAATTCCATTGAACAATTGGTCAGTATATTAAATGTTAAAAACTGAATATTTGTTTTTAGAAAGCGGGTGTTGGTTTTTTTTCAATAAAAAATATGTATATATAGATATATAAAATCACTCAAGGAACTGGGAACACTTGATGTTAATAGGAGCAACAAAATTAAAAAAAAAAAAAAAAAAAAAAAAAACTTCGACGAATGCCAGTCAATAAAGGTATTTCGAAATTTTGGGAAAAAAAAAAATGTTTTAACAAATTTAGGATTTGAATCCCATGTTATTATAAACAAATGATGATTTTGAATATTTAAAACAACTCACCATGCCAGTCACCAATTTTGGATGAACTTCATTGCAGAAAATGCTCCACCATAAATCCAAGTATTCGGTCAAGTGTTTGTACTCTTGAGGTGGATTTGGCTTTTTTGCAACTGGATCGAAGTTAATCACCCATGGTTTTAGTTGACCGATGAAATGAAGGATTTTTACATTATCACCGAATCTGCGAAAAAAAAAGAAAAGAAATAATTGAAATTTGTAAAATGTCAGAAAAAATCATTTGGTTTTTACTCAAATGTTTGTTTTTTTTTTTCGATCAAAATAATTGTTGATCTGTTATTAGAAAAATTTGCAATTTATAATAATATTTACTGTTTAAAAGCTGGGAGATATGAATAGCATGCAGTTGAGCAAGTGTTGTAGATAAATGGTAAACGTTTTGAACTATCTGATTGTGCCCAATTGGGGAAGAATGAGTTCAATAAACCTTGATCACCACCATCAAAGCTGCCTTTTTGCACAGCGAATTGTGTGAGCTTTTCAAATGTTGCCAAATTTGGACGGTACACATAAACACCGCTGTTAAAACAGTCTGGCCAGCCAACATCTGGAGCAGCCGATAATTCTTCGCGTTCAAATAATTCGTCACAATTTTGCAACACCTACAATAATGAAAACAGATTTTTGTTTTTTGTTTTTTTTTTTTTTTAATATTTCTGGTGAAATTTCGTTGATCTCATTGAATCAATCACAAAAGAAGCAAATGAGATAAACTCCAAAAGAGGCAAATAAGATCAGTCTCAATATGCAAATGAAAAATCATTCTCGAATAATGAATAATTAAAAACATTGAAAATTCTATAAATAATCTTACCAATGTGTCAGCATCCAAGAAAACGCATTTTTCATATTGAGTCAATCTCCAGCAATGCAATTTAGTGAAGGTGATACCTAATTCTGGACGTGCAAGTAATGCCAAATTGGCGGCATCCTTTGAATCAAGCACATTCACTTCTTGTACCAAATTAAAAACGGTTTGCAATTTTTCGCGCATTGATTGCGTCACACCTGGTGTTATTAAAACGGCTAATTGATGGGCTGTGTTGACCTTTTTTAGTGAACAAGCCACAACCAATGCACCCAATGCATATGAATCATTAGTAGCAAGTGTAACCCACGCAAATTCTATATGACAAAAGGGAGAGAAAGAGAAATTGAAATTTATTGAGTGAATATGTTAAAGAGAAGAAAAAAAAAAAAAAAAAAAAAAAAAAAACCAAAAATAAACTTAAATAAATAAAACAGCGAATCGACCTCGATGAAATGACCAAATATGGTGTGTTTGTTGCTATTTTTGTGCATGGCGTGTAAGAGAGAAATGTGTGGTTTAGTGCATTAAAATATGTTTTGTTCAGTCATCAATTTTTTTTTTTTCTTTTGCCAATTTTGAATGGAATTAACAATGACCATTTATAGAAATGCAGATGACAAAAGAGTTTCACGTTTCGTTCGAAGAAAGTTATGTGATCATCGATCGACAATGACTCATTACCGACAACAATGCAAAAAAAAAAAAAAAATAAAATTCATCTTTTGCAAAATATTTTGACACAATCTCAACGGGAGGATTATTTTATTTGCAAAAAAGTTGTGGTTTTTTTTTTCTTCAGTTCAGTTGTTTTGGAGAATTCTCACTTGGTGCTGTCAATGTTCAAGTCAAAAAAAAAAAAAAAAAAAAAATGAGCAACCTACCTCCGTCATCCGTACTTTTGACACTTTCTGTTTATTTGCTATTAACTATTTTTAAATCATTTTGCGACACATAAACACTGTGGTTGGCAATAAAAAAAAAAGCATCGAAAACAAACCATCGAAAAAAAAACCAAATGGCAGAAATTCTAAAATCAAATATAACGAGAGAATGAAATTAAAAAAAATACCACACCAAGAAGAAGAAAATAATAATAATGAAGCGATCAAAAACAACAGTTAACGAACAACGCAAATTGTATCGTCTCAGTTTAAGTTGGTTTGCTTGTTTGTTTGTTTATTTGTTTGTTTTTTTTTTCTTCATTTGTGTATGTGTCGACAATTTGCGATTTGGTTGAAATTTTCTTTTTTCATTTCGATTACATTTGATTTCTGCTCAAGCAGAGCATTATTCTCATTTATAATCGGATGAAGGCGAGCCAGAAATAACTCCAAAGTAAACAGATTCTCAAGCCAATTTCAATTGCTAAATGAATAATTTTTAGTTTTTTTTTTTTCGTTTTTTCCTTTGCTTTTGTTGAAATAAAGTGAGCATTTTTCAAAATTCAAATGATTAGGACGAATATCCATTTTGATTTAAAATAGAATTTGAATCATTTAATCACATAAAACAAATGAAATTTGCGACTTTATATTTATGTCTTCCTATCTTCATCTCTTTTTCACATCCGCCCTCCGGTTTCGTGTTTTTGGTTTTTTTTTTTTTTTTTTTTTTTCGTTTCAATTTCTCCTGAGGCAAATTGACATGCTGCCAGACGCAAATTGACAACAAATTTAGAAATGTAAAAATTCATTTTTCATATATAATTAAGTCAGCTGTGTGTTGGGCATTTAAGTGATGCGTGGAAAATTTAAAAATGCGTTTGAAATGATATGAAAAATTCCAATAGACCAATTTTCAAACTTGAAAATTCATACCGAATCATTTATTTATTTTTAGATATTCAAATAGAATCACCGATCGCGGATATCAAAATTGCGAAAGTTCGAGAGAGGCCAACATACAACGTAGCAGGTTTGTTTGACACATAACCACGAATGAATTTATAGCATTCGAGTGTTCATCGGAATTGGCTAAACTGTGTAAATTTAAAAAAAAAAAAACATTTTGTTAATCTTGAATTTTAACGATGCATTGCAAATGCTTGGTTTCCGATTCAATGATTATGGTTGTTTAATTGTAAAATGAAATATTAATATCAAATGCCACAACATTTATGATTTGAAAACTTTGGACGACAAAGTCTTTGGCAACAAATTATCGTACAAAAAACAGAAATAAAAAACAAAAATAAAAAAAAAGAATAAAAAAAACAAAAATATGAAACAGCTGCTGGTTAAATTTTCGCCACATAAATTCAATTAAATCAGTCAAAGTGGGAGAATTTCTTCATAAAGTAATCAAAGTGAAAATAAAAAAATTGTTCTTCTTGAAGAAAAGATCGTTAAATTCTCATTCGTAGAAGATGATCGAGAAAAACTGCCTACCATATGCGGTATGCTAAATGTAACAAATCATTTTTTCTTATTGCGACAGCGGTAGCTAAAAAATGAACGCTTTGAATGTGCATGCATAGTGACTGAAATATCAAGAATTTCACGCATAACAAGATTCTAGACGTAATAATCACGATGCGCACAGCCAAAAAAAAAAAAAAAGAGAGACTGTGTCGGGGCACTTTCTTATCGAGCATTGCTGTTCAGTTGGCTTCATGGAATGTGCGTAGATGTGAAAACCATGAAATGAAATAAAGTTATTTGCGAATATTGTTGGGTCTGATATGAACGAAATAATATGAATGGAAAAAAAAAAAAAAAAAAAAAAAAACGTAAAACAAAACTGAATACGAATCAAGAATCGAAAATAAAAACCAGTCACCACAAGATATCGGTTACGCTTTCCATGCCATGGCCTGTGCTTTTTAAGTGTGCATTTTACGTCTGTACGTTTCAATGCTATAATTATATTCAACGAAGAATATCATGAAATCACTTGATTCGATCGCAACTAAAAATGGTAACAATTTTTCCAACAAAAACTGAGAATAAATGGACGCTGTCTGACTGAAGCCATACCTATATATATATATATATATAAATTTCTTCATTTCGAAATGTGTTCATCGAGTTGGTGCGATCAAGTTGTAGGTGCGAAAATGAATTGATTCATATAGTCGCGTCACATAAAGTTAAGCATGTCATTGCATGTAACAATGTTTCGATCGTAATTCTCATCATTGTTGAATTGTGTTGGCGTCTAATTTACGCCAAATCAAGAAATACATCTCTCACTTTACTCACATTCAAGTGCTAATGATCACCAAGAACAAAAAACATCCAATCATTCTAAAAGGATAACAATGAAATGACAACGGAACCATTTTTTCTTGTTCCATTCACAATTTGTATGGGTTCGAATCATACTTGCGACGTTATGCTCTCATTCGATGAATGCATGCTTTCTCCGCGGGTAAAATGTGCTAAAAATAGGAAATTTTGTCGAAGCAAAAAAGCAAAAAAAAAAAAAAAAAAATAAGAAAACGTATACGACCAATAAATTGCTTGCTATTTCATACACAAATTCCGCCTTTAAATAGCGTGTTCCTGAGACCATATTTCCATTTCATTTTCATTTTCTTTCTTATTTCAGTTCTCAGTGTGTTCACATTTTTTTTTCTTCTTCTTTTTCTATTTATTTTTTATTCGCAATACAGTGTATGACACAACTTTGTTATTGAGTACACGCTTATTCACACTATTATCTGGTTGCTCGCGCGCTCACACTTATGCGCCGATCCCGAATGGATTTGATTATGAAATGGATTTTTTTTTTTGATTTGTTTTTTTTTTTAAATGTTTTCGAAAAAAGGTCAAATCAAATTGACATGGACTTATTTGGACGGATTAATTCAACTGTATTTATTACATTTAATATTTATACATTTCAATAGACCGGTATGTTTGCTCTGCTCTGCTCTGTTCGGTTCGACTTGATAATTTTCTTAATTTGCGGCAAAATTTAAAGAGTTTGTGATAAAACAAATGCATTCTCGTTTTTCTTGAAGACGATTATGCGTTTGATGTTAATTGTAAACACTTTTTTCATACTTTCTTTCATATCTTCGTCATTGTGGTTCGTTATGGTCGTTATTCATCATCTTCATCTTTTTCTTCTTTTTCTCTTTTTTTATTTTCTTTTTCATTTTCTTTTTCATTTTCATTTTAATTTTTCTTCATTTTTCGTTTCTTCTGCTTCTTTTGCTTCTTCTTCTTCTTCTTCTTCTTCCTCTTCTTCTTCTTCTTCTTCTTCTTCTCCTTCTTCTTCTTCTTCTTCTTCTTCTTTTTCATTTTATTCTGAATTATTTGCTGTCACACAAATCTCAATACAATAAACATGTTAAGGTAATAAACGGGGCGGTGATAAATATTGATTGAGGAAATCATTGGACATGAAAAAGAATAGAAATAATAACAAAAAAAAAAAAAAAAAAAAAAATTTTTTGCAAATCGATGAGAAATTGTCGACTTATCGACTGCGGAAAAATGATAACGACCCCACAATCTGACTCGACGACTCTGAGTATTTTCATAAACGAAACGAAAAAAAAGCGAAAATCTTCAGGTTTCGTTTTATTTACACAATTTTATTTTGTGTATCAGTAAACATCGAATTGATGTAAACGAATTGAATGAACGAAATTTCGCATTAATTGGCAATTCATCAATTTCTCGGTATCAAGTGCATTTGCAAATTCACCTATTTAAAGCGAAACAAAACAAAACAAAACGACACAAAAAAAAAAAAAAAAAAAAAAAAAGAAGCAAAACCGACCAGTTCAGATCAGAATCGATTTGTGCATTTTAAATGAACATCAATGTTCAATGCTTGCAATTGTAATTTTGCAAACAAGAGACAAAAATGCATGTTTTAAATTTGAATCTATTCACGCATTTCTACGAAACGTGTAAACTTGATCTTAATTTGTGATGCTTTCAACCTTGCGATGCTTTTAAATGAATGTGTATTGCAATCAATTGATATTGACAGGCGCTCGATAAATTCGGGATTGTAAGTTTGTCGTCTGTTTTGTGCTCATTCCACATTCCTTAATTTGAATTGTGAATGTCATTATTTTAAAATGTTTTGTTGGTTTGTATATATATATATTTTTTTTTTCATTCTTTCTCGTTCGCTCTCATTTTCTTTATCATTTTTTTGCTGTCTTCATCACATTGTCATTAATTTGTCATCAATATAAATTTGACTGTTTGTTTTAAAAATAAGGGAAAGTAATTTGTTTGATAAAATTTCAATTGATTGAAATGAGAATTTATTCGACCAAACTGATATATGTCCAGTAAATGTTTATTTGCAACTTGGATAGCAACCAAATTAAATAGAACAAACGAATTGAATAAAATTGAAAAAATAAATAAAAGAAAATTATTGAAATTTGTTTAAATGCTTGAAATATGAATTGATGATCATTTATCGGTTGATGTCTCGGATTGAATCAAACCAAACTAAATTGAATCGAATAATATTGAAATCAAAAATTCAAAATGCGATTCATTTGACTGAATTTTGGCTTTGATCACTTGATGTGTCTATGTGATCGGTTTCAGGAATAACACACAGATTGCTGCACAAAATGAGGAACTATTTTTCATCTCATTCACGCTTATTGTATGTGCTTCGATTCTACGGTTAGGTTTTTGCGTTTAAAATTTAAAAATAAATAATACACTTTGCATCGTACCTTTAAGTTTGTTTTTTTTTTTTTTTTTTCTTCAATCTATGTTCATTCTTCTGCGTGGCGTTTTTTTCTCTATGTTCCAAGCAAAGCCCGCGACGCAAAATATTTGATGACATTTGTTGGTTACAAATGCCTCATTTATTATGAAATTCACAAGTGTGAATTGCGCTGAAAATCATCTCTTGAATAAATCAAGAAATTTTTCGCTCTGATGTCATCCACATTTTATTTGTCGATAAGACAAAATATTTTTGGAAAATTGGCACAAAAAAAAAAAAAAAAAAAATCTCGGTGTGTGTGAAGATATAGTATGCGTTTTTTGATCATCAACAACAAATTGCTGTGACTTTGTTTTTTTTTTTTTTTTGTTTCTCTTCAAAAATGTTATTTTGGAAAATGATCGTCTGAATGATGTTTTGGGTAGAATGAAATGTTCAATCTAAATATATACAATTTTCTACTTTCATTTGAACTCTCTACATTTTCATCAGACACTTAGAATTCCATTGGGCGTGAATCATCGTGAATGGTTTTTAAAATAGATGGATCGAATCATCATCGCACGCAATCTGTGTAACTTATTTTGCATTTGCAAAAAGCATTAAGAATTTCTTATTTGTTTTTTTTTTCCTTCTTTTCTCTATCAAAGAATGAAAGAATAAAAGGAAAACCGATAGAAAACCAGAATATCAAGTCACTTCCGTCATTCACAACATCAGATTTTACTTATATAACGGTGCAAAGACCGATTGATGCAATTTCTTTTCTTCATCTACAATCGATGATAGATTCTGAGCTAGGCTGAGCTTTTGCTTCGTAGTTTCTTGAACTTGACTGAAATAATTGAATTTTTTGATGTTCAAGTGGTTTGAATTTGTTTTATTTTTCTTTTTTTTTCATATTGATAGTGCGTTTCATAATGCGTATTATGTCGACAATATTCAATTAACAACACTCGACATTCGGCCCATAGAAACAACGACGGAAGCAGAAAAATTATCGATTTGAAGGTTATTCAAGGTCAAATCAATTTAATTTTTCAAATTCTACATTCTTTTCTCTCTCTCAATCACTCACTCTCTTTAACTCTTTCACTCTTTAACTCTTTCTTTCACTTTCTCTATCTCTCCCTCTATCTCTCTCTCCCTCTCTCTCTATCTATCTCTCCCTCTCTCTCTCTATCTCTCTCTCTATCTCTCTCCTTCTCTCTTCATCACTTTCAATTGAAACGTAATTGAAGAAAAAAAAAGGTGATGAAAGAATTGTAACAAAATCGATCATTGTTAATTTGAACAAAATTGTAACAACAATAAAGATGAAATAATAATAAATGATTTCATTTTGGGGTGCACGTGCGTTGTTTGCATTGTATATCGGTATTGTCAATGTTGAAATAAGATTGATATTGCATGTATTTAATTGTATAATAGAAAAGTCAGTGCCGATAGGTCGACTAAATAAAATCACACATTAAATTTGATAGTTGAAAATACGTCTCAAACCATTAACCAATACACACACACACACACACACACACACAATCCATCTCTCTTTTTCTCTCTGCTTACTGACGTTTTGAACTTGACAGCAATGATATAGAAGAAGAAGAATGTGAAACAAAAAAAACAGTTGAATTGTACTTACGACCCATTTTTCTTGTATATAGTTAAAGGTGTATCGAATAGATGAAGGGAACAAATAATTTTTCCAATGCTCTCACTGTAATTGCGATGTTTGCGCTGTCGGTTTGATTGTTTTAAGGTTTTTATTTTTTTTATTTTTTTTTTTATTTTTTTTTTTTTTATTTTTTGAAATTATTTTCTTCCTTTCTCTCGCACCACTTGATAAAAAAAACACTGATTAAACACACACAACTCAGTGAATAAATGTTAATCTATGAAGGGAAAGAAATTATAAATTAACTAAATTTGACACGATAATTTGTTTCTTTCGTCTTTAATCGCAAATTAAAATTTTTTTTTATTTTAATCGGATCAAGAAAAAGAAATCAGAATTTTTTGTTTTTCAAAAGGAAAAAATAAAGGAAAATTTAATCCAAAAAAAAAAAAAAAAAAAAAAACAAAAAATCCAACGGAAGAAAAATTATCGAGAATAAAAAAATAATGCAAAAAAATCAAACGAACAAAAAAAAAAGATACAATTATCGAAAGAAAAATAAACACAAACGTTGAATGTTTAATGAAGTTCTGTTTCGGTTGTGCGATTGAACGACTATTAACTACTGACTCTGAACGTGCTGGCTGCATATAGTTTTAAGACTTTCTTCGTCTCCGTGTGTGACTTGATTCTGTTGCGTTTATACTCTCAATCATTCTATCTTTGTCTAATTGAATTTAATAAAAAACACAGCAAACCTCAAATACACAGAGATCTAAAATCAGCAACAACAGCAAATGCTCTCTGAGTCAGGCTCTTTTTCTCTCTTTCTCTCTCTCTCTCTGTCTCTCTCTGTCTCTCTCTGTCTCCCTCTCTTTCTTTCTGTCTCTCTATCACTCTGTCTCGCATATATACACAAAACAACTCACTAATATAAATTCTTTGACTTTTTTTTTTCTTTTTTAACTGTAAACCGGTCAATTTGACAAGCAAAGAATTTATATATCACAGTTGAGTTAAATAATGTGCCTGTTTATTCGCACATAAACACATAAACATAAATGATTCTAAAATGAAAATCAGATTCTTACCAATGATATAATTAAAATTTGATTGAATATACAGTGTGTCAAAATGTTGTTTAATAATTTAACACATGTATTTTGGAAGCAATTGTTTCAATTGAAAATGCAGTGAGATTTTTCTCTACTTACTCTTTCACATACAAACACATACTTTGTCATTAATTTTTTTTTTTTTTTCTTTTTTGCGCTCACTCTTGATTCTTTCACACTGTATGTGCTCGCGGTGTTTCTCTTCCAATGTCAATTGACTATATTTGTATTTGTAATATCATGTGTGATATAAAGATGTATTGCGCACGCACACGATGATAAGCAAAAGCCCACGTACAGCTTCAATTCAATGAATGAAAGAGACGACAATATGGTGCGAATTGACAAATGCGTTAAATCGTTAATCGTGGTTTAAAAAAAAAAAAAAGAAATGCGTTTGTATTATATTATTATTGCCCACACCATACATACCACACACCGTTCAATACTTTATTGGTATGCGAAATCAAAACATTTTTATGACGAAAAAAAAAAACGTTTTTTTCTTTCTTTCTTGTCGTCATAACATTTCAATTGAACGTTGAAAGTACAGACAAAATTGGTCGGATAATCAATGGAATTTACAAAACATTGCGATGCACCCAACTGACAATCTACGGTTTATTCGATTTCAATGGTTTTTTTCGATTTTTTTCGTTTTTTTTTTTTGCGATTGCAAGAACATGTTTTGACATTAAAAAAATGGGTGTGTTGCATTTTCATTACACAACATGATTGCGTTACTTGGATCTTATTACATGAGATGCCAGTTTATACACTTTGTTGATTTTTAATCAGTTTTTATTCTTTTTTTTTTTCTCGCATCAATTCTATTTTAGTCGTATTATTGAACTTGATAAAGTTATTGCGACAACAACGATGCTGCTGCCGGTGTTGATGATGACGATCTTTGGCCTATGAAAAAAAAAAATTAAGATTTTTTGTTATTGTTGTTGTTGCAAATACTAATCGGTACGTCATTGTACTGTTAAAATGACAAATATTTGAAATTGTTCGTTTACATTTCATGTAGTACATCTATCAATTGAATTCGAAGGCTATTTACAAATACCAAATGATAACAATGTTTGCAACATTGAATTGAACCGTCAAGGTTGACTCTTGTCTATCTATCTATCTAAATAGTAATTGTATTCTATTCAAACCATTAGACAAAATTCATTACACTGTGTATAAATACACAGAAAACGCGTTTGAATTGAAAATGATGTAGCCGATAAAAGACACATAAAAATATAAAACAAAAAACAAAAAACAAACAAAAAAAAAAAAAACAAAGAAAAACTCAAAACAATCTGTTTGTTTGTCACATAATTTACGCAGAAATTGAATCTCAACGCCCAATTAATTCGTTAATTAGCTACTTTGTACGATGTGAAAATCGTGTGTGCATTACAAAAATGGCATTTGTTTTTCTTTTTCTCGATGACACATCTCTTACTCTCACTCTTTCTCTCTCTCTCTCTCTCTCTCTCTCTCTCTCTCTCTCTCTCTCTCTCCCTCTCTCTCTCTCTCGCTCTCTCTTCTCTTTCTCTCTCTCTCTCTCTCTAATTCTCTATTTTTTCGCTCTAAAATGTGATTTCATTGTAAGTTTTTGTATCAATGATTCATTTAAATTATGTCTAGCTCAAGTGCATTAAGCATGACTCTTATTCATAGTATCGAAAATAAAACGTGAGCCAGATATGATCGGCCAACACACAATGACTATGTGTAACGTAAATTTGTTTTTTTTTTTCTCATTGCTTTTTTTGAAAATCAATGCGTTAGATATTGTTGTTGCCAAAAATCCCACACGGCTTGAATGAATGAATCTACCGAAAGGAATTTGCGGATGAGTTGATGATTTTCGCGCATGTTCACAAACATGTTCATTTTGATTGTCAAAAATACACACACACACACACACACACACACACACACACACACACACACACACACACACACACACACACACACACAAAAAAAAAAAACACACACACACACACACACACACACACACACACACACACACACACACACACACACACACACACACACACACACACACACACACACACACACATTTTCGATGATGTGTGTATGTGAAATTCAACGGAAAAAATGTATTTGGTTCCTTTCGAACCATTTTTGTTTCATAGCAACATGAACAATGAATTTTTGTTCTTTTCTTTCTTTCTTTTTTTTTGTCCATCACATTTGTGTGTAATGACAATGCGCACGCCATCAGCTGCTCGACAATTGAAATGGTAACGGTTGTTAACCACGTGCATAGAATCAATGCGGTTCTTTGGCTATGCTCTTCCGTAATCAATATAATATAACAACGTTTTAAACATGTGTGAACTGTGTGTCCGTTACAATTTATGCCTAAATATAGTTGCATTTTATTTTAACAAGGCTATTATCAAAACGGATCGATATCAATTTGGGCGGGTGCATTGTTTATTCAATCAATTTTCAATTTAAATGCTCTTTTCATTCGTTTTGTTGTCATTTTTCTTTTTCCTTTTCGTTTACTGTATTTTTGTCGTTATTTTTTTCTCTTTTCTTTTCGTTCTTTTTTGCTGGTCAAAAGCAAAAAAAAAAGAAGAAAAAAAAAATGTGCGCATTGTTCGGATGTGTCACGCAATACGGTTATATGTTTTCGTGCTATCTCTGTTTTTCCATTCCAGTGTGTTCCAATTCAGTGAAAATCACATTTGCCCGTATATCTCTCTATGCATAAATCATAATGGTGTCGAGAACGTACGCATAATGCTTTCCTAGTTGCGCACTTGTCCCTATTTGACATTTCTTTTCTCTTTTCGTTTCATTGTTTTCCACTTTTGCTCGCAACTAATTTTTATTCTTTCACACATTCTTTCCATTCCATTCATTTCATCTTTCTCGTTACTATTTTCCTCTTTCTCATTACTATTTTCCTCTTTCAATCGCTCATTTCATTCGTCCACATTTCGTCCAAAATTGCTCATAAAGCGAACCGTATTCAGAGCGAAATTTTTAAATGCGATTCTATATCATCATTGTTTCTATCTCACTCCGACCGTGAAATGCGTAGTTCCATGCCATGTGCATTGCTATGATGATGATGATGATGATGTTGATGATGGGTCGAACATGAAACGCGCGCGCGTTTTAAGAAAATACATTGAACCAAAGCTAATGTTTTCCCATATGCGAGTCGCAAATGTTAAAATGAAGCTGCCATCAGAATCATACATATTTATTCAATGTTTTCAACCGTTGACGACCGCTCTAGCAGAAAGAGAGAGAGAGAGTGTGTGTGAGCTTCTGCAATGAACCTATGCCATCGTTAGACGATTTTATATTTCTGTTGTTTGTTATTGCTACTGCTACTGCCATTGCTGCTGCTGCTGCTGCTTGAGCAAGCGAACGAACGAGCGCACGATTCGAATGTGGTTGAATGTCAGTGGAATATATGAAAACGCAATCGAAATACATCGTATGCTTAGCGAGAAGAATACGCGCGCAGGTACTTACAAAACATACTTCAGTTTGTTGGGTTATTTGGTCGGTGTCAAGAATCTACCGATGAACTCCATGTATTCAGTGCACTAGTGGAAATGTTCGTGTTCGCGTCGTCATTAATGTTACGCGCTGTATGTGTAAATATATGAAAATAAGAAAAAAACAACAACAACCAATTGAATACGAATTTTTTGTTTTGGAACATTAAGTTTTTCCATTTCAAACAAAATTAACTTACAACATTTTACAATTTATTGTCATTTTATGCGCATCAGTTTAAGATAATTCAATAAAACTATTCTCTATTATTCGATTATCCTATCAATCGATGAATTGATTGTTTGTTTAACTTTTTAAATTCAAAATTTTTCATGTTTTTATGCTTTGTGCTTTTGTTGTGTTGTGAGTAAAATCCCGTGTGTTTGCATAGAAAATATGACAAAATTAACATGAAATGTGATTCAAAATAAGTACGAAAAGTTTATACAAATTAAATGCATATGTGTTAAATCCTTACAAGTGTTTTGTGAAAACAAAAAAAAAAAAAAAAAAAAAATTTTTTTTTTTTGAGAAATTTTCGAATGCGAAAAATGCATTGCCATTGCAATGCCAGTGCAAAGTGTTCAAAAAAATGTGCATAAACGAAAATGAAGAAAACAAAGAAAAAACCAGAAGAAAAAAAAAAGAAAATGTATTGGCATTGATGGAAAATACAATTTTTATATTTTATGTCTATTTTGGTCAAACATAATTTAAATGTGGAAAATATTGTGAAAAAAAAAGCTAAAAACACATACAAACAAAACAATGGCCAATACATCAAATTCGATTGAAGTGCAAATCGATAATTTTCTCGAGCATTTTAAACGAAGTGCATCAAAAGCAATGGACACTGATTGGATCACCACCGAATCATCAACAAATTATGCCACAACAACAACGACAGCCGCATCATTTAATCATTCAATGCCATTGAAAACAACGAAAACTCGCAGCAGTTGCTTTGATATATCGCAATTGGGATCAATATCAGGAGGTAAAAACACTTTTTTGTTTTTTGTTTTTTGTTTTTTGTTTTAGAAAAGAAAGATTACAGAAAAATCCAAAAAAAAAAATCGTAGTAAAAATAAACCCTCACCGAATCTAATGTTAAGTATTTAGGTTATAAAGTTTATAATCGATTTTATCAACAATCGATAAAATATACCTAGATTGATTGTATAGGTTTTCACATCAAATATATATTGATAGCAAGCTTGATTGATAACCTCAGTATATGGGTGTTTTCAAGCACCTTTTGCATTTGTCAATGCATTTTCCATATATTTTTTCTTCTTTTCTTTTCCCTATTTTTTTTTTTTTTTTCGATGATTTTTCAAGTGATGACACGCGAATATCTCATTTCATTTGTTATTTTTATTCCACGTGACATTTTCAGTAATTTTCTTTTTGCCCATTTTTTTTTCTTCTTCTCCGTTTTGTTTGCACCAACTCAAACGAAGGGGACGATATGACTATAGATAACAACATGTTATGAATTGTTTGTGTGTGTGTCTATGTGTTTTGTGTTATTATTACGGTGCACGAAACAATAGAAACGAAAACCTTGTAATTTTCGTGAATCAAGTACAAGGTTACATGTGATGTATTACGAGTCATACACAATTTAATGTTGATTTTTTGCATTTGAAATTCAATTCACAATATTCACTTTTGGATAAATTTCCACAAAATTCAATTGGGAAATTGTGTGATTGAAATGTTAAAATTGATGGTGGCAATCCCAAAACGATACAATTTCTTTCGTGTTATTTTATTCATGACGCATTCATCTTATTCTTTTTTTTTTTTCTTGATCATGTAGTTTTTCTTCATTTTTCGTCTTATTTTCGGTCTTTTTCTTTTTCTTTATCGTTATCTTTTTTCTTGGGTCTTCGTCATGTTCTTCTGGGATTTTTTTTTTTTTTTTTTGGTCTTGTTTACGTTTATGTTCATCTTGGTGTTCATGTTCATCTTGGTGTTTATGTTCATCTTGGTGTTCATGTTCACAATCATGTAAAAAGTGTTTCTATCACTGTGAATTCAATCTATCCAAAGTCAGTGCAATCATATTTATGTATTATATTGTCACAGCAAGCACTTGACTGCGGCTCAATTTGGTCCCTTTTTTTTTTCTTTTTATTTGTTGCAATATCATTTAGCTTGGATGCGGTTTTGGCAATGTGTGGTTTGGCTTTGATGTTTTTGTATTCAAATTTTCTACGCTGCAATAACAATTGAGACATTTTCGTTGGTTGGTTGGTTCATATGCTTTGCCGGATAATGGATTACATAATCATGTTGCGAAAGTGATTCATATTATTGACGGAAAACCATTATTATGTTTTACGATGCCCTTTTATAATTTTTTTTTCTTTTTCTTTCGTGTTATTTTTCGGGTTTTTCTTCATTTGGTCTTTTTTCGTAGTGATTCCACAAATGAACTTTTGATTTAAGAAATGATGCAATACCACACCAAAATGAGATGCTATCGATGTGCTCGTTATAATGCAAACAAGACAGCTGCTGCTGCGCTATTGCTTTGATTATGTTTTTCTTCACTTTTTCACTGAATTTATGTAAATTTAGATGCATATTAAATTCATCTTAATTCATTAGAGAAAGCTCAAATTCAAACATTCATCATTGGGCAATGTGAGTAAGAAAATGAGAAATCTCATTTCCCTCACACTTATTTGACATCTTTATTCGTTTGATTATGGGCACATTTTCAATCCTAAAATATGCGACAATAAAAAGAAAAAGAAAAAAAAAAAATGAAAAAAACAATAATGAAGACATTAACTCGGTAGAAAATGAATGGAGTGACTTCAGAAAATTGAAATTTAAAATGGTGTTGAATCAAAATCAGTTTTGGAAGTCGATAAATTTTCTTAGCATGCAAAGTAAAAATCCACAAATCGTATCTATTTAGAATGCTTTCGATTCGACAAATTACATTCACCTTATGCAAATGCATTCGAATTCAAATTTCATTCACTATGCATGTTGCCCATCCATATGGTGCAGAATACCATCGGTCTAAATGAGAAAAAAAAAGAATCGAAAACTAAACAAAAAAAAAAAAGGTCCATAAATTTGCTGGCGACCAAACTGAAAATAGAATTCACTAAACATTAATTACTTTGCTTAAGCACATTCTTTTTGAATGGATGTGTGTGTGTGTGTGTGTGTGTGTGTTGGTGTGATTTTCCCCCCTTCTCATTTTATTCGTCTATTTTATTTGTTCTCGTATGTGTTAAAATATTTAGTTGCGGTGATTTTAAAGTTTGTGCGTACTTTTTTGCTATCTCGTGCAACGATCTGTCTCTTTTTTATTCTGTTTTTGGTTTTGTTTTTCTATTCATTGTGATGATATTGAAGTGAAGCGCCTCACGGTGCGTAGTTAAACAAAAAAAAAACACACATAGCATTTTCCATTGACTATTTATAGTTGTGCGTTGATTTTGTGTACGAACAAACGTTTGGCTCATTGTGCATAACCGATACATTGTAATATGAAAATGATTTGATGGTTTAACGCGGCATGCGAAGAATACTTGTTTTTCATTCTTTAATTTTTCTTTTTCTTTTTTTTTTTTACTTCTATCTCTCGTCTTATTTCGATGGATTCGATTTCGTAGTTCTATCTTTATTGGTCTTAGTTTCATTTCATTTTCTGTGCTGTTCGTTTGCTTGGCTGATTCTTGTTCTTTTTTTTCCTATTTTTCTCTTTTGGCTTGTGAATAAATTATGTGAATTTCAACCGAAGCGTTTCTAATTTTTCTTTTTCTTCATCATCGTTTTCATGTATTGTCAATCTTATTGTTCATATTGTTCTGCTGATTTATAAATTGTAGTTATTGGGTATGTCGATAGGCAATAATTTTTACCTGCAAAAACATGGAAAATATCTGATTTATCAAACATCAATTCAAATTAAGATGCGAGAATCTCATTTGAATTGTTGAAACGATAGAGAGATTGAGATTGAGAGTGAGAGAGAGAGAGAGAGAGAGAGAGAGAGAGAGAGAGTGAGAGAGAGAGAGTAGTGAGAAAGAGAAAGAGCGAAATAGTGAGAGAGAGAGAGAGAGAGAAGAGTGAGAGTGAGGGAGAGCGAGAGTGAGAGAGAGAGAGAGAGAGAGCGAGAGTGAGAGAGAGAGAGAGAGAGCGAGAGAGAGAGTGGGAGAGAGTGGGAGAGAGTGAGAGAGCGTAAGAGAGAGTGAGAGAGAGAGTAAGAGAGAGTGAGAGGAAGTGGGAGAGAGAAAGAGAGAAAGAGAGAGAGATTGAGTGAAAGAAAGATCGAAATTATAGAAGAAAATATGAAGAAATTCCAATTCTGATCATTTTCATTTCAACTAAACTTCGGTTCATGATTGTGTGTTTGCCACAAATGTAATTTATTTATGTGTTCACAAAAAATGTTTCGAAAAGTTTTATCGATTGAAAAACTTTAAATTTCCCCCATCATTACACACACGCACGAATTTTTCCATTTCCAAAAAATCAACCGTCAAAATGTCAACAAATCGGGCATTCGGCAATGCTTCTGTGACAACATTTATTCAAAATGGATTTGGTTTATTGCCAGATTAATTTGTTTGCCAGTGTCAGTGTCAGTTACAAGAGAAGGGTCTGCCCACAGAATTTATCGTTTATTTCCCACTTTCAACGGTTATAACAACGTTATTTATTCGATAATACGTAATTTTGGGTGGAAAATCTGTTTGCTGAAATACTTGAAAATTAATTCGATTTGATGTGGCAAAACCATTAACCCATTCTGATTTTGATGTTTGTATCCATCAGATTGAGATAATTTCGATAAATTTATTTGAATGGATACCAATGGATTTATTGGTTTCTGTTGTTATTCTACTGTTCGACTAGCAAACATCATATGTGATTAATTGCTGCAGTTGATTTAAATGTATTGTGCATAAATTGAAGAAGAAAAAACAACAACAACAACAATAAGAAGAAGAAGAAAAAGAAGAAGAATATGTTTGAATTTCGGAGGAAGCCATTACCATATAAATCATTTTTTTCTTTCTCTTCATATATGAACATATTCAAGCGTCTATTGTTAAATGATTTGCCCTATGTTTGTACATTCATATATTTAAAAGTCAATGACTTTTTGCTGCGTGCGGCAGTTGCTGTGCATTGTTCAATCACGTTTAGTCATTGCATTTAAAATATTGTCAGTTTTTAAGATCACACTACGTTACATACTGTTTGTTAGCATGAATGAATGCATTCTTCTTATTCTTATTCTCAACGGTTTTATTTCTTTTTTTTTTTTCCTTATTATTCGGCATATCATTGTAATACTAATTTCATACAAATGAAAATTCAATTTAATCACAGTGTTGAGGCTATTTATTGAAAGAAATCTCATTTCTAATTTCTCATCTAAAACGAACAACCATTTAAATTTTTCAACTTTTTTTTTTTTTTTCGTCCACTTTCATCAATGATAATTTTAACTTAAGATCTTTGAATAAGTTGAAGAGCTCAAAAAATCATTGGAGATTAGGTTTACAATTGTGAAGTTCACATTTAAAATGTAAAGATGCATTTTGTAGATGATTTTATTTTTTCTGTTGAGACTTTTTAACCGATCGTCAAAAGCTAACACGCATCAGTGAATATGAATGGTGAACTTCAGCACGTATTCAGTGTAAAAAAGAACATTAAGAGCACATTGGTCGTTTGAATTTTTTGTTTTCATTTTGACGTTAATCAAGACGAAAGTCGACTTTTCTCATGTAATGATTTGTAAGATGATGTTTTTTTTTTTTTTTTCTTTCGACTTCATTAAATTAAAAATAAACCGCATTTAACCATTAAGTCATTCAAATATAAATTTTCGGCATTTAAATTCATATGTTGGTTTGTAAATGAAATCCCAACAAGTGGCAAGATGCAAGTCATTTTTTTTTTCTCATGTGCAAATGCAATTTATGAGACGGAAAAGAATCAATTTTAGATAATAAACTTCAATAGAATGTATGTTTCGTCTGAAATCATTCCGTCTGAATCGATAGTTTTCACAAATTTCCTATGGAAAATGGAAGAAAAAAAAAGAGAGAAAACCAAATGACCACTCAAGTTTTTATGGTTTAGTCACGAAAGTTACTTGACGAAGTACAAACCAATCATCTTTTTCAATTCATTACTTTGATTACTTTCACGGTTTCATGACATTGAAACTTATGTGGAAGTTTAAACAAGAAAAATAGAGAAAGAATGAATGATGGCAGGAATGAGAGAAATTGAGTGAGAAAAGGGGGGAAGAGGGAACGAGGGAAAAAGGGAAAAAGGGAAAGAGGGAAAGAGGGAAAGGGGGAACGAGGGAAAAAGGGAAAGAAGGAACGAGAGAACGAGGGAACGAGAGAAAAAGGGAAAGAAGGAACGAGAGAACGAGAGAACGAGGGAAAAAGGGAAAGAGGAAAAAGGGAAAGAGGAAACGAGGGAAAAAGAGACAAAGACACCTAGAAATGAAAATAAAGAGAAAAAAAAAGTAAACAAGGAGTCTTTCGCTCAATTTTTCTACCCTGAGAACCGAAAGTAATTTCTTTTTAGATTTTAGACACTTGCTTAGTGGTTTCATCTTCTCTTGTCTACATCTTGTGCTTCATGAAGAATAAAACCCCAAATCAGCCACATATTAGAGAGTCTTAGGCAACAATGTATTCTGGGTTCATAATTTTTTGGAAACAAGTATCGTTTTATAGGGTTAGAATCTCATAAAATGCCATTTCTTAGTTCCAATTTATTCTTAGTTCTTCTTATTCCTTATTCTTCATCACAAAAGTATCATGGCCTTAAGTTATGGCCTTATTGTAGATGAACCATCGTGTTGACACATTTTTGCATACATATAAGGTACTGAATACGGGATACTCACTGGGTACGGGGTGTATGGTAATATCAGATGTAAATTTAAATGGTGCTAATTCGTTATTAATCAATTATGTCACTGACATTTATTGCGTATCCGCTCAAAGTCCAAAACTTCGAGAAAACGTGTGTTTTTAAGTCTTCGATTTTTGATCGATAACAATACATTTGAGGCGCGGTGTGTACGGAAAAGTAAAATCAATAGAAAGCCGACACAATATCCTGTCTTTCGACAAAAGATGCAGACATGAAGACGACTCCGACGACAAGATGCAGTGCAGCCAAATTGCATAAAATGTAATGCGGTTTTTATTGCAATCATCATGATATCGGGTTGCGGTAGTTTTTTTTTTTTTTTTTTGTTTTAAACAATGCTCTGCTTCATTGGCATTTCATCTACAAATCGTGGCAATTCCATTACAAAATACTGTTATTATTCTTTAGCTTCGTTATTGATTTCCTTCATTATTTGCATTTTATAAATTGTGTATGTATTTTTCATTTTTGTGTTTGTGTGTGTGTGTGTGTCTCTCCGTGAACAAAATGTATATGTAAAATACAGCGAAACATCATTGTTTAAAATAATCATGAAAACCTGTTATTGTGGCTACTGTGTAAATTAGCAAACGATTTGATATGATGGTTTGAATCACAAAGTTGATGAATAAATCCCATCATTTTAACTACCATTTACCACTTTTTCCCCGACACACATTCTATTCGCTCTCATTCGTTTGGCTTTTTTATTCATTGCTACACAAAAAAAAAACAAAAAACGAAGGAACAACACGAAATCAAACACACAACAACATTGCATTTTTAAATGCGTTTACATTTTCTCATTGCAGTACACTTAAATGTGTGTGCTCATGCATCTGAATTATGATTATTGCCATTTAAGTCATTCTAACAACTGATAATTTGTGTGTGCTGTTTATTTCCATTTTTGCAAAACACTGGATCAATTGAATTATGTTGAAGAAAGAAAAAAAAAAACAAGCAAACAACACTCGACAAAATGAAATGTTTTTCTGTTGTTGTTGGCTTGATTCGAATGACGGAAAACACCACATTTTAAACTGAAACTAAAGATGCGTCTATAATCATAGCTTTTCGCGATGCCAAAAGCTGTCGCTGTTGTTGTTGTTTTTGTTGTTTTTCTTCCTAATTTCGCGTCTGTTTTTTTTTTTTTTTGTCTTCTTCATTTTCTTTGGTTTGTTTGCTGTTTTTTCAGCTGCATCATATCGTTATGCGTCGATTTTATGGCTAAATGTAGTATAAAATAAAAATCTCATTGCAAAATCTTTGTGGCACCAGTTCTGAAAGTGATTTGTCGCACTTGGTTTATTTTCATTGGCAATTCTTAGATCACTTTGAACGACAGAAGAAACACACACACATGCGAGAAGAGAGAAAAAAAAAAACATTGTTTCATGTTTGATGTTATTATTTCAAGCGAAAGTAAGTGAAATATGATAATGAATTGTAAGCCTAACTGTCTGTCTGTCTGTAAGCTAAAATGAGGAAAAATCGAAATGAAGAAGTTGAAGAAGAAAAAAAACAAACAAAAAAAAAGTCAGTGTCGCCTTTCGCAGAACATAAACATGATTTGTTTTCATGCAACGAAAATTGCATAAATGTCATTTTGATTTGTACAACCTTCGACTAGAAGACTTTTTGAAATGGTCTCTTTTTCCATCAGTTTGTGTCAATATTATTTTGCCTGCTTTCTAATTTCTTTGGTGATTATTCAAAAGGAAAATTGCTTTTCTATGGGCTCTCAAATAACACGCAACGATTATGCAACTTACAAACGTATCATGTGTTTAAATTTTCTAGACATTCATGGATACCAATCCTTCAATGTCGCTGTGACAACTCAAATGTAAAACAAATGCAATTTTTTTTGTTTCTTTCTTCTTTATTATTTTTGTTATGGGTGAAATTACCCAATGAATGATAGATATAGGTGCGTTTATGTCATAAAATAATATATTTTGAACCAGACTTTGGAAATCAATTCGCATAAAATAGAGAAGGGAAGAGAAGAAGAGAAAAAAAAAGAAAAAAACAAGAAAAAGTGAACGAGATAGAGGAAGAGAACGAGATAGACTGAAAGCTGAAATACAAATATTCGGTTTGCAAATCCTGTATGATTTGAAGCATTCACAAACAATTTTTTTCACTCTTTTTTTACCTCTTTCTTCCTCTATCTCTCTCGCTCACCCTGTCTCGCTTCCCGTCTTTCTCCCTTTCTCCCTCTTTATCGCTCCCTTTCTCTCTCTCTCTTCCTCTCTCTCTCTCTCTCTCTCTCTCTCTCTCTCTCTCTCTCTCTCTCTCTCTCTCTCTCTCTCTCTCTCTCTCTCTCTCTCTCTCTCTCTCTCTCTCTCTCTCTCTCTTTCTTTCTCTTTCTCTTTCTCTTTCTCTTTCTCCCTCTCTCTCTCTTTCTCTTTCCTTCACACTCTTTTCATATTTCCATATGCGATAAAGAAACGTATTTGTAGCACGTGCCATTGCAAGCCAATTCGTGCGGAATTCAAAATGATTATCGTTTACGTTTTGTTCACATACAAATACGATTATACCGAAAAAAAAGAAAAAAAAAAATAAAATCTACCGGATTCATGTGTCTAAATCATAAGGGTTTAGCATCAAAATCGTTTCAAACCGTTTTTTATTTTTTTTCACAATTTTATTTATTTTTTTGTACGTTAAAGTGATTTTGGTTCGTCTCATTTCACTGAAAAGCACTTTATAATTGCATGTCAACGTCATGTTTTCCATATATCACACATGCATGTAAAACAAATGTAAGTATAGAAGGCAAGAGGTTCTTGAAATCGGGTCTTTCATTCTATGTGTGTTTTTTTAATTTTTATTTTTTTATTTTTTTTTTTTTTTTGCTTTTACGTCACATAGACATTTTCTGTTATTCAGTTTACTCTGTTATTTGGTTTATTCACATTGTGTATATACAAACAACCAAAGTGAATGTATGATGTTGAATAGAATGAAAAGATGTGATGTTGGCACAAAGCAAAGAAAGTTTATGATGAAAAGAATTTTATGCGAAATTTAACATAACAATAAATTGTGTGGCGTATGTGCCATCAAACCAATCGAGTTATTCTTTTGTTTTAGCAAAGCTGCTTTTCGGCGATAAAAGCTAAAACATAAAAAAATGGCAACGAAATGAAACGAAAAAAAAAGAAAAAAGAAAAATAGTAGATCCATACAACAGTGACAATGTTGCAAACAATATGTAATATCAACAAAATTTTATTGTGAAAAGAGATTTTAATCCACACAGACAGGCTTTGGCAATGAGAACAATGATGTTTTCAGGCGATAGCATACAAAAAAAAAAGAAAGAAATACTCTGACACAATTTTTTGAATGGAAAAAATCAACATTTTTCTAAAAATCCAGTTAAACGATAATGATAACGAATGAACCAAAAGAAAAAAAAAAGAAAAAAGAAAAACAAAACGGAAAAGACTTGAAATTAGCAATTGGAATCTCGTGTTAAGCGATTTGTGCACACTGTCAAAGTGCCGAAGGTAACAGTTTTTTTTTTTCCTTTCTAACAAAACAGTGTAAAGATAAAAAGCAAGAATATCGTCGCATGCCAATGCTGAATTTATATTGGATGAACGAAGAGATAAGCTCAAAAGATAAGCTCAACAATACACGAAACAAAGCAAAAAACAAAAGAAAAAAAAACAAAAACAAAAAAAAAACATAAAATATGTAACACGAATACGTGAACCAGAGTACGTGCATTGGAAAGCTTGAAGGCGGAAGAATCGGAAGCGTTAACCAAGCAAAGAGCACATTAAAGTTGGAAATCGTTTATTACATAACCGATAGACGACTTGCGTCTTACCATTCTTATTTTCTATTTCGTTTTTCCTTTGCTTCTTAGCCCGAAGAGAGTCTTAGGCAATAACAAAACGTGCAAAGAGCACGAATACATATGTGCTAAATGGGATAAATTATGTATGGCTTGAGTTTTAGTTTTAAAAAGATTCTAAGCCAATGTGGCATTGTGTGAAAAGTCGATTTATATATTAAAAAAAAAAAAACAAATTGGCATTGACTTGGCATGATACAAGTGTATTTGATTGCATAAATGTGCAAGATTTTATCGATAAAAACATTGCATCGACACCGTATTTACGTATTTAAAATTTCATGTTACTATTGTTCGATTGGATTTAAACGAATGATTTGCCGCTGTTACATTGCTAACTCAATACACTGCTCAACATGCACATGGAATATCATCAATGTATGTATGGCAACAGTGTATATAAGGCGAATTGATATACATGTATATGTGAAGTACAATAATGATAATAGAGTTGTCTCTTTTACACTTCAACAATTCGTATACATTTCAATATAAATGTCAAAGTCAACCATATAACCATTTCACTTGCACCAATCAGTAATACATGAGCTCAATGTATTGCGTAGCGATTTTCAGTATAATTGTAAACGATGACAGCTACAAAAGTCGAAATGAAAACATCGCCATTATTGTATCTCGAATATTTATAAAGTTTTTTTAAAAAAAAATTATCATATCAAATGATAATCATTGAATTGTTTTATTAAAATTGTGTATAAAATTGTGCTAAACGAAAATTTTGACATTAAAATTCATATATCAATTTAATGAAATATAAATGGAGGTATTTAATAGACATTATTTGAAATGATGATTTGGTCGAAAATCCTTTGAATATTTACAGTAAATGACGATCGATAATCGACCTTATTGCAATGCATTATGTATCAAATTTGTGTGAGATATACACAAAACAATACTAAATGTTTTGTTTGTTTTTTTTTTTTTCGGGCACAATCAGATTGTCAAAGTCCCCAATGAAAAAACAAAAAAAAAACTGTAAACAAATCGACAAAAATTGTAACGAAGGTCGTTGCATATAAATTAATTTGATTTTGATTTCAATTGACGAAAAAAATTTATATTTTCTCATAGTTATCAGCAATACCAGAAGCAGAACGTGAAGCAAGTGAAGTTTTACATTCATTATTGCCGGTTGAACGAATTGAAAAGAAAGAAATTGAACATGAATTAATTGTAAAAACTGATGATAATAACAGTAATACATCTGAACAATGGGAGCATATATCGTTGAATCAACGAAAATTGGATTCACAATTTAATGCGGTAATTTATTTTTGCGTGTGAGACATTCGCATAAATGAAATTTTGTCATAGTCAATGTCTATTGATTGAATTTGTCGAAGAAAAAAATTAAAAAAAAAAAAAAACTTATTTTCAGGTGTTAAAAAATCAAGATGATGAAATTGTTGATGTAGAATTTAGTGATTCGGATGATAAATCATTGCGTTTACAAATTCAATTGGATCAAGATGAAAATGCAACGAAATCGATGCCAAAAAAGCGAATTAAAACAAAATCATCAAAAATTCCATCACAAGCAACTGATTCAATTGATCGAGAAGCAGCACCATCAGTGCTTGAAAGTTCGGTCAGTGAAGTAATTGTACGATTAAATGCCGGTTGTGAATGTCAGGGTGTTTGTTTTAAAGATTTACAAGCAGAAAATGTTTATCGTCATCGTTTAAATATTGCTGAATTAACAAAACAAGAACATGACATGTATTTAATGGGTGTTACAATGGCATGCCTATCAAATCGTACAGAAACAAATCGTCACAAAGAACGTGTTCGTCAACGTGCCGTTTATGTATTTCAAGGGAAAAAAGTATGTCTTGATGCATTTATTTATTTGGAAAATGTTACACAATATCATTTAAAACGTATTCGACGTCATGTTATGTTAAATGGTGTAACACCACGTGTTCATGGTAATGTACGAAAAAAACCGCATAATGCATTATCATTGGATTTATATAAATTTGCTGAAAATTTTGTTAAAACTGAATTAATGCAATATACAAATGATTTAAATAAAAGTATTATTGTTGTTAGTGAGCCAAGAATAAATTTATATCAAAAATTTCGTGAAAAATGTTCAATTGATGGTAAATTAATGAGTTATTCAACATTTCGGCATTTTTTAAAAAAACAATTTCCACATGTACGTTTTGTTATAAATCGACCAATTGATAATTATACAAATCGAAATGGTAAACGTGAACGAAAATTTATAAAAGTAAAAACTAAACAAGAACATTATCAACATCATCATTCGCATGCATCATGCAGTAGTAATTCTGAGATACATAATGATAATGAACAAATTTATCCAATTGTCGATCCGGAAATAATATCCGATGCAGATCATTTAAATGAAGAGATATGTGTTGAATATATTACAAATGATGATAGTTATGATAGTGATGTCAATGAATATGACAATATAAATTCCAATGATGCCAAGAATAATGAATATCAAGACGTTGATTTTCTTGAATCGGAAGATGATTAATCATATTTGTCATACATGGATAAAATATGATTGTCAACGTCATAGAACCATAGTTTTAAACATTTTCACTTTTACATTTTTTTTTAAATATTGTATGGACCTTTAGAACAAAAAGAAAACACCGAATAAAATTTATTACATTTTGCTTAACGAATTGCATTTCTACTCTTTATGAACATGTGTCATTTGTCATGTTTGATGAATATTTTAAGATTTATTTTCACAGGGGATTTGTTCCAGTTCATTGCCGTTGAATCATCAGAGATTTCATTTATTTCATAGATGATTTCACAAAAGGTTTGGCATATATAAATCAGTTGACATTTCAAAAGGCCAAGCATCAATTAACCCGTTAAAAAGTTGATTCAATCATAAACTAGGTCTCTGTTTCCTTGGAAAATTTGAAATTGAATATGAAAAAAAACGGGGCAAAAAATGAAAAAAACTGGGAAAAAACGGGGAAAAAAAAAAAGAAAAAAAATTGTTCCGCATCTGTCATACATCAGACTGGAAGCTACTGGTCTTTATTTGAAACGTGAACAAAAGGAAATTAGAGCAAATGCTATCGAAAACCTAGTACATAATACGGTAAAAATGTGCAAACCGTATGGAATTCCATTGACGAATGTTGAGAATGCATTTGATGAGTCGCTCATTTTAATTTGTTTTGATGAACTCTTCTATTCTCTGACAGGCTAACAACAGAACAATGCACATTGCACACAACATAATGCGGTAAAAATAGAGATGGAAAAAAAAGAATGACTACGATAGAATCCAGTTATTTTAGTTGTTGGTCTGATGTGCATTGCAAAAAAAAAAAAAAAAAAAAAAAATATTGTAATCATACACCAATTGTATTATGTAATCGAGATACATGATTATCACGTTGCCCTAACAAATTCGCATATTGTTCTCGTCATTAGCATCTAATACACTTGTTTTTTTTTTTTTTTTTTTTTTTAACTCAGTTGAATGCTCGTTTGGCTGCAATTTACCGGCAAATTAGCGCTTTTTCGCCACGAGTTTTTTTTTCCATTTTAAATTAAAGCTTATGATTGCGTTGAGAAAATGAAACGCAAAAAAAAAAAAAAAAAACAGAACAACACACATAAACATTACATTTGTTAGAATGTGAAAGGTTTGAAATTGTAGCTTCGAAAAAAAAAAACAAGAGTCGATAAATTGTAATTTCTAGACGCCCATTGAAATAAATACGAAGAAAAAAAAAAAACGATCTATGTTCATCAGTTCAATACAGAATGAAAGAAAAAAAAAAAAATTCAAAATTTGGATACAAAGAATGAGATTGGATTTGCTTAGCGGTCACTCTATCGCATTAAAAAAAGGTCAATCTATTGCTATTTAATTCATCAGATAAACCGTTCTATTTTCATAATTATTCAGTATTGTGAATTACTTGTCGTGAATTTCAAACATTTCGATTCATTTGATTCAAATGAATTCAAATAGATAGTTCTATATACTCATTCATGAATCGCATTTTATTGTTGTATCTTGTAATGAAAATCTTTTTGAAGCCATCGACTCGATTTCGTTCACTTTTTTTTTTTCTCACAACTCATTTGCATTTGACTATTTCTCGTCATAAACATTGAATTTATTCTATTGCGAGAAAAAATCATCTTAAATGCAACCAATTAAACTAATTTAATGTAAAATTCAATGTCTCATAACTTATGAATCATAAGAGATGTGTTAATTATAGACGTTTTTTAGCCAAAGATTCAATTCAATTACGAGAGCAAAATTACGTTTGATTTGAACTAATATTTCTCAGATGGATAACAGTCTGAGAATAGTACAATTTAAGTCTTTTTCTAGAAGATATTATTACATGCTAACTGTTAATTTCAATTTTTTTTTTTTTTTTCTTTTTTGAGATAAGTATGTGAAGATTCTTCTATGAACAAATTATGATATGAAAAGAGTTCTTTTTTTTTTTCATTCGAAAAAGCAATTTATTTTCCTTTTTTATTGGAACATTCAAATGAACAATTGATTCAAATCATTTTTCGATTAAATTGAACAAAAAATTGATGTTGATATGAGGCTTTCGCCTCTCGAGTCGATAGTCTTAACAATCAGTTCATTTGATGCCTGCTGCTACTTCTTCGAATTTATCTATAAGCGTTGGATATTTCTCCCTGTTAAAATAGGAAAAAAAAAAAAAAAAGAAAAAAAAAAAAAAAAAAAAGAAAAAAAAGAAAAAAAAAGAAAAAAAGAAAAAAAAGAAAAAAAAAGAAAAAAAAAAAAAAGAAAAACAAAAAGAAAAACAAAAAAAATTTGTTCAACTAAAATTTTATAAATGGATGGATAAGAACTCGTATAATCAATATTAAACTTACTTTATAGTTGCTCTCACATTATCACTATAAAGACCATAATGAAGCGGAAAAAATGGCATTTAAAAAACTTATAGAAAATAACATGTGATAACACAATAAAATAAAGAGAAAAAAAATACATACATGTTGCCCACATCAGCTCGTAAAGCTTGTTGAACACTTTCTGGATGCGTGTTTAAAAGATTGCTCAATAAGGTGAATCTATTTTGGAATGAAATATGGTTATTTATTCAAATAATTAAGTGTATCAACACCATGTGAACAGTGTTCGAAGTGAAAATGTTATGTAGAAAAGTTCCGTGGACTGTTCATGTATCATTTTAAGGATGATATACACACAATGGCATGTAAAATTGTTGAAAAAAAAAAAAAAAAAATATGAAATAGAAACATAATAATTCGAAATACTTACTGTGATCCACCACGTCTAAAATATAAAAAGTTTCAATAAACTATATAAATATAGTTACTTAACATAATGAATTGTTTCAATTTTCAATCAATTATATTCACTTACAATTTTTTAAACACTTCACCAACATCGTCTTCACCACGACTAGAATAATATAAATATTAATTTTTAAATGAAAATTCATTATAAAATATTTTCTAATTTGTATCTCTATTTCAGTTATTTAAAAATGAATAATTTATTTGTGTAAATTCTTACCCTCTTTTTTTTGCGTTTGATCTGTAAAAAAGTGATAATTTGTTTTTTAACTTAAAATACAATTTTATTGTGTATTTATACAATATATTTTTAGCATTGTTACAATTAGGGTTTACCAACGTTTTGACAAATAACGCAAGCAACGTTTAAAAAACGTTTTTTTTTTCTCCCCCGTTTTATTTTGAAGATTAAAAATAACGCAAAAATAACGGTATAAAACGTTTTTTACCGTTTTTTAAACGGATTAGAAAAAAACGTTTTCTCATAACACACTGAAAAATAACGCGTTTTGTAACCTTAGTTACAATGTTAAAATTATCTAAACGAAACGTTGAAAACTTTTTAAATAATTTTTTTTTTGTTACTTACACATTGGCGACAGCCAAAGTAATTGCAATCAATAAAAATAAGTTTCGAAAGAAATTCATTTTACTTAATTCGATTATAATGATTAATAATAATGCGGTGTGTTATCATTCTGGATATCTATATATACATTTCATAATCCATGGAAAAATATACATTTATTTCTTGTAACATTTAAAGAATTTTGATGAGACTGAAAACTTGCGCAATTTATTTTATGAATTTGTGAATATAATATTTTATTATTTTGTCAAATTTTTTATTATTGTCGAATGAATTCGTATAAAAAAAACAAAAACACTTTGAGTTACTTTTTACAATATGAATTTTTTTTTTTTTTTTGACAATTTTTTTTTTGAGTATTTTTTGCTAGGGGTATATTACTCTTGCGAATTTTTTCCGAATTCGCGAATTTACGAACAACTTTTCGAATTAATAATGGGTGTATTAATTAATTTTAAGGATTTTTGTAGTAAAATCGAGGGTTTATTTCGAAAAATTCTCACAATATATTATTATTCAAAGTATTGCCCATCGTTAGCTATGACTTTTTCCGATCTTTTTGGTAATTTGTGGATGCCGTTCCAAAAAAACTCCTCATCTTTTGAGGCTAAGAATGTATCGAGCCAATTTTTGATTCCCTCAACTGAAGTGAAGCGTATTCCGGAAAGGGCATTTTGCATCGATCGAAACAAGTGGTAGTCAGAAGGGGCAAGGTCTGGGCTATAAGGCGGGTGAGGCAGATTTTCCCATCCGACATTTTCCACGTAGTTTTTGGGCCCTTGAGCGCGATGTGGCCGAGCATTGTCATCATGGAAAATTAATGACTCATGTCTGCTCTCCCATTCTGGCCGTTTTTGTTTGATTGCTGCGTTCAATTTGATGAGTTGTTGTCGGTAGCGTTCTCCATTAATGGTTTCATTTGGTTTTAGCAGCTCATAATATAGCACACCCTTCTGATCCCACCAAATACAAAGCATTACCTTGGCAGCGTGAATATTTTGCTTCGACGTCGATGTTGATGCATGCCCGGGTGGTCCCCATGATTTTTTGTGCTTGGGATTATCGTAGTAGATCCACTTTTCATCGCCAGTAACAATACGATGCAGAAATGACTTCTTTTTGTGGCGAGCCAGCAGCATTTCCGACATGCAAAATCTTCTTTCAACGTCTCTTGGCTTCAATTCGTGTGGCACCCAATTTCCTTGCTTTTGAATGAAACCTGCTTTTTTTAAACGTTGTGAAATGGCTCCTTGAGTAACTCCCAATGATTTTGCAAGTTCTTCTTGAGTTTGACATGAATCCTCATCGAGTAATGCTTCCAATTCTTCATCTTCGAACTTTTTAGGCTGTCCAGGACGTTCCTTATCGTCAACATCAAAATCACCACTTTTAAAGCGTCGAAACCAGTACTCACACGTTTGTTGCGATGGAGCATGCTCACCATAAACTTCACACAGCAATCTATAGCTTTCAGCTGCTTTTTTCTTCCATTGGAAGCAGAAAAGTAAAGTTTCCCGCAAATTGCGTTTTGTTGGCACAAAATTTGACATTTTTAGAACTCAAAAAAATTATGTTGTTTACACTTCAACGAAATGACATATACTGAAAAATTTAGCGCAATAATGACGCTTCACAATGAAGTTAGTTGCAGTGTAGTCTGATTGGTTTTAATATTAGTAACGCCATCTCTTGTAAAATCCTTAAAATTAATTAATACTACCAAATTTAAAGTAATAAGTAAATTCACGAATTATCTTGCGAATTCAGGAATTCGCAAATTAATTCGAATTTTTTCTATACAAATTCGCGAATTTTTCTAAAATAGTATGAATTTGTATGTACATATGTCATTCATAAAGCAAGCTGTCGTCCATACAAGTTATTTGTTTATTTTCAATATTGTGTTTTGTTTTATGATAAATTCAAATAAAAATAAAATGGTACCGTGAATAAATATTTGTTGTTTGAAATTGAAAATAAAACTGTATTCATATTAATTTCAGGAGAAATTTTTTGATGAGTTACGGCACATTTTAAATTAAGAGGTTCCATTTGACATCAAAACAATTTTAATAAATAGTTCATTTGACACCGAAATCTCCTTACTTGGCATAAACAATGAAATTATTAATGAAATTGAACAATTTGCAAATAAAATGTTTGCAAAATTTACAAACGCCATGATACTGTATAATGTTTTTATGCATTCATAAATTCGTATCAATTCGTGCGAATTTTCATTATGTATTACAATACGCGTCAAAACGAATTCATGCGAATTATGGATTTTTTATGCGAATTATACGAATTTATGCGTATTTTCTATACATTTACGAATTGTAAGATTCCCCTAAATTTTTTGCCAATTGATCCTAAAAAAGTCTTCACAAGTACGCAATAGTGTCTATTGATTGTACAATTTTATCACGCAAAAGCTAAAACTTACACTTTAACGGATAAACGTAAATAATTTTTATTTAACTGTCGCATGCAATTGCATGCACAATACTGTATGCCATCATAGATAATTAATTAAATGGTTAAATGATCGTTTATTCCATAAGATCTAACATGAATCAAAAAAAAAAAAAAAAGAAAAAAGAAAAAAGAAGAAAAAAAACGAAAAAAACGAAAAAAAAAAAGAAAAAAAAAGAAAAAAAAAGAAGATTTAAATCTTCGTTTTGGTATCTTAAAAGTTGCGGTGCCGATATGATTAAAGGGCCGTGCACGGTTTGAGAGCGCATTATTTCTTTGCATGGGTTCATAGTGGCATTCAATTCGTTATTTATACATGTTCTTAGATATACAACTATTTGTTCTTCACTATAATTTCCCCATTCGGTTAACGTATTTACGTGTTAGCTTGTGTCGATGAACGGATCGGCGTTTTTCTCGTACCGTATACAACAGCAGCGTTAACAGCAGCAGCAGCAGCAGCACTCATACACCAGCAATGTATACGAATAACTATCGTGAAAAACCACACAATACATGAAATTGACTATACGAAATACACAATGAGTGAGCGAAAGAAAGAAAAAAAATTTTAGGCGAGAGAAGAAAATACAGAGAAAAAAAAAAAGAAAAAGAAAAACGCATGAAATAATCATCTGTATATAGTTGGGTGCGCGCTGGCTGTGTTGTCTAATAATTTTACTTTTTTTTTATTTTTTACAGCTCTTTGCGCTGTATGTGATTCTTGAATCGTAACACACATGGTTGAATCGTAATAAACCATAACAAGTGATGGGTTCCACACTTATTTCGGATGCGAGCACGTTTCAATTGCTAGAAAATCTGCTCAACGTACACACGATATATCTATATGTATATTCACACATTTTTCTTCTAAATTTGTTGTTTTTTTTTTTGCCGTTTTTCGTTGCTGGCATTTTTGCTTGAGAACATTAAAATTTTGGCGCAGAAAGTCATAAAATGAAAATTTAAGCGAACAAAAAAAAAAATAAAAAATTATTTATAAAAATTACAAACGATTTAATCAGAAATGTAAATATGTTTATTAGTGATATAAAAGTTCTGTGCATTAGTTTGGTTTGTTGTTGTCTATCTCACGCTCTGTGTGAGAGTGTGTTATTCTGTTTAAGCGTGTACTTTGCATTTTGATAGTACACTTGCTGCCGCAAATTTTTTTTTTTTTCTTTTTTTCATTTTTTCTGTAAAGAGTCGACAACTCCAGATCGCTTTATTTACATCACAACACGATCATACGCATTGAATTCGCAATGAGAGAGTGAACAAAACAAAAAAAAAAAAAAAAATCGAAGAAAAATAGCTAAAACTACACATACTAGAATAAAACAAATTATCATCAACACTAACAAATGCTAATGCATGTAAAGTGTATTTGCCATTTCGCCAATTCATTTTCATTGTGCTACCTTTAAACTGTGTATATGCGCGCGCGGTTTTAGTTTATCGGCGATTTTGTCAATTTATTTATTTATTTTTTTTTTTTTTTCTTTTTTTTGTGTTTTTTTGTTTCGCCTGCCTTCTCTCGATACGATTTTGTTTAGTATGTTTAGCTACGTGTTAGCGATAGCATTTGATGTACATGTCTCTCTCTCGTTTGTAATTTATAATCGTGTGTTTGGCATATAAAATTTATTTTTTTTTTTTTCTCTTGTATTCGAGAATTGCCACAGACTATTTTCGTTACCAAGTATTAATTGCAATTTTCCGACCGAACCGAAAGCGATGGTTTCATATTTTGTGTGCGTTTTTGAAAAGTGATAAAAGCAATAAAAATTAGAAGAGTGTGAAAAACGAGCCAAAAAAAAAAAAAAAAAAAAAAAAACCAAAAAATATTCAGCACGATTGAGATTTGAGAATGTGAAGGCTTGCAAGTGGGCAACGGACATAAACAAAAAAAAAAAAAAAAACGAAAAAAGAAAAATTGTTGGTGCTTTTTTTGCAAACGAACAAATAATAAGTGAATTGAATACAAGAAAATATCAAATATTCCAAAAAGTGTTGATATCACGCGAATGCTACAATTACGCCTATGTTTGCTCATATATTCAGATAAATATCTATATCAAATGTCATGCCCATTGTGTGTTATTGATATTCGTCAACTAGTATTCCAGATCTATGTGAATGGGAGGCTGCTGTTTATTGTGAATGTGTGTTGACACAACACAACAGTTGACATTTATCATTTTGTCGCGTTAGCATATTATGAACAATTGTTTTCCCATCGCTGCATTTTTTTTTTCTCTCTCTCTTTTTGATTTTTTTTTTTTTAATTGAGTGCATTGTTTACATTGTTATCTTATAAGTCTTTACATTCAAATCAGATGAACACATAAATCACGTTTGCCTAAACTTACATAGTTTTTTTCCCCTTCGTTTGCATTTGTGTATTTTTTTTTTTTTTTTTTTTTTTTTTGTCTAATCAGATGTCATGAGATGAGAGAAAAAAAAAAATATACGCCGACGTTTCGTTGACATCAAAAAAATGCAGTAAATACCACGTAAGATTTTATTTCGACAAAGTAAAAGTAATCATTGATAAGGGATACATTTCATATGTAAAACAGTGAGTGAATATATCATTGTGCGGTTTCTTCTTTTCGAGAAGAGTTTCTATTTTGAAAATTGGCAAGAAAGAAAGAAAGAAAGAAAAAAAAAAACGCAAAAATATTCCAAATCTTATTATAAATTGTGACCATTTTAGCTGACGCAATCAAAAACATGCTAATTAACGGTTTTATTCAGATCAAATCTACATCTCGATAAATGTGTGAATTATGTGATCTTTTTCTGTTTTTTTTTTTTCTCGAAAAAATTTAAGTTTTTACAAATTAAAACTAAAATAGACGAAATTGTGTTGAAAATGTTCTGGTGAAAATTCGTAGAAAATCAAATTTCTGAAATTGGAGATGAAAAAAAAGCAAATTCATTCGAAATGTAAGCATTGAAAATAAGTTTAATTTGTGTTGTGAGAAAATATCATTTTTAATGGAAATGAAAAAAAAAAAAATGGTTTTCTATTGAAAAAAAAAGAAGAAGAAAAAATGTTATGAAACGCGTTCAAGCGTAATATTTAAAGTTGAATATATTGATATCGAAGGTTCTATTATTTGAAATTGAGAAATAAAATCAATGGAAATGGGAAATTGTATTCTATATGGCTGCATTGAGCATTGAACATATTTCAAAGCAATTCAAATCAACTTGAACAAATCAAATGACGCTTTTCACCTGTTTTCATACACACAGAGTGTGTGTGTACACAGAAAAACACACACACACACAGAGAGAGAGAGTGAGAGAGAGAGAGAGTGAGAGAGAGAGAGAAAGAAAGAAGGAGGGAGAGAGAGACAAAGAGAGAGAGACAAAGAGCGAGAGAGAGAGAGAGAGAGAGAGAGAGAGAGAGAGGGGGAGATTCACACTTATCACGTAATTAGCCTTATGTTGATTGAATAAAAAAAAACTCATTCGCACACATACCCGATCCAATTAATTGTGAATTGTGTACACATCTTTATCAAAATTAAGCGTTGAGTAATTTTTGATATGGCCTCATTGCAAACATTGCTGTATGACGTAGATGCAATGCAAATTATGTATAAAATTGATTGTATTGTCAATTAGCATGAAGCATTTGTTGTGAATGACCCCGCCTGATGACATATTTCGTTGTTGGTTCCTCATTCTTTTTTTTTTTTTCAGATTATTCAATAGCCTGTATCATGCGAGACCCAAGCTTCAGCCGAAATACAGAACAACAAAAACAAAACAAAAAAACTACACGTCAATTTGTTGATATACGAAACTAGTGGATCTTATTGATGATATTTCGGGCGGAAATGTTTGAATCTAGTTTAAAACATCAATGAATTTGCATTTCATTCTTTAGCAATGATTTGAAGATGAAAAGCGTCAAGTCATGCCTCATGGATCACACATCAATCGTATATAATACACGTGTATCGATGTGAATAAAACAATTAAAACATTTCACATGGTTGCGAATCAAAAACGCTTACAAATTATGCTTAATTTTCAATGAATTTTCAAGTAATTAGATTTACTGTGACCGAAAAGACACAAGAGATCACATCCATCACAGTTGATAGAATTCATGTTTTTTATTCTCATTTTGTCTCTCTCTATCTCTCTATCTCTATCTCTCTCTCTCTCTCTCTATCTCTTTATCTCTCTCTCTCTCTCTCTCTCTCTCTCTATCTCTATCTCTATCTCTCTCTCTCTCTCTCTCTCTCTCTCTCTCTCTCTCTCTATCTCGCTCTCTCCCTCTCTCTCACCATCTTTCTCGCCGATTCTCTGTTCTCGTCCAATTCCACTGAATCCGTTGAATGTCGGTAAAAACAATGAGCTAATTTAACAAGAAATCAAGCAAATCGAACGCCACGCGCGTAGAACAAATTCATTGAAAAAAGATACAGCAGAAAGCAATGTACAGACAGTTTAAATTATGAACAGGAATGGGAGCGAGAGAGGAAGAGTGAGGCAGGAAAAAAAAGCCGAGTATAATCTGTTCTATTGTTTTTTTTTTTTTGTGTATGATGGGCGCAATTCACGGCGTCAGTATGTTTTATTGCTGTTTTTTTTCTTTTTTTTTTTTTTGCAATGAGCTTGTATCATTTGGAATTGCCATTTAAAAAAAAAAAAAAAAGAATATTAACGATTATTTAAACAAAATATGTCCGCTATCGCTTAAGTTATATCGTTGTTACTATACGATCGTTCGTTATTCGGTTAGATATCAATCAATTTCATCCATAATACGCTATTAGTTTTGCAATTATGAACACCATTAACTAGTTTTCAGTTAACTATGAAACACATTTTTTTTTCTTCATTTCACTTTACGTTTCTAAACAAGCAGTTTTTTTTTGTTGACTAATGACAAAATGATAAAAAAAATGTGATGGTTTCGTAATTTTCTTGGTTATGCCAAATGAACAATTTGAATTCTTAGAAATATCAACTTTTCTATTTAACTTTTTTTTTCGCCATTTTTCCACTTAGTTGGCCATTTTTGCATTGATTTTTGTATTTGTATTTTATCAAAACAAAATACGTCTATTTATTTTTGCTGATTAGAAAGAAAGAAACAAAAAAAAAAAACACAGCAAATGCAATAACCCAAATGAGAAATATGGTATCTTTTTTATTGTTGTCACATAAACTCGTTACCATTATGACAAAATGAATGGCAAACAAAAATTGCGGTAAATTATATCGCTTGCATAAGCAAAATGTGATGTGTTTGTATTGTGATTGTCGTATCTTTTAATTGAATTTATTCTTGAGATTTAGTAAAGCGATGAGATGCTACTATGTTATGTTCAATGTCATATGATTGCATATATTCATAGTGTTCTGTTTGTGCATTGGTACTTGGTAATCTAATTATTTTGAACTCAATAGTGGAAAGCACAGATGAACCAAACACACATACATTCAGAGATGTCTTTGTGAATGAGAAAAAGAGAGAGAAGGAGAGAGAGAAGGAGAGAGAGAACGAGTGATAGAGAAAGAGAGAGAGAGAGAGAAGGAGAGAGAGAGAATGAGAGAGAGAGAAGGAGAGAGAGTGAGTGAGAGAGAGGAAGAGAGATAAATAGAGTGAGAGAGATGAAAATAAAGAGAAAGACCAAAATAGAGAGAAAAAGAGATAGATGAAGAGAGAAGGAGAGAGAGTGAGGGAGATAAAGAGAGAGAGAGAGAAAGAGGAAGAGAGAAACGAAGAGAGAAAGGAAGAGACAGAGAAAGAGAAAGAGAAAGAGAGAGAGAGAGAAAATGAGAAAGATAAAGTAAAAGAGATTAATAAGATAGAGACTCCATCTAATCTAGTTGAAAATGATTTGAATGAAGAAAACAGTGACACATGCAATCAGTTGGTATCGTATTGCAATTACAAATCCGCTGAAGCTTATCAAATGCATTGCTCTAGTCTCATCAGAGAGAAAAAGATCTCAAAACAATTTCCAATTTAATTGCAGTCACATAACAAGTACATAGAAACACAACCACAAATACAAACACAAGAAGAAAAAAAAAAAAGTTCAATCAATTCGATTAAATATGTGTACCACTTAAGCTCATCCTTTCATTGGTCGTACGTTTGAATTGATGAAATTATATCGATTTGTTATTGTGGCCAAGTCAGCGACCATTTGTTCCATTTTCTTCTTTTTCAACCACAATTCAAATTACGTTGAATTCTCAAATCACATCATTCAATGTAATTTTCATTGAATTTCTTGACCAAAATTCAATCGCTATGCATACATAAAACAAAGAACATATCTTATAGTGAATTGAATATACAATGAAAACAACATACATGATTTAGCCCAAAACAAATGACACACAATCTAAATAATAAGACGGGTAATTGTTCATGCCATGAGATAATGATTTAATGATACAAGATTAATTTCGCTTTGCACGAACACAATTTCAAATTTCAACACAAATATACCAACTGGCCAAGACTCAATTTTAAAGAAATGAAAATACTTCATTAGAATATGCATTGCATCAACTCACAGTCACACACATACATGCGGCACACAATATTGCTTCACCTTTTGAATTGAAAAAAGAAAAAAAAATAATAATAATAATAATGTAATTGTCGCGACTGCAATCGATCACCATTTCAATTGAGAATTAATTGTAAAAACAGAATGAAAAAGAATCGTCTTATTGCAGACACTATGATCAACAAACTTCAGACTGAAAATGTTTCAATTTTTCTCTTCTTCTTCTTCTCTTTTTCTTCTTCTTATTATTGTGTTTCTTTCATTGAATAAAATATTCATTGTGTAAATTGAATCCATTATACATTATATGGAGCTTGTTGCAATATATTGCGTGAAATATTATGGTATTAAATAATGCCTCTTGTATTATTGAAGATTTTAAAGTTTAAATATTACAAAAAATAAAAAGCTAATGAAAAGAAAAAAATGGCAGTCTCTTTGTTCATCGTGAATTTTAATGATCGTGAGTGACCGATTGTATTCTCTCCATTCATGCGTCGTGTTGCTTTTTAATAAATTTTCAATTTGGCACACATCAAATGTCATTTATTAATGATGCCAGATAAATGGGCTTTTTGTCTCTCTATCTTTTTCTTCCACTTTGATTTTCTCCCTTTCTTTGTCTCTCTCTCTCTTTGTCTCTCTCTCTCTCCTTCTTTCTCTCTCGCTCTTTCTCTTTCTCTCTCACGGTCTATTTCTGTGTCTTTCTCTCGGTCTTTTTTTCAGTCTCTCTCGAACTTTTCCCAGTCTTTCTCCTTCTCTCTTTCTCTCTCTAGCTCTCTCGCGCCTCTCTCTCTCGCCCTCTTTCTCGCCGAGACTCTCGGCCTCTCTCTCTCTCTCTCTTTCACTCTCTCTTTCTCTCTCTTTCGCTCTCTCTTTCTCTCTCTTTCGCTCTCTCTCTTGCTGAGACTCTCGTCTCTCGCTCTCTTTCTCGGCGAAACTCTCGGTCTCTCTCTCTCTCTCTCTCTCAATTTTTCTCTCAGTCTCTCTCTTTCTCTCGGTCTCTCGGTCCCTCTTTCTCTATTTGTCATACTTTTCTCTTTTCCTTTCTTCTCAATCTCTATCTATATCTTTCAATCTCTATCAATATTTTTATTTTTAAAAAACAGTCGGGGCGCAAATCACGATTTTTAACGTCGATAAATCATGGAATGGAAAACCGTTCATAATTGATGCCGTACAAAAGCCAACTTGACTTAGATCGCCTATTGTTTCTAAATACAAATATATTTTGCGAAAGAAAAACCTTCTCCATGTTTTAAATTACCCTTTCGTGGCCAATTACATTCTTTATACAACATAAAAATAATAAAAAAAAAAGAAAAAAAAAAATTACGCAAATAGAATTGGCTATTTTCTACTATCTTCTTTCTTCACAAAACATTTATTTACGTTTCGAATCAAATTATATGTTGAAATAGACACAATTCGATTCACATAGACAAATTGAATTGGTATTTTTATTTTTCAATATAATTTGCTATCATTTGGAATTGGTTGCGTTTCGTGCTAGAATTTCCAATTGCCATTGATTTATTCATTGGTTTTGATTTCTGTTTACAAACAGCAAAACCGTTACAAAACCGTTTACTCCCCCATTTTATTTAATTTATTTTTTTTTCTCTATAATAATCAGATACAAGCATCAATTAATTGTCTTTCAATCAATTAGAGGCGAATTATTTTCTTTTTCTCTATCTCTTTCAATTCAATTACTTGGATAAGGTTTATGGGTGTAAATAACACTTCCGTTTGGTAAAAAAAAAAAAAATTCATGATATGCGTGGGATTCTGCGTGTAGATTTTAATGCACAATATTCTGCAAACAATAACAACGCTTTCTTTTTTCTTTGTCTATTTGGCAAGTGTCGTACCATTTCTTCTTGTTGTATATCGTTTTCCATCTGCAATTTCTGAATCATAAACGATAGATAGAATATGAGTCATTTTTGTTTTCTGTTTCGTTTACCAAATTTCACTTGCAATTTGTTTAATTATCGCGTAACGATTAATCATCTTCATGAATGGATTCAAATGTATGTGTATGAAAACTATTCCAATTTTTTTTTTCTATTTCTATTTCGCTTTGGCGATATCGAGCAACGCAAAAAACAAAATAAATGTATGGAAAAGTGAAGTGAAGCTGGCATTTTTCTAGGTCATGCTTATTTTCAAACCAATACATTGCAATGGAAACAATCGAAATCGACACGTTCATATGCCACATTTCTGTTATTATCATTTGTTTATTGTGACAAAGTGCATTTGTATTGTTGACAACAAGCAAAAGCCATCCAAATTTATCCATCATATTTTAGCTCCAGTTTTCTATTTTCTGTTTCATTTTCAGACACACACACACACACACACACACACACACCACACACACACAGACACAGACACATACAATTTTTTTCAAATATTGTTATTATTGCATTGTATTTAAATTGTCAATTTTCTGTTTTTCTTTTCATTTAATAGATGAAAATGACATCGCATTGGTCCCACTCAATTTAACAAAATCGAGATCAAACAATTTGCATCACTCTCACCAGCATATTTTCCAACATCAATCATCGGTATCGAGCACAGCATCTGTACAAACAGTATTCCATAATATTGATACAAATAACAGCGAAATTATTAATAATATCACAAACATTCCCAATAATCAAATGATTTTATTGGGAACAAGTTCAAGTTCAGCATCATTTCAAAGTGCTAATGGTATTGCAAATACAAATGGACATATGGGTGAGCAATTTAATATATTTTTGTGATAATTTATTATCTTGAGACTTTTTCAAATTGTTTTTTGATTTTTATTCATTTGTTGAAAATGTTTATTTTTAAATTCTTTTGTTATCAAATAATTTACGATTATTTTCTGTCACTCACTCTTCCTCTTTATCTTTCTCTTTCTGTCTCTCTTTTTCTTTCTCTTTCTCTGTCTTTTTTTCTTTCTCTTTCTCTCTCTCTCTCTCTCTCTCTCTCTTTCTCTCTCTCTCTCTCTCTCTCTCTCTCTCTCTCTCTTTCTCTTTCTCTTTCTCTTTCTCTTTCTCTTTCTCTTTCTCTTTCTCTCTCGCTTTTTCCCTCTCTCTCTCTCTTTCCCTCACCCAATTCATATCACTTTTCCTCTTTTTTTTTTTTTTCAAATAAACAGGACAAAGTGCGGTTAGTGCAGTTACGTCGTCACATAACGTGCGACTAAATTCAGCTGGTAGCATTACATCATTGGCCAGCGGTTGCAATAATCCAATGTATCATCAACAAATATCGAATTCATCAAATGTCAGCATTGCTGAAGAAGCGCTTAGTATTGGTGATGTTGCTGATTTATTGCATCCACAATATGCAATTATTACAGGCGGCCGATCACGTGAAGGTTGCCCAATTATTACATTTCCCGATCATAATAATTTTCATTTGCTCGGCGAACAAGATTATGAAAAATTGATCTCGTATTTAACATCGGTACCGACGTAAGATGCATTTTTATTGTGCAATTGCAAATACATTTTTCGAAAAACTTACCAAAAAACAAAATTCATTTTAAAATTTCAACAAAATTGCAGGTTACAAGAAGCGGATTTAGGATTTAATTTAATTATTGATCGTCGAAAAGATCGATGGACTTCAGTCAAAGCGGTTCTTTTGCGAATATCTGTAAGTTGATTACTCTTTTTCTTTAAATTTTCACCCATTTTCCCTTTTTTTTCGTTTTTTCTCCATTTTTCTTCACTTTTCTTCATTTTTCTTCATTTTTTTGTTATTTCTCAATTTTTCTTTTTAATTTTTTCATTGAAAATGATTTAAAAAAAAAATCGATATTTTTCTCAATTCTAAATGAAAATGTAAATAATAATGTCAATTCTTCCTTGAAATTTTTCAATTTAAAGCATTCTTCTAATAAAATCGTTTTTTTTTTCGTTTGTTTCATTTAGTCATATTTTCCCGGAATAATCCATTATGTGTATGTAATTCGTCCAGCTGGTTTCTTTCAAAAGGCCATATCGGAAGTTAGTTCAAAGTTTTTCAAAGAAGATTTTAAATTTCGTTTAATGATTTGCTCATCGTTGGATGATTTATTTGCACATGTTGAACGATCACAAGTGACACAAGATCTTGGTGGTGAATTGATGTATTCACATCATGAATGGATTCAACAGCGAATTGTAAGTGGTTTGGTTTTTAGTTTTTTCCCTTCATTTCTCACATTTCATTGATTTTCATTAAAATTGTTTTCATTTCATTACAAATTTTTGGCTGTAAAGTTTAGTCGATTGAATTTCTTCAAACCACTACGCTTTGATTGTAATACTGGTAGTTAAAATATTAGAAAAAAATTGGTATAAATTTCAATTGTATAATAATTTTCCCCGAAATGTTAATTGGCCGATATGTGTATTTGTTTGCGATTTGGATAAAGCATTTGTTCATTTCCTCTTTCTTTAACACAATTTGCAATGTGCTAAGCACGTTCATGTGCATCTGCAATTGAAAATCATGGCCGTATGATAACGAACCTAAAATTCTTCGACAAATTTATATAAATATCTGCACGATAGAAAAATGAAAACAAAGTAAAATTTCAATCATATTTTTCCTGAAAATCATTATTTTGTATTTGCTTAGATGGAACGTGCTAATGTACATTAATTTTGTTTTTTGCTTTGGAATTGCTCAATGAAGCGAAGAGTTTAGTGCAGCTGTATTCTACGGAATCAATGCCAAGCACAAGAGTTTGTGTTTTTTTTTTTTCATTCATTTCCATGAATTTTTCAAGCAATGTGTGTGCTTGTGCACCTTGCTGGAATGTAAGCATTTTCGATTTTTTTTTTCTTTTCTTTTTTCTCTTTTTTGGATAACAAAACATCTGTAAAATGAGCTTCATTTTAATGAATTGCAATGAGTGGCACAATACGATGACTCTTTTTCAAACAATGATTGGATGAATCGGAAGAGAAATTATAACGACAGAATTAAAAATAAAATGAGCGCATTATTTTTATCAGCGAATGTTTTCATGCTGCTTAATTTATTCATTGTACGGGAAATGTGATGATTCATTTCATTTAAATTATTATGCACAACATTTATATTGTACAATCAATGTGTGTGTTTTTATTTTTTGTGCACTGGAATGTTTTCATAAAGAACAGTGTATATTACCGAATTTGGTGCTGCGCCTACAAATTGTCAAGAATTAAAATGCAAATACAAAGAGAAAAAAAAGTATTTTGAATATAAAAAAAAACACACACACAGAAGGAGAGAGAGAGAGAGGGAGAGAGAGAGAGAGAGAGAGAGAAAGAGAGAGAGAGAGAGAGAGAGAGAGAGAGAGAGAGAGAGAGAGAGAGAGAGAAAAGAGAACAGCCAAAAACGTGCCTTCTACTTGAACTGTTCGGGATGCGTGATAAATCAACAATCAACATGATACACGCACCCATACACATACGATGGGAAATGAACTGAGATCACATTTGTGTAAGCGCTCACTAAACTACAAATCTCAACAAAACGAGAGTCAGTGCATCGCATTCTCAGCACAATGCCAAAACAAACAGCAACGATGAAACGAACATAGACAACAATAACAAAAAAAAAACAGCGTAATAATAATCGAGACAGAAATATTGCAACAGAGTGAGGGAGTGAGAATTCATCATGGTATTGCAATATTCGCACTAACAAACAAATCAAGTGGCTATGCAAAAAAACCAAAAAAAAAAAAACAAAAACAAAAAAAAATTCACAATCATTCTAACCGTTCACAATTCATTTACAAATCTAAGTGACAGATGATGGTTCATAATATTTCATATCGTTTGATAAATTCACCTAAAATACAGTTTAAAAACAAAACAAAACAAAAAACGTCTAACTAGTGATTAGTGGTGTTTGTTTACATTGTTTTGTTTGATAAAAATTTCACATTGTTTTGTTTTTATTTCATTTCAAAAATTAATAATCTTCTGATTTGTTTGTTCTTTTTCTCGTTTTTTTTTTTTTTTTTTTTCTTTACATTTCAACAAACATCGATGGGCGTTAATTTGTGTAATTATTGTGCTGTAATGAAAAAGTGTTTGGAGAAATTCTCAAGTTTAACACATCAAGTGTCATGCAATTTGGATATATTTATGCGGGTCATTCATGACACTGAATTTCCAAATTCGGTTGAAGCAACACAAAAATTACTCGATGAACAAGGCACCGAATATGAACGTTTAAAGGTTTGTGTATCTGAACATTATTTGCGCAAATGTTCATGATTTAATTGTGAAATTGGTGAAAGAAAAAAAAAAAGTTTTAATCGATTTAAAAATCTTTTGGGCTTTCGATGTAGGAGGAAATATTGGCCGCTGCAAAACATGGTGAACGACTTCTTGATGACTTTCGATCAAGTGAAATAAAAGAGTTTTCTGAGCGCACGGGTAATGTGAGCACAACGGAACGGTAAGTAAATCAATTCAAAGCAACAAAATGGGAAAAAACAAATTAGTTTGGATTATCATCATGGGGAAATGGGGTTTTTTTTTTCGTGCAAAAATGATGAAAAAGAAGCAATAACAGAAATAACCAAACTTTTAATTGCACTCAACTTTCTCGATACTGAAAATGACCTTGAACAATCAAAGTTGTGATTCACTTCGGCAATACAAAATTACTAAGACAATTATTTATCACTTTGCCCCCATTACACGATATATTTTCCAATGTGATTTTCTATCGAGTTTTGTTGAGTGATTAAAGCATGATAAAAACCAAAACAAAAAATACTTTATTCCTATTGTAGCTCTGCACTGGTCTTAGTCGATCACATTCAGTTGGTTTCATTTATGAATCTCTTTGAATTTTTTTTTTTTTTTTAATTTCTATCATTATTTGGCAAATACATTCTTCTTTTCATAACAACAATCACACACTTTCATTACTACTGTGTTTTATTTTTTCATTCATTTCATGCTGTTAATTGTATTGCTGCGTGGTCAGTGTTTTTTTTTTCTCTCGTTGAACCGAACAAACGAAACAGTTGTGATTTGTATCGTTTTTTTTTTTTCGTTTTGTTTTTTTTTTTTCTTTTTTCGCATTTTGTTTCGCCATTTCTCCATAGACATTGCATGTTTTGACTATATTTTCAGTTTTGATTCATTTACAATCATTCGTCATGATCATACAGTTTTAGCAGTTTAACAAATATCTGATATTTAATGTTTTAACATAGTTCAATAATAAAACATGCTTTACAATCCATAACATTTCGGTCCAAACAATAAATTTGTTTACGCATAATCTAATTTATATTTCGTCGGAAGTGCGAATACGATGATGTGTTATTATTCAAATGCAAACATTTAAAACACTTTTATAAAATGAAATGTTATTGATGGCTTTTCAATTTTTGTTTTTGTTTTGAGCAAAGAGAAATTTTATCGCATTTTCTCAATGGCATCAGCAATGGTTTTTTTTTTGTTCTTTTTTGATTTCAAAAATCTGGGACAACAATTCCGATTGCATGTATTTCAACTATTACAGAGATGATTTTCAAATATTCTCACTCTTCATTGACACACACACACAAACACACATAGAGATTCTCTTTCCATTTCCCTTCTCCCTCACTCCCTCCATCTCACTCTCTCTCCTCTCCCTAACTCCCTCTCTCCCTCCCTCTCTCTCTCCCTCTCTCTCCCTCTCTCTCCCTCTCTCTCCCTCTCTCTCTCCCTCTCTCTCCCTCTCTCTCCCTCTCTCTCTCTCCCTCCATCTCACTCTCTCCCTCTCTCTCTCTCTCTCTCCCTCGTCTTTTCCTTTTTTTCATTCACAAGCTCAATCTCTCAGCTCCTATGTCTATCATTCCAAACTCCATTTGAATAAAATTGTGTAAAAATCTTGGATTGTTGAAATTTCTCAATTACACATTGTGCAACAAAAAACCGAAAAATTTGATTGCCGCAAAAATACAAAATGCACAATACCCATTTCATTGCCGCTCAATTATTGTTTTATTTGCGACCGCATATTTTTCATTCATTTTAATTAATTAAAGCGTACTATATACGCCAGAGTTGTACATAAACATGTACATAGTCAATAATCGGAATAAATGTATTGTACACATATATGAATGAAAAAAAAAAAATACGAAAATAAAAGTAAAGAATGTAGTTGATGGTCTTGTTTTCAAAATGAACTTCCGCCAACCGATTTCACAGATGATTTACGGTCGCACATCTCCATTATTATTCTTGTTCCGTAGCCCAGCTATTCGATCAATGATCAATAATCAAGTGAAATTGTTCTCATTGAATTCTGGTATTTTGCTCATTTTTTTTTTTTTTGCAAACACAGAATTGTATCATATCAAATGGTGATTTCAAGGCGTTCAGAATTTGCGTTGCATTTTTCCACATTTCATTTACATTTTGTATGTCAGTAGATTGCTACAAAAATTAGAGTGTCTGAATTTGAGAGACATTGCTCCTTGAAATATATGAAAAAGCGTGTATATTTCAGCTAGATTGACTTGATAACTCTAATATTATAATGGAGCCAAATGTATTCACAAACTATATATTTGCAATTATATATTGTTGCAAAACTCGTGCCTGGTTTCAATATACCAATTAAATACACTCTTATCATATTTTCCTTTTGTTTTGTGTGTGTCTGTGTGTGTTCTATGATTGTTTACACATTGATTGGTGATAAAAATGCAATTTATTTGCTATTGACCGAACAATAGAGACTTTAAACAATTTATTTGCAATTGTTACACCCAATTAATATAGTTTAGTATGCTCAAACTAGCCTATATGTGAGAATATTTTTTTTTTCTTTTCTGTTGATTTTAATTCTATGAACATTTACTATGCGTACCCATACATATTCAACACAATAATCAATTTAGTATTGCTTGAAATCTGTATGTAAAATACAAAATTTTTCATTCAATTTGCTTATATATCGGAATGGTTTTGCATTAGTGCAAACTATATATATATATATATAGGGCATTGTAATGAAGGTGTTATTACCCTTTTCATTGATTATATTGTAACGCATAACAAAATTAAATCACATTTTATGTAACACAAATATCTACCATTTATAAAATTGGTTTTTGGATGGGAGCAAAATTTTCAATTCCATTACAAATCAATGAAGCATCTAATATCGATCCATTTCTCCCTGTTCCTTCCTTTATAATTATAAAAAACAAAAAACCATTGGCACTTTTATCGCAATTATTGTTACTAAAGGCTGTCATATATTTATATAGAAGGCTGTCATAAAACTTAGCGACAATAAGCACGTTTATAAATAATAAAATCGCATTGAATTTTCATATTGCATACAACAAATGAACATGATTTTCAACATGTTGAAAAGAACAAAAAAAATTGCACTCTCTATCCTGTATGGTTGGGATAGTTGTTGTACACAATGTTTACAATTTTCATTTTCCCTTGCCCAACGATGCTGCATATTAATCGATAAATGCACATCAAACGGAATAATCAATGAAAAAAAAAAAACAAAAAAAAAAAAAAAATTAGAGTGACATGTATCGTACAAGCGGATGAAATGCAAGTAGCAACCACAATGCATTCAGGATCGTTGAATGACATTTCCACTTCTTCGTCCTTATGTACAAATATATTGAAATCGATAGCATGGTTTTTCTTTCGAACACCATCATCATCATCATCAACAGTAGAATCGTCAGATACATCCACTAGCGAAACAATTGTTCTGGCCGATGTGCATACAAAATTAATTCCATCAACAAATAACACCACCTCTACTTCACTTAATACACACAACACTAACAACAAAATTAATAACAACATAAATAACACTACAAATCATACACAAACACAAACACAAACACCAATAACACAATCACAATCACAGCACATTATTCAACATAGCACAACAATTCAATCACAATCTTCATTGTCATTATACTTCACGACACAACCATCATCAACATTTTCATTTTATTCATGCTCTTCTTGTTGTTCATCACCACAATTCATGCCATCGGCTTGTGCATCATGTACATCGTGCGCATCAACAACTATTGCTCCATTGCCATTTATCGTTTCGACAAATACGTTCAATAATTCCAGTGCAGGGCATTTTAAATCATTTTGTATAAATGTAAATGCTGACGACAGTCGCGTTTATCGTAGACTTTTAGTACAATTGGAAGAGACCGAACGACGTTTTGATGATTTTTGGAATACACATTTAATACGATTAAAACAATGCTTGGATTTAAGACGTTTTGAACAGGATTTTCGTGAATTACAGGTAAATACATTTGTTTGTTAATTTGCAAACAATTTTTTATTTTTCATCTATGTGCGTGCAATTTCATTTGAAAATTAAACATATTGTTGATCAACATGTTTTTTATCTTCTTTTTTGCAGATTAATTTCGATTCACATCTAAAGGCCGTCTCAGAAATGACCGAAATTGGTGAAACAGTTGAACGAGTCGATGCACTTATCAAAGACACAAAACGCTTCCAGAAATTATGCGATGTTGACATTGAACGTGCCGAAGAAGTCGTTTCGATCGGTATAAATTTAAAATTTCATCGAAATCAACAATTTTTGAATTTTTCTTTTTTTCCATCTTTCTTTTTTGTTTTTTTTTTTTCTTCTTTCTGAAATTTTCTTGTATTTTTCATATTCTTTTCATTCTCAACACATTTCTTGTCCTTTTCTAATATGATATTTTCAGGCCAGCAGCTAATAAGCGTACGTGGTGCATGCCCCAAAGAAGTTGTTCAACCAAAATGTGATGAACTATCACGTGTTTGTGATATGGTTACAGAACGTTTATCGCGACGACTTGAAATTTTATTAAAAAGTCGAGATTTAATGGAACGAGTTGAAAAGGTTTGTTCAATTATCTTGAAATCAATGAATTTAATAACATTTTCTAAACATTTTTAATTGTATTGCTGAATTACATGGAATTTCTTATTACAATTAAAATTTTTTAAAGATTTCAAAGAATTCTTGAAAGATTTTAAAGAAATCTCAAGCATTTGCTGAATTTACATATTGCTTTGATTGCTTTTATAAATTTTAAAGAAAACTGGAATTTTCCCCACAGAAAAAAAAAAACGATTGAGAAAAAATAAAATCGCCTAAAGATAGGCAATTTCATATTTGAAGATATCGATAATAACCCATATTTATGCTATTTTATAGGCAAATAGTTGGTGTGCTCGTGGTATTGAACTGTTGGCATCGCAGCGCATTGAAAAATGTTCAATTTCGCCTGAATATGCGGAAGAAAGCTTACATGAAATCCAACAATTTGTATTGTCAGCAAGTGAATTTTGCATAACATCTAGTCCAAAAGAATTCCGTGATGTGTTCCAAGAAAGTGCAACACCTGAAACAAAAGCGCTCGTTTCACAGGTACGTTTGTATTTTCAATCATAAATCGATTTTTTTTTTTTTTTTTTTTTTTCATTCATTCATCTTATGAACGAAACCATCCAAACTTGTAACCTTATGACTTCTTCCGAATGGATATTATTCATTGAGGGGGGGAAAAAAAGTCCGTTAAATCGACAACAATAAACGAAAAAATTGATCTGAATGAAACATTCAACAATAATAACTATTAAAGATAACAATGTCATTGTGCGTAATAGAATTTTCTGTATTTCGATTCCATACAACGAACAAAACATAACACGAAAAAAAGAAGAAGAAAAAAAAAAGCGAAACAAGTGGTGTTTCATGATATCATATCTCTGTTTTGAAAATTGATATAAGGCGCGCACTGTCCCTCAATTTCCGAAAAAAAAAAAAAAAATACTCATTTATTCGACCAACGAAAAAGAATTTATTTATAATTGTACATGACATTCATTCAGATAACATTGAAGTTTGTGTTTCATTTGGAAAAATTTTGATGACAAAAATTACTTGAAAGAAAAAAAAAAAGACCGAAAAATAAAAATATATGAAACAAATTTGGAATTTGGGACGAGTTATAATTTTCAAATTAACCTACTATTTAAAATGTGTGTACTTTTGATTTTGACATTGCATCATTTCAAAAGAAATGATGAAATACTACAGATTCGAACATAATTGAACATTAAATTAAAATCAAATTCATCACAGCGGTGGTGCCATTTAAATTAGATCAAAAGTTGATGTTACTCTGAAATTTGCCCTTTTAAAAAGCAATTTTCATTTCTCACTAAATGAATGCCAAATGAGGGAATATTGTGTGCAAGCGTGTGTATGTGTTGTGGTGTAGCCTTTGATCATTGGACTGACAGATTGTTTTCATAGTTTTTATCAAAGGAACAACGATATTTGAAGGTGAAATATGTTTTTAGTTTTCTAAGACTGTTTTGTGAAGAATAAATAAAAATGTTGAGTGGATAACATGTAAGTGAAATTGAGTGAATAAACAGAAATTGGTTGCATGAATTGCTTCAATGAAATCGACATTTGTTCAAAGAAATTGTTTTGTGAGAGATTGAATTACATACAAAGCCAAGTTTAAAATGTGCCAAAACAACAAAAATATTTGTTAATTTAGAATAATTGTTTTTTTTTTTTGCTTCTTCTTCTTTTGAATAAAAGAAAACAAGTCACATCAAATGAGATGTTATTGTTACGAAGAGAGAGAGAGAGAAAGAGTGAGAGAGTGAGAGAAAGAAAGAGAGAGTGAGAGAGTGAAAGAGAGATAGAGAGAGAGAGAAAGAGAGATAGAGAGAGAGAGAGAGAGAGAGAGAGAGAGAGAGAGAGAGAGTGAGAGAGTGAAAGAGAGAGTGAAAAGAGAGAGAGAGAGAGAGAGAGAGAGAGAGTGAGAAAGAGAGAGAAATGAAATATAATAGAAGATGAATTCCGACAATAAGAGCATGTGCGTTGTGCTCTCAATTTCAACCTCAAATGTAGATTATTTGATTTCAGACACGAACATGAAAAATATCCCCAGCTGGAGTGTCGTTTTTTTCTTTCTCTAAATTTTTTTTTTTCTTTTTTTTTTTGCAGCGGTAAAAATTAATTAGTGAAACGACACGCACACATTTTGAAACAAAAGTATCGCTGTTGATTTTTCGTTTCGATTTCTTCTCATTCCTTTTATCATCATCTGTTGACAAATATTTTTTTTCTTTTTTTTTTCGTTGTAAAAATATGAGAACTGTAACTGCTTCTTTATTCTTATTTCTTTTGTTCCACACGAATGAAAAATATTGTTTGTGCCGTCGTATGAATTTGGGTTAAATCAGCGGAAAAATAAAATTCGAGATAATTTTATCAAGTGCAGTGTCAATGGCTGCGCTTGGAAAAAATGTCATTTGTTCCCCATGGCTCATTCTGGCCAATTTTTCCAGCTAATTCTTCTTCTTCTTCTTCTTCTTCTTCTTCTTCTTCTTCTTCTTCTTCTTCTTCTTCTTCTTCTTCTTCTTCTTCTTCTTCTTCTTCTTCTTCTTCTTCTTCTTCTTCTTCTTTTACTCTATTTTCTTCCTCCTATTTGGCAATTTTCTTTCAGGCCAACTCATGAATCACTCCAATTAAATAAAATCCACACAAAAAGCATTTCACTTTTATGACATAAATTTAATTATAGTTTTAACATTTAGTGAGAGATCATGATTTGTACAGGTCTTGGATTCATTGCGCCAATTAATGTGTTTGTGCTGTGTCGTATATTGTCTTGTATACCTTTCATCATGGCAATTTTGGAATTTTTTCTTTTCTTTTCTCTCTTTCTCTCTCTCTCTCTCTCTCTCTCTCTCTCTCTCTCTCTCTCTCTCTCTCTGTTCATTTCTCTCATTGTCACTATCATTTAACCATAGCATCTTTCACTCTTAATGCGGCTCATTGCTTCCTTTTTCGATTTTTGTCATGAATAGAGTAGTTAAGTTGGAAGAGCACAAGCGCAAATGTGTGAATTTGCCTAAACTCAATAATTCATATCCATTAAATCCGCACTGTAAAGGGAAGCAATAACGGAAGAGAAACGAGAAGAAAAAAGAGTGAAAAAAATTGCGCCGAAAACAACAGATGATTTTAATTGCGTGTAAATAATTTGGCAACGATGACTATGTATAAAAATTGCGACAAATAAAAAAAAAAAAAACCACACCGCCAAACCATATATGGTTTTAATCATCGTTTCTCACTCCAATGTTATTGATTGATGCATTAATGATGATTTGGAGAAATTGACGAATTGAATTATCGCCATGAAAAATACTTTTGCACTATTTGGTTTATACAGCTCACAAGTGGCACAACAACAATTATTCGATGGAAAAATATATGTAAACATATCAAACATTGAATTGAAGGAAAAAAAAAAAAAGCGAAGAATCATGGCATTTCTTTCATCGTTAATAAATTACACGCGTCAATTCTCACATGTCCAATCAATAAATATGTTTTTCTTTCTCTCTTTCAATTCGGACTGTCTTTTCATTCACAAGTTATTTGCACGTCACTGTCACAGTCAACCGCTTGTCATCAACCGAATTTTTTCTTTTTTCTTTATTAAGTCGTAAATTAAAATGATTTTTCCTATTGCATTCTCTTGTTGTTTCATTGGCATTTTTCACATTGGACAGCTACTAACGAAACTTTTTTTTTTTATGATCGCTGCTGTTCCATGGAATGCGTCAAAACTCCGTAATTGTTGTGAATAAAGTACGGAATACTCTTTTTTTTTATAGATACATCAAGTTAATTGTAAACTAACGATCTAAAATTATTTGAAATACTATAATCAATGTTCAGCGAGGAAAGATAAATAAAACGAAAAATCGAAGAAAATGAAAAAAAATCGAAAAAAAAAATGAAAAAAGAAAAAAAGAAAAAATCGAAAAAAAAAATGAAAAAAGTCGAAAAAAAATGAAAAAATCGAAAAAACCAAAAAAAAAACGAAAAAAAATCGAATACAAAATGAAGAATCGGACGAAAAAAAGAATAATGAAAAATATGTGAATATGTGAAAATTGCATGTTGAATTGTCGATATACAATTAAAGGTCAGGGCCTGTGTCTTTTGCCATTTGCAATAGAGTCCAACATAAAATGAAATGGCGACAAACGTGTGGCGCAAATAGTGTTTACTGAATTTGTACAATAAAATCGTGATAAGAAGTAGCTATTATGAATTGATATTTGAAACCACTGAAATTGTGTGTGTGTGTGTTTTTTTTTATATTGTTGTTGTTGTGCACCTTCAATGAACGATGCAGCAATGATGTGAAAACAACAGTTTTTATCGTTGCACAAAGCGAAATGTGTTTTTAATTGTGCGTACTTGCAAATTGATTAAAAGTGAAAAATAAAGCGATGACAGGCACACGCTGTTTTTACAAAATCTTCAAACTGCTGGTGGCAGTAAATCGAGAGGAAATCGGAAGAGAATGCTGACTATCGTCATATGAACAGTGAAAGTGGTTTTGATGGGTTTTCTTCAAATGATTCTGCTTACGGAAAGCATTCAAATGTTTGAAAAGAGAGAAAGACTTTGAAAAAAAAAAGAAAAAAAAAGAAAGAAATATTTATGTCGGTTTATGTTTTTGTGTAATGCTGATAATAATATTTTGTTTTTGTCAAAGATTTCCTGTGCAATGTTTACGGTCAACGAGCACCAAGTCCAGTCATATACATATTTTATGACGACTTGTGTCATGTACATAACAAATATGGGCAAAGTAATAAGCAACGTTTTTTGTGTGTTTGTTGAACCATTGAATGCATACTGCAATTAGAAATCAGATCATAGAAAAAAAAATAAATCATTCATCATCATTTATTTTTTCAGTCATTTGCCACAAGATCGCATCATTAAATTACATATATAAATCGACAATATTACCAAATCAACTCAGGATATCAGTCATTTGATTTATATTTATACCGATCGTTTGTTTTAATTTGATGAAAAAAATGTATAAAATCTTTATTATTCTGTTGAAATGACACAAATTACGTAATTGATAAAATTTCTTTTCCTACAAAGAAAACCAGGAAAATATTGATAATAAACGATATATTTATATGCAATGTACACATACCAAGTTAAAATATATGTTTGTTTGTGCATTTTTGACCATTTGTGAATCTTGGAAATGATTGCGTGAGATGCACTTTACCACACACACAACACACACACACACACACACACACACACATTCACGTATATATCGATCAGTAAGCCGTTTGTAATAATCAAACACAAATATTGGATCAAAAATGTTGATTGCAAAGGAGGAATTGCAAGTTTTGCATTCTATTTGGTTATCGTATTCGATAATTAAACATCAATAAACAATAAGGAAATGGGTGCAAATGCGTTTGTTTGGATGAATGCAACGTACTTCTTAGAATACAATAGCACATTTTTAAAGGAAAAGAAAGAGAAGGAAAGCGAGAGAGAGAGAGAAAGAGAGAAAGAGAGAGAGAAAGAGAGAGAGAGAGAGAGAGAAAGATAAGAGAGAGAGAGAGAGAGAAAGAGAAAGAGAAAGTGAGAAAAAGGGTCCATAGTCAGATGAAAAGGGACAGAGACAGAGAGAGACAGGGCGGACAGAGAAAGAGAGAAAAACATGAGAAGGAGAGGGAGAGAGAAAGAGACAGAAAAAAAGCCGAGAAGCGTAAAGAAGATTGTCGCAGAAAAAAAAAAGAGTCAATCAATTTGCTGATTGCATAACAAAAACATAACGGTTACGAATTGTATGCACAAATAGTCTAGCCTTTTCAATGCAGAATGGAAAGAAGAAAATGCGCATTGCATTGCTAGAAAGCCAAGTTGTATACATAAACATCGTGCAATAGACGAAGCGTATTTGTAAAATCGTTGTGATGCGCATATTAATACAAGCAACGAAGATCCGCGCATACATTTTGGCTAGAAATGCTAATAGAATGATAGTGAAACAGTGAGAAACCAAAATAAAAAATACGTAAATACAGAGCAAATGATCAAGCGAATCACCCATAATTTACGAATGTTTTGCAATTTATTATCGTGAATTCGCAATTTACGATAGTGATCTACATTTTGTAACTTTTGTCGTTGTTTTGCCAATCAAACTAGATGCTATAGCAATTATACGCATGAAAACAACAATGTTAGTTTTGGCCATATTTCGAAAAAAGCTGAACATGAACAACACACACACACACACAGTGAACAAGTTCAATGATTTGTTGATATCAAATTATATGCTGAACATAGTAATTTTAACTAGGCTGATGTTACATTCCATTTCGATTTAGAATTTATCATTGCATCAGATTGTCATTTGTATTCTACACCGTTTGCATATAAATAATGTGCATTAAACGTAATCTCAATACAAAAACAAAAGGCAATGGGTTCAAGTGTATTCAATTTAGTTTGTCTGCAATGCGACTCATGATAAAAAGAAGAGACAGAGAAGAGAAAAAGAGGGAGAGAGAGAGAGAGAGAGAGAAAGAGAGAGAGAAAAAACACATGTTACTTCTTCTGGTTAAATCCAGCTAAACAAATTGATTTGTGTTTGTTTGTCATTAGAAACAAATTCCCATCTTTGTACACATACACAGAGAGAGAACTCTGATTATTTATCCATTTGAATTGAATTTAACACCATATTTTGCGCAGCCAACAATTATACATGTCTCTTACGGTTACGATCGTATGTATGTACTGTATAACATATGTTCATTGCCGCTTCAAATTATGGCATTGATAATATTCAGAAAATTCCACATCGAACAAAACCGCATCTTCTTTATTTGGATTAAAGAAAAAAATGCAGTAACATGCATACAAAATAAACAATAAAATGTTATACTAAAAGCACATCATCCGCCTCTAATCACTAATTATGATAAAATGAAAATAGTTTTCCAATTTGTCGAAATGGAATAATGGATGAGGCACTCAAAATGCGTGAATAAATTGACAACAACGATGATGATCCACAACAACAGCAACACAACAACAACAGCAACATCAATGGCATCGACAACGACGATTACGATGGGAATCGCATCAACTTTCGAAAGCCATGAGAAACAGTTACACATCGAAATTGGTGGCTTGCCGATTATGGAGAGCAAAGTGTGAAAGTCAAACTTTCAATAGACTCACACAGCAGTTTTAATCAAATTATTCTTACATTTATCTATATGATTGAGTTTCAATCACAGCTAGAAAATTGGAGAGAGAGAGAGAGAGAGAGGGAGCGAGAGAAAGAGGGAATTCGAGAGAGAGAGAGAGAGAGAGAGAGAGCGAGAGAGAGAGAGAGTGAGAGAGAGAGAGAGAGAGAGTGAGAAAGAGAGAGAAAACGAAATTGGCAACAATGAATCCATTGAAAGAATTGTGCGCTTTGATTGATTAAAAAAATATTCTTTTATTAAGAATTATCACAATGAATGATCTTCATAGAAAATTATCGATTAAAGAAATGCTTCTTCTCAAACATTTTTTTTTATCATATTATTAATGCAATCATCTCAGCATCTGCCTAATAGAAAGTAACACATAGAATATTCGATGAGAATTTATAGAAGTTTTCAAAGACATCAATTTACATGATAAAACCCTATATATGGTTTGACCATTCAATTTTTGAAAATAATTTCCTCGAATTTTTCTTGAATGTTCACAATAAAAATTAATCAAATGGCATTTGAATCTTCTTCGGATAAGGTTATATTTTTAAAACGTAATTTCTATTCTCTAACTGTTTCAAGAATTAATTCTTTCTTTCTTTTTTTTTTTATTCACTGGAAATTGATGTGAAATGGTAGTGAATCTCATCTGGACATTAGAAAATTAAGAATATTTCAAATCATCATTAAATATGCGTTGATTTAATTGAATTTATTGAGTATGGCCTCATTCTGTATAAAAAAATTCCGATTTTTAATTTCTTTTAATATGCAGAAACTTCTTGTTACCGTTATTCAGTCACTCAATAATATTGCACATTACAGTGGCCACGCTATTTTTTGACTCTTTCGTAATAAAGATTTTTCGGTGTTAGTACTAAGGTTTTCGCTTTTTTTCGCTTTTTTTTGCTCTTTTTCGCTCTTTTTCTCAGACAAAATTATCAACACGTTTTTTTTTTTCAAAAAAAAAAAAACAAAAAAAACATATTGATAATTAAATCATCTGATCGTGTTTGAAATATAAAAGCTGATTAGTTTATTGATTACTAATCATGCAGTTATTTTGTTTACGTTTTTTTTTTTTGTTGTCTTTATTTCTGTTTTTATTCATATATTTTCTTCAAAATAATTTATTCCATCTTTTTTTTTTCGTTGTTTCATGTCTTTTTAATACACTGTGTGTTCGAATAAATCAATAATATCCCATTATCGTGGACATTTTAATTTAGATAAAACTATCAAATATGGAATTATAATTTATTTAAAAAAATTAAATAAACACATTTGTAATCAAAAATTAATTTAATCACACTAATCAATATAAATGTTTTGTGTATTTTTGATAGGTGTTGCAACGAATCGATGATGTTTCATTGATGTGTGAAAAACGTGTAGTTTGTCTTAAAAAATTGGCCGTAAAACCAAAAAGACCTGTACAACAAGTGATTCCTGAACCGGGTGTTCCATTGCAACCACCAGGCGGTGCACCACATCCATTACGGTTACGAAGTAAATCACAACAGCGACGGGTAAGTTAATTCATATATTTTTGATATCCAATGGCGAAGTTGTGATTTAAAAAATCCAAATGAGATGAAAATGCACAACAACAATTATCGCCACTTGACAATAGTAAAATCATTGGAATCGGTTCCATCAGCATTTATTCTTTTTTCGGCATGCCTGTATTTCGAGGAAACTCCTCAATAATGAATAGAAGAAAAAAAAAAGGTCAACATTCTTTACCAATGTTAGATTACCGATCGATATAGTATATATTTTCTTTCAAATATGGTGAATGTTATCGCAAATGCGTCGTCGTTTTTTTTTTTTTTTTTTTTTGTTTCGCTTATCATCGATTCTATTCAAAAGAAATCTATTTAGAAAATGGTTTTTTAAGTGAAACCCAAATAATGGCAATAACGGTCAATAAATTCCTTCCTGTTCTTAACCAAATTTTCATGGATTTTTGACAAAACTTATTATGCATAACTTTGAACTGAATATGTATTTATCGAACAATTAAATCGATTTTTAAAATGATTCACTTGAAGAGAAGAAATGGTTAGAAGATAAAAATTTTCTTTTGAAATCAAATGTAGGCCAATTGATTGATTTTAAAATGAATAGAACAAACATTTGATTGTATGTTGTTTTTTTAAACTACCGGACAAGATTGCTCCACATTCTAAAATTCGCATGAGGTGAGTGTTTGGTTGGTGTGGCTAAAAACGAATATGAAGATCAAACAATGAGATATCAATGAGATTCATCTATTTCATTCAAGTATATATCGATATCGGCCGGTTATTATCACCGTTCAATTTTTTTCAAATTCATTTATTTTGACAGTTGGCGCACACAATGGCGAGAGAAAATGAAATTATAGAATGGCTGTTCTTTTTTTTTTTTTTTTCTTTTTTTTTGAAAGTTGATTGATTATGCATTGTTATTCACAAAAAAGTTGAACACATTTGGACGTTTTTTTTTTTTTCTTTTCGTTAATTTAAACATTATTTTAAGCAATTTCAATTTCTCTAAATAAACTTAAAGTTAACTCAACATGAAATCAAGTTGAAAATATTAAGCCTGTTATTGAGCCTGTGAACTATGCCAAATTGTTAAGCCATTTTCAAGATTTAATCGCATTGTCTTATTTCAATGAGTTTTGTCAAGTATCACATGGAAATCGAATTGTGAAAGCAATTTCAGGCGACATACAACAATAATTACCAATTAAATCTGTTTAATTTCTGCTAATCAATTATAATTGCATATATTTGATTGCATTAATTATTTGGAAATTAAACGGTAAAGGAAAATAAACCAAACATTCCTTGTGATACCGTTAAATCAAACTTGGTCTTTGCGTGAAAGATAGTCAATTGTTCGGTACTTTATTGATATAGGCGTGTAATACACCGTATTATGAGAAAATGATTGGCTCGACAGATGATTTGTCGCTTAATCATAACAAATGACATTATTTTCAACAAAATATTTCGGTTGTTACATTTTCATCTTTACTTCAGAGTTCAGACAGTTTATGATGATGTTACATGTTTATAATTGATTTTGTGATTGTATTTGAGTTATGGCGGCATGCCAAGTGAATTGAAGTGTGCGTTTTTTTCTTCAAAATGATTTCAATTAGCAAAGGTTATTGTTTGTGACGGGCGCTATTTAGCATGCTTAGCGGTGCCAATAAAATTGATAGATAAGGCAGTTAAAATGCCTGACCATAATTAAAATGAATTGATCGAAACAATCGATGATCATATTAAGAAAGTGTAGTAGACTGCTATGAAAAACATTGCTAGTAGTTTATTGTAATTACAAGGCATGTGCATATACAAACTGAAAGAAGAAAAAAAAAAAAAAAACAAAACCAGTCATCGTTGGCGGCATTGATTTCAGTGTAAAAAAAGAAGAAAAAAGAAATAACACACCAATGAAGTGGAATTGATCGAAAGACGTTCGAAAAACCAGAAATTATCAAAAGAAGTTCGCGACACAGATGCACTTTTTTCGTTTGTTCATTTATGATAACCTGTAGCAAAAAAAAAAAAAAAATACAACGGCGACGCGTCAATTTATGCAAATAAGCAAAATGTAGCCAGGAAACTGAAACCGAATGATAGGTTAAAAATGAATTTGTACAATGCAATAACTTACCATAAAAAGTGAGCGAAATGAAAGAGAAATTGCAAATGATTTGGCGTTTGAATTGGTTTGACGTGTGCATAACATGCACGATTAGATGGAACAAGCAAACCATGTCTATCATAGCAAATATTGAGAATTTATAATTAAATTGTTTGTTGCGTACACTTTTGCATACGTGAAACGATTTGTAATTGATTTTATTTTTTATTTCATTTTTTTTTTTCACTTTATCTTTTGCTCATTTCGATGTATTTTGTTGAACGTTTTGTCGACAAATAATATTTTATCGCAACGATTAATTTTAGTTGTGTGTGTGTGTGTTTTTTTTTTTTTATTTTTTGTCTTCTCGTTTGTTTTTATTTGTGCAACGTAATTCATCACTTTGTTTCTACTTACGGATTTTGATTCCCGTTTTGTATTTGCGCTTTGCATGCAATTGTATAATAAATTGGCAAATAACAAATGCACCATTGCATCATATCAATGGTTATTACAAGTTGATTTACTCGTATTGATCATTTAAATCCATTCATAAACTGGCTATGTGTTTTTTTTTTTTTGCTCAAGCTGAAGCATTCGTCATCAATCATAAAAATATATATATATATATATTTGTTGCGATCGTTGGCGATGAAGTTCATTAATCTTGAACAAGCAACGGAGATTTAGATGAAAGATTGCAATTTCATTTAAAGCAATTTCAACTGTTCAACTGTTTCAAATGGATATCATCATTTCGTTATGAATTTTCTCCGTTTTCAAATCATTTTTTCACCGTTTTTTTTTTTTTTTTTTTTTTTTGGTTTTCATTTTGATTTCCTTTGATGACACCGACATATTGAACAATTCTCAATGAAAAGCATCATAAAGAAAACGATTTCCAGCGAAAAACGAATAATTCTATTGAAATGATATGCGCATTCCATTTGAAACAAATGCTACATGCTCGATTAGAATTTATTGCTTAATTTCAGTTGATGCGCTTAACCGTCTCTTTACAATCGAACTAAAAAAAAACCCATACATTTCACATTGTTAATAAAAAAAAAACAAAAAGCACTAAGCATTGAAATACTTTGAAATACTATGTAAATACCGTCGTTTCGATTCATATGATAAGATTATTTCATCTAAATGCATTTACCATTTCATTTGTATAAGGTTTTATGCCGACGATAAAAGTTAAGATATCAGCTAAACAACAAAGACACACACACACACACACAGAGAGAGAGAGAGAGAGAGAGAGAGAGAGAGAGAGAGAGAGAGAGAGAGAGAGAGAGAGAGAGAGAGAGAGAGAGAGAGAGAGAGAGAGAGAGAGAGAGAGAGAGAGAGAGAGAGAGAGAGAGAGAGAGAGAGAGAGAGAGAGAGAGAGAGAGAGAGAGAGAGACAACGAACAAATAATAACACTGATAGTGTCAAAATAGTTTGCAGGTTACATTTTAAGTTTTCTATTTGACGTTCTGGTCATGAATTTATTTTGACTTTAAGTGATGTCACTGTCGCGTTTAGCACGAACTTTGAGTTTTAAAATGAAAAAAAAAAAAAAAACAGAAAAAATACATGTCAATGTTCAAGTTAAATGACCGACAAAAAACACACACGCATCTTAGTCGGAAATCATTCGGCTCCAGTCTGAATATTTGTCATAAAATTCAAACTCGGTCGCATCGTAAAAGTCGGAACGAATGAAAAAAAAAAAAAATAAATAAACAAAAACCACAATGAAATAAAATCATAAGTCACTTACAAACGTACGTGTCTTGTCTTTTTTTTTTTTTTTTTTTTGTCAGTTTTCATAAATTTATGTTACAAATTTGTCATTTCACTTTTCGTCTTCTACCTAAATGCACTCACTTTTTGACTCAGACATGCTTCAGCAATTAGAAACAACAACAACAATACATTGGAATGCATAGAAGAGACGAAGCAAAGAGCATATGATTGTAGAAAGAAGAAGCAAAAAGATAGAAAAAATATAAGGAAAAGTGCTGAAATTCAAAGAAACGAACGTTATGTTTGTTTATCATATTTTGATCGAATAGTTTAACGATTCATTCCTTTTTCTCTACTTGCTTTTTTTGATATATTTTTTCTTTTTTTTTTTTTTTATCTATCAGTAGCTGATTATTCTACATTATTGTTGTTCTAGCCGAATTTCGACCACCATTGTTCAATGGACATTGGAATTTTGATAGTTCAAAGATAAAAAAAAAGAAGACAAAACAAAACCAAATGTAATGGCAGTGAGAGAAAATGTTTCGACGATTTGAAAAAAAAAAAAAAAAAAAAAAAAAAAACATCACACGGAGATGAATCAAAAGGAAAAAATATGACTTGTTTCGCTATGGCAAGCGACAGACAATGGGGTTTAATGTACTTTAGGAATTTTTCTACGAATAGTAAAAGTAAACGGATTCCATTCATTCAAGTCAAGTCTTAGATATGACTAAGTTGATGATTAAGGTGATTACCAACAAATTGTTCCAATATACTCCTTTACTCCGTCTTATGGACATTTTTTTCCTACTTTTCAACGTTTTTTTTCTTTTACTCGGCTTATGGACTTTGTTCAATTTTTTACTCACCTTTTCAACGTTTTTTTTACTCTTCTTATGTCTTATGCGTTTCATTTTCTTCGTTTTTTAAAGATTAAATTCCTGCAATGAATATCGAAATATTTCTTGATCATATTGAAATTTCAGGCCTTTATTGCGCGGTCCATTTATTTAAATCAATGATTTTTTTTTTTCTTTTCACATCTCAAACGTATTCAATACTAATTAATTCCACTATGATTTCAATCGACTAGGCCTTTCTAATTTGATTGATAAATTAATTAATTATTAAGATATGCGTTTTCTTCAAATTCACGGATATTTTGACATTATTGGCACTTATTGCCAGATGAATTCGCATGAACACATCTACATTTCATTATTTTATCTGTTTTGGATTTTAATTTTTTTTTATTATGTGCACTTATGCAATAAATTATTTTGACCGTTGATCAAATCAATAGAAAAAACGGCGATAACAATTCATTTTCAGGGGTAAACAAAAAAAAAAAAAATGTCCAAATTGAAAATGAAACAAAAAATGATTTGTTTTGTTTTGGTTGACAGCTTGTTAGTAATGGCCACAAAAGAGAGAGTCTCTTGAGAAAGAGAGAGAGAGAGAGAGAGAGAGAGAGAGAGAGAGAGAGAGAGAGAGAGAGAGAGAGAGAGAGAGAGAAAGAAAAAAATTGACAATAAGCATGACCCATCATGACATATTGTTTGGACATATCAAATGCGTATACGAAAATGTATACTCATCAGGGTCAAACTGTAGCAATATATTTTTAATACACAAAAAGAGAGTTATTCAATCGCAATGATTTCGTTATGCGCTTAAAAATATGACGATTATTTATCGTGCTCTCGTGCCTTACTTAACTGATTGACTTATTTTTTTTTTTTCTTCGTTGTCGTCGTCGTCGTCGTTGTTGTTGTTGTTGTCGTCGTCGTCGTCGTTGTTGTTGTTGTTGTAGCCGCCTTTATTGTTGCTTCAAAAATTCATCATATGTAAATGGCCACTTTACTGACCTGATTGAGAGTATAGACAATGATGATAAAGACAATGCATATGGCCCATTAAAAAGTTTTTTTCTCAATGCGGTAAATGATCGATTTGATAGTTTTGCCTAGAAGCAATGTTTGAAAAAAAAAAAAATCTGCATCAACATTTCAAATTGAATTTCTGAACTAATTGATAAACATCTATGTGATATGTCTATAGACATTTCACAGTTGGATATTTAGATTAACTTTGATGATATTTTGAATGATAGTTAAGTTTTGTCATGCAAATTCATACCCGACAATTTGCATATCAATGATTCGCCGTTTTATTTTTTTTTTTTTCGTTTTTTTTTTTCGATCGTTCATTTTCAAATAATGCACAGCTTCCGTGTTTGTGTATCAAGTGGGGCCATCAAATATGCAGAATTATGTGCATATTTATATTTGTCTATCATGTAAGATGATAATATTCGATGGTAAATAGTTTCATGTTCGATATGACTGATTGCTATCATTTACAAATGCGTTAAGCAATAATTGCTTAGCAAGTCAGAGATGATGTTTTCATTTTATTACTCTAAATTAACTAATATGCCTATATATTACACACATCAATAGCCATCTAATGAACAGAATTTACCGCCAAAATTACTGGTTTGTTTTGAAATGAAATGAAAAATGATCGACAACACTTTGGAATTGATTCTTTTTTATTCGATTTTGTAGAATTATGCTATTCTGTGATGTAAGAATTTCCGTCAGTTGTGCGGCATCAATTATGTTTTATACAATAATCTTGAAGTCCATTGATCGTCTAATGGACAATTTAAAAGTACTTTTTGGAAAATTAACAAATTTAATGATGCAATCAATAGCTATTTCTTTATAGTTAAAATTACATTTTAAATGCTCTCTCGTCAATTTGTAAAAATGGACAATACAATTCGAATACAACGTACAACAATCAATCGTCTATGATAGAATCAAGAATAGAACCATAGAAAATGGCCAATGATCAAGAGTTGTCCAGAAACGGTTATTTTCAATTTAAAAAGTCATCGACGTGGAAAACACCGAAGTAATTTGAAATGTAATGAGATTTTTTTTTTTTTTTTTGCTTTTTCTATTTTTTTTTTTTTTATCGTGTTTTTCAATTCATTTGACAAGTTTTTTTCTTTTCGTCTTTCTTTTTATTCGTTTTATTGTTGCTAATGTGGGAATGTAATTGAAAACGAATTTTGTGCCATACAACACGAGAGAAATGAAAAAAAAAAAAGAAAAACAATCGAAAATTATTTGTAAACAACCAATTGAAGAAAATATGACAAGAAAAAAAAAAATTGATTCATTGAAGACACAAACTTTCCATTTTTGTTGGTTTTTTACCTTTTGTCTTCTGTGGCTAAAATTGAACGAGCTACATCTGCCTCGCGTAATTTTCAAGTATCAACAAAGGTAATTATTAACACACGGGATGTGAAAATTGCGCGTTCAATTTTGCACTATTGTTCCTGTTGTTATGGGCTATCATTAAAAGAAATGCACACTAAATGACAACATGAAAAAAAAAGTGTCATCGGCACTAGTAGCGACAGTGAACAAAATGTGTGTTTTTTTTTTTTTTTTGCTTTTTTTTCAATTTCACTTTTACTTTTTTTTCCCTTCGTGTTCGCTTATTTTATGGTGTGAGGCTGTGTGCACTTTTCCGTCTTTTCATTTTCTTCGACATCGTTGGATTCATCTTCTTCTTCTTCTTTTTTTCCATCGTTTTTAACACTGAGATGCTTTTCATAATGATAATGATGATGGCGATCAATTTTCAGATTCACTCACAAATATATCATTCAAAGTGCAAACGAAAACATGCCTAGTGCGAAATATTCGAAATTAATCTCGATCTTTAGCTCAATCTACCTATTTGATCCTCTCTTTGTGTCTTTTTTTCTCTCTTTCTCTTACTCTCTCTCTCTCTCTCTCTCTCTCTCTCTCTCTCTCTCTCTCTCTCTCTCTCTCTCTCTCTTTCTCTCTCTCTCTCTCTCTCTCTCTCTCTCTCTCTCTCTATCCCCCTCTCTCCCTCTCTCTGTCTCTCTCTCACTCTCTCTTTTTTTTTCTCTTTTTTTCTCTCTCTCTCTCTCTCTCTCTCTTAGTCTTTCTCTCTCCCTCGAACTTTTGAATATTCCCTCACTCTGTCACTCTCTTTTTCTCCCCTTTCCTCCCTTTCTCACTCTACATCTATCTCTCTTTCTCTCACAAATCCACGAGAATGAACCATTTGTCATTTGGCTTGTGCAACAAAGATAGAGCATCACACATTGGTGCGATCATTTCGGTTCGTACAATGCTAAATAGGCAAATAAATTTATCGTAATTTAAATAGTTGTTGTTGTTGTTTTTTTTTTTTTTTTGATATTATTTATTGTAATGATGGTGAGAATTTCAAAATGTAGACAATGTTTGAAATGAATATACTTTGAATGCCCATCGGATTAAAAGAGCAACTGACTCTGTAGGCATTTTTTTTTTCATGTTACTGCGCGCTATTATTTTCGCGCGAATAAGAAAATGTTCTTCAAGTTTATCTCTATTGTTTTAGTAATTTTTTGTTTTTATTTATCTATTTGCTGATTGCTGCGTTTAAATTCATGTTTGATGCTGCTGCTGCTGTTGCTTCAAATAAAATAAAAATGCTTCTTCCCGATCAACAACGCAATAAACTTTCGTTTCGCATTCTCACTTGCAAATGATAATCTAAGACCTTTTGTTTCACCAAAGTGCTTCTCTTTTTTTTTTTCTTCTCTCTTTTTCATCGTTTGCTTTATTCAGTCGACGATGGGAATTCGTTAATCCAAACGCAATGAAGATGCCATCTCAACTTGTTTATTTTGTACCAACAAAATACATATAAATTCTAAAAGTTTATCAGATTTCATGCATACATCCCTCTTTCAAATGATACACACAGCAATTTCTTGTTGTTATGAATAATATTTATGTTACCATCTCAACAATGAATATTCAAAATAAACAATATTAAATTATGCAGGAAATTGTTTCCTTAAAATTGTAAATCATTTTTTTTTTTTGTTTTTTGTTTTCTTTTGTATTTTGTTGAATAAAAATCTTGTTTACATTCCTATTTTCTTGTGAATCCATTTGAACGACCTTCGCAGCAGCCGAATTATAGTGACATTCTTTTTATTTATTCCTCCTTAGAAGATACAAAAAAAAAAAACGACCCAGTAGTAACCGGGTGCCACTCAAAATCATCTTAATATAGAACTTTAATGGTTTCGAACTTGAAAATTGAATTTTTTTTTTTTGTTTTTCTTCAATCGATGACTTAAGAAGGGGCAAAAATGCATTTTTAATTATTTAAAAAAACACGTTTTCATTTATGTCATTTAATGTTATATAATCAAGAGTTTCTATTTTCGTTTCTGTAAAAATTTGAATTTTTTTTTTTTTTTTTTTTTAAGTGAAAACAATTGAATAGTTCACACGATAAAGTCATCATTTGATTATTATGTCATTTCCGAAATAGGTTTTTCGGATGTTTATAACAAGGAACTAATCAAAATGTGATTGAACATTCTGTGCACGAACAAGTCCATTGTTTGATGTCTTGATTTCCTTTCGTTTTGGGTATGCGCAGTTGGACAATTATTATTATGTATAATGAAATTCTTTGTTTTGAATATGGAATTACCTGTGCACGTTATATTTGTTCATTGGTTCAACCAATGAAAAAAAAAAAAAAAAACCATCAACAACTACTCGCATGTTATGGCCATTGATTATCATTGTAATATAAACATTGATGATAGATTCTCAAATTGTAATTGTGACTGGTGATTATGTCACATCTGGCTGAAATTAATAGTGTGATTACATGTTTTTAATTGAATTAATGTGTTCGAATGATGTTGCATGAAGGAAATCATTTGTGCAAACGAAACATGTGTTTGTCTCCAAAACAGAAAGAAAACAAAAAATCCAAAGTAAATTTTGTGGTGATTTAAACATGGAGGCCATTGAAAATCGCCCACTTTTGATTTCACACACAAACAAAATTATTTTTTCATTCATTTCGAAGTCGAAGCATTCATTGTCATGTAGATTATTCATTCTTTTAACGAGAGGAGAGTGAGAGAGAGAAAGAGAGCGAAAGATAGAGAGAGATAGAGAGAGAGAGAGAGAGAGAGAGAGAGAGAGAAAGAGAGAGAGAGGTAAAGAGAGAGAGAGAGAGAGAGAGAAAGAGAGAGAAAGATGGGGAGAGAGAGAGAGAGAGAAAACAAAATGGATTTAATTTTCAGTTTCGTCGCAGTATCATCATTACAAATTAGCAAACAATATGAATTAAAATTGTTGGCACTTTCTTTGGTATGAAATGAAGGTTGATGATTTTTTACCTTTGTTAATTCTCAAAATTCCATGGAATTACTGTTGCTTCACCAAGTTAACTATATAAACCGACAGTTTTCACTTTAATCAATTGCTAACGAATAAAGCACAGCAGCTAAATGAAAACAAAAACAAAAACAAAAAAAAAATATACAAACAGCCCGCGGGCGTGATATCGAAACGATACTATCGGAAAAATGAATGGGCGCAAAATTGTAAACATTCGAACGGAACGAAAAAATAAAAAAAAAACTCGAGTAATGGAAAACACAAAAACAATGCACAAATCATGTTAATGATATAGTTATGGTTTATAATATAAAGATATTCCTCGTACAGCAGTCAACTATAAATAATAACGCACACTTGAGTAACCGCCCGCCCGCACACAATCAATGTAATAGTGAACAAATGAAGCGAAATGCAAATGCATTTTATCGTGCGCCGAATACCATTTATCAAACAAAATTGTGCGATTTGAAAAACAAAGACAAAAAAAACTCAACAACTCAAAATAAAAAAAAAAAAAAAGAAAGAATAACACTTATTTGCTCAAATAAACGGTACAATTTTCGTATCATTGACCGTCGTTTGTTTCTTAGAAAAGAAACAACACACACACACATTTTCCACGTGCAATTGATCAACAAAAATAAATCAAAAGAAACATCCACACACAAAACTAACATTCATTCCGTTCACATACATTTATTTCGTGTCATTTACTTTTGTTTAGTTATTTGCTTTTCCATATTGCCATTTCAATGAATCTTTCAATCTTTATGTCTATGACTGTTTTTTTTTTCTTTTTTTTTTGTCATTGTTCATTTTTGATTGTCTATAATGATCCATTCGCAACAAACGATCGGTTACATTGATCGAGTTTAAATTTTCAATTTCATCATTTGTACTACTTTAATGCAAAATTGTTCGTTCAAAAATATGTTTTTGCTTTGCAAACTTTTTATATTTTTGTACTCGCGTTTTGTTTCACATTTTCAATCTTCATCTGTTCATCTCAAATCGCTCGCAAGAATGATTATTTAAATGTACAAAAAAAAAAATATATATTTATGACAAATTTGTTTTCTTTTGGAATTTGGAACACACATATGGCACAACAAAAAATCTGAAATAAAAACGAAATCTGCTAGAATGAAAACGAATTTTTTATTTGCTGTGATTGCAAAAACATAAGTGTATAAGCGAAAAGTGCGGGGGACAGTTGAGTATGATGAAATGTAGCAAGATGATCAGAGCAACTATACGTGCTTGTTGAATGAATTCATTTTTAGATATTCATTGCAACAATTTATTCGCAATGGAACAGATGGAGGCCATCTATGCAGTTAAAACTATAGCATTTCAAATTGCATTTAATATAATTCAATGAGATTCGTTAACTAGATTCCGTAAAATGAAAATGATGAAGAAGTAAAGAAGGAGAAAGAGGGAGAGAGAGAGACAGAGAAGGAGAGAGAGAGAAAGGGAGAGAAAAAGAGAAAGAGAGAGAGAGAGAGAGAAAGAGAGAGAGAAAGAGAGAGAGAAAGAGAGAGAGAAAGAGAGAGAGAAAGAGAGAGAGAAAAGAGAGAGAAAGAGAGAGAGAGAGAGAGAGAGATGAGCATAGGTTCATTAGGAACTAAATTTCGAAAAAATGGACTTTTTGTCAAAGAGTTTCGTTGGGGGGATGCTAACAACGTCAGGAGGCCAAGGGAGCCCCGTGTCGATATATATTAGAAGGAAAGGGAGAGAAAGAGGGAGGGAGAGAGGGAGAAAAAGAGAAAGAGGAAGGGAGAGAGGGAGGGAGAGAAAGAGAGGAAGAGGAAGGGAGAGAGAGAAAGAGAGAAATGGTTCAGAGAGAAAGATTCAAAGATAAATAAAACCAAAAATATGATCTCGATATTCAATGGTCGAAACAGTCGAAAATTCAAAATAAAAATTCTAATACGAGTCAATATTTTCGTATTTTAATTCAATTTGATTAGAATTACCCCCAAAAAAAAATTTCAATTCATCACCAGTCATGATCTCGTGCCAAAAACACATTGAGTCTATTGTTTCAGCTATATAATAGACAAAGTGATGTTAAGTAATTATTGTTTTCATTTTCTTCGATTAATTTTGCGTTTCTAATTGAATCTGACATTTCAGTGAGCGTACACATTGCATACATTGAAAGAATTTTCTCGATTTCAGGTGAATGAATTAGCAAAGTCATTATTTTTGAATACCTAAACAATCGATAACATTCGATTACTACGTTTTCTTTTCTGTTGGTATTTTTGATATTGTTGTTGAACCACATGTGAGCGGTAACAATTGAATTACATTCTATTTCGTGATTTACGATGAGACATGTTTGTGCTTTCGATTTCGGAAACAAGTGTTGCTTTTTCTTCTTCTTCTTCTGCTTTTTTTTCTATTTTCAATTTGAACATTTTACAGAAAGTCATCTCGGTGTCTTTTCAATGAATAGCGTACGTGTGCACATTTTTAACGCACGATTTTTTTCATCAGCTAAGAAAAAAAAACCAACCATTTTTCCGCAGCGATTTTAATCACAATAATCACACGCTCGTCTGAAGTGAATCATTGTTAGTTTGGGTCACTTTAAAACGTTGAAGTCACTTTAAAAAGAAAAAAGAAAGAAAGAAAGAAAAAGAAAAAGAAAAAAGAATGACGAAAACGAAAGAAGCGATATGAACGTTTCAATGTTAATGCCTATCATCACATATTACAATTCATTTGAGAGTCCATTTGGTTGAGCTTTATTGCTTCTCATAAAAGAGACTACAATATCATTTTTTATACCGATCAACTCATTCGAATACAGAATATGAAATTTGTGCACGCATTATATTATTGCATAAAGAGAATTATGGTATGGAAAACTTTTCATGATACCGCCATTTAACAACTAGAATGAGCACCGATTAGCAAAACAAAAGATCAAGAGAAATGTGGAAAAAACAAAAATACCAAACGCTTCCGATTCATAAAATGGAATTTATGCAAAAATAACCACAACTGCTTACCGCATGATCTGAAGAATAACAAAAAAAAAAAAAAGAATATAATTCGTGCATTTCGGAAACGAAAACAATGGAAAATTTTTGGAAAATAAAAAAAAAAATTAGAAGTAAAATGATAAATTGCAAAGAAGAAATGTCTTAGAAAATGTTAAAATATCGAAAAATTGACCAGGAAATTGTTTTAGATAAATGATCTGTCAGCAAGTCATCATTTTACAAACTATTTAGTAAGTTTTCTAAATCGTGCGTAACTTTTACATTCAATAATATGGTCAATCATTCATTTAAATGCTACAAATTATATATAGAACTATTCACAAAGCGAAACAAATTCCAAATGGAATTTTTATATTCGTGCATCGATTCGTAAACAATGATTTTCTCTAATCGAATGATACACGGGTTGTTGTTGCGCTTCAATAGTTATTTATGCTAAATTATGTTACAAGGCATTTTATATTACGATGCATTTTAAAATTGATGATGCATTTAGAGATATATATATGTATATGGCTTATTAGATCCCATTAAATGATCAACCATTTGAATAATGATTATAACAATAATGCCATGTCAAATGTTATACAACAACATATCACATCAATGAACTTTGTATCATTTTCAAGTAATTCAATACTTATTTTTATCGCATCCGCTTTTAGTCGCAAAATCATGTTGTTTATAATCAATTGGTTTGGCAAAACAAATGTATGCAATTTTGCATTCATATTTAGATTCATTTGAAATGAAATTTACATTTTTGTTTCTTTCTCATTTCGGCTCATATTGGCTCATTTCGGCTCATTTTGACTCATTTTGGCTCATATTGACTTAAATTGGTTCTTTTTGTCTCTTTTCGCGTTTTGTCTCTTTTCTCGTAAAGATTCGAAAAGTGGCGAAAAGAGACAAAAAAAGAAAAGATAGCTGTTTCCGCCTCTTTTCGTCTCTTTTCGCCTCTTTTCACCTTTTTTCGCCTCTTTTCACCTTTTTTCACCTTTTTTCGTCTCTTTTCGCCACTTTTCACCTTTTTTCACCTTTTTTCGCCTCTTTTCGCATCTTTTCGCCTCTTTTTCACGTTTTTGGCTTTTTTTCGTTCATTTTTGACATTTTCCGGCACTTTTTGATTCTTTCTGACTCTTTTCGTTACTTTGCGACTCATTTTGTTCAATTTTCGATCGAAATGGCTCTTTTCATCCCTTTTCGTCACTTTTTCTCTTTTGTTCTCTTCTCTTTACTTCTCTACATTCCACTTGAAGAATGAGAAAATTCTTCTCTCACTCTTTCTTCACTTGCACATTAAATTGCCCTTACAAACAATGTGATCAAAATGAAATGTTTTTTTTTTCGTTCACATTTAGACATGGTCACATATTCGCAGGTCAATAGAATGCACAACTTTCTCACTCTCAAAATCACATGCACGAATTTCGAAGAATTAATAGTAAAATCGCACCAGGTCAAAATATTTAATTTGCGCGTTTTTTTTTGCGGTTTTTTTCGATTTTAACTGTGACTTTCTATTTTAGCGAGAATCAAATGAAAGAATTTAGATTGAAAATAGGCAATTTGTATAGATAATAAAAAAAAAAACAGCCTTCAAGAACAATGAAACGTAACAAAGTTTTTATTATTATAAAATAGAGATAAGCAGTTAAAAGTGATTATGAGGTGGAAAGTTAATCGGATCAAAATGAATGCGATAGTCCATCGATTGAAATGAAAATGTGGCGGAAGAAATGGTGTGTTTTTAAATGGTGATTTATGATTGAATAAATTAAATTGGATCCGTTAACAAATGATGATCACAATGTAACTGGATCGATAAAATACCGGGGCATTCGAAATCAGTCATTAGTTATTATCAAATGATGAAGTTAGCTACTAGCTAATAGCTTGACTAAAAAATGTTGTTCTATGACGAACATGTAATAAAGTCACTCATTGTTGTCAGACTTTGTTTTGATTCGTGATTCGTTTCGCGCGCGCGCGCGTGTGTGTGCATGTGTTATTAGCAAACGCGTCAATTTAATTTCTTCGTTTTATTATCATGTTGATAGTTCTTAACGATTCCCGTTAGGCTAATTTTTATATTTAAAGTTGACCGAATTCTTGGCATTTTCATGTTTTAACTTGTTTACACATTGCACATTGACGTTCTTTTTATATTTCTTTTTTTCTTTCTGTCATTTTGCCCGTTTATTTTTCATCCCATTCATAATATTATTTCGTTTAACGCATAAAAATGTGTGTCTTTTTTTTCTTTTTTTTTTTTGACTTTCATTTCAATATGTATGCATGTGTTGAGTCAACGTTGTCGGTCCATTTTTAACAGTCATTTGACAAAAATGCAAATGACTTGAGTTGAGATCATTTGAATAATCTCTTTGTGTGTTGTATGATATTTCAATTCATTTTGAAAATGATAATTGTTTATTTTGTCACATTTTGCGCCAGATTTACTACTCACTTGTACAAACATCTTTCGGTGTAGAAGCAAAAGAAAAAACAAAAAAAAAAAATCGGTTAGTCTTTGTGACTAAGACATCATGTAGATTATGCTTTTGATGAAAATCCATTTAAAAAGACATTCAATTCAAGTGGAAGAAACAAAAGAGATTTAGACATGAATTTAAAGTTTTTTTTTTTTTTTTTCCTCAAAAAACCAGTTACAATGTAACACATTTGATATGAAATTATGAATGGAACCATTCAAGAACATTATTAAATTTAATTTTTCTTCTCTTTCGCACACTTCATTGTGGCTTTGTTGAAATTGAGCACTTTGAAAAGGTATTGAAGCTGACACGAGACTTTTTTCTTTCTTTCTTCTTATGATAGACTCAGCCTGGCTCTATTTCCTCTTTCCGTCTCACCGTTTTTGTTTTGCTCTCTTTTCAATTAGCACCTGTTTTTTGTAAGAAGAATGTTGACTGTTGACGCAAGAAGAAAAAATCTAGAAAAAAAACTTTGAACAAATTATTATAAAACAATTAATTCGAACGAACATCAAACACTGAACGATTAGACCATTTTTCCTGTCACGGATTTTTTTTTTTTTTTTCTAGTTCGGTTTTGTTTCGCTTTCAAAACAACATGTGTTTAATTTAAGATTTATATTATCAGATCAGTTGAGGTGTTTTTTTTTTTTTTTTTTTTTTTTGAAACGCAATATGCTTTGAATTTTTCCACGTATGTGTGAGAAACGACGGTGAAAATGTTTGACGATACAATATTGGTATGTGAGCACATGTGGCTAAATTTTCAAATATGACCCAGTTTGAATTGACCGTAAGACCGTTGTTTTGCACTAAAAGTGCGTTTCAAATGAAAACAATAGCACCCAAAAGGAAAAAAAAAAACCCAACCAGTGTTCGACATTTCATTTGAACGCCATTCCTCATTCCATTTCTCTTTTGATTGCGACAACGCACGTACCATGACGTCGTAAGTTGTTTGGCGTTGGGTTCTTCGTACACATTTTTTTTCTTTTTTTTTTTTAATTTGTTGACACATAAGTGTAACCAATTCTTTATCAATTGTATGATATGATCAATGCTCAATGGTATTTTGTTGTAAAAATTTGTCATCACAAACAACTTATAATTCAAAGAAGACATTAAAACAATCAAAAACACGCACGCACGCACATACACACAAAATCATCATTTTAAATTAATGAAATTGATTTGAAGTGCTGCGAAAAACAAAAATTTTTGTTTTGTGTGCATCGCATGTGAGAGACAAATTAATGGGTTTTTTTTTTTTTATGTGTTCACACACACGGCACGCGCATACGATACCATTTTATAGGCGATGTCACAGAGCTTTTTTTCTTCAACTCATTTCGAAATTGTTAATGTATGTTTTATGCACAACCACTTCGGTAGATACTAATCGGTGATTAAACTCAAGGGAAATATATAACATGTACTACGTTTCATCAATTTTAAACGATTATCTCACTTCATTTAGTCAGCGTTGACATAAAAACGCACTTCGGATGATACGTTTCGCTTTTGTTTATTTATTTGCTTTTTTGTGTGTGCAATAAAATATGTACTTTGTTTAGAGGAAACAATTTGCATTGAAAGCATCATGAATATATTTTGCATAAACATTCCTTTTACATAAATTCAGTCACAAAAATGTTTTTTTCTTTTTTTTTCGAAAATTCGGCCGATTTCTATTGATTATTTGTGATAAAAATTACTTAACGGCTGTTTATTACTTCATTCTCATCTATTGGATGTTTTATCAAAATAAATGGAACACTTCAGTATGACTAAATCATTGATAAAAAGTCATATATCACGAAAAAATGAAAAAAAATGTTTTTTTTTCCATTACGAAGAGTAGCTGTAGTCTATCATCCTTGATGCATCCATTGCAAGGGCGCATTTACGTTGTGAATTGTCATAAAACGAATAATAGTGAACTTCACTAAGTGAAGTCATTGAGCCTATCGAATACAGTATACATTGAGTCAATCGAATGACAGTAAATCGAAAATTTGTCAAAATTATAATTTTATTTCCATTCCATTCGATTCTGTTTTCTTTGTGACTAAAATGAAAACAAATCCTCTGTGGACAATTTAAATCAATTGAGTAATTGACATGAAATTGTGATTTCGTAAAAAGAATTTCACATATTCACATTTATTCCTAAGAGTCCAGCTAAGATTGTCCGATTAACTTGTATTCTTGAAACTAAACGAAAAATGTGTGAAATATTTGTCATTCAAGTCGAGAAATTTTTTTTTTTTTTACACAATAGTGCAACAGCAAAAAGTGCACAAAAATGGTCATTGTGTAACAATTGAAGAGAGTTCATTTAAATGATATCATATAACGATGAGAACCGGTTTCCGGTCTTTTTTTTTTTCTTCTTTCAATCTGGATTGTGTTGAATTCTACACTTAAATTTCATTGGTTTTTTTTTTTATATCGAAATTGAATTGAATTGGCCGTGGTGCGTTATACAATTGTAGTCGTATAAAAGTGTCATTTCGATTGGCAGCATTGATTTGATTATGAATGCTTAAGACTGATGATATTCAATTCTATCAATTTAAATAATCTATGTGCTAAGCAATACATTGTATTAAATGCAAAGGAATAGATGCTTAAAATGAATTCCATTCCACGAACGCATTTTGAATTTTTTTTTTATCTGTTTTCTTTGGTGTCCGATGTGTCTGTTGTTCCATTGCGATAAAAAAAAAAAAAAAATAAACTGGTTTCATAAAATGCATTATTTGCACATCGTTGTTCTTTTCTCTTGTTTCGTTAAAAGCAAAAAGAAAAAAAAAAATTCGAATCAGAACTATTCGCCAATTGCCATTGTTTTATTAGAGTGTAGCCGTAAAATCAGTGTTCATCTGAATTGCAATTCGTTCAAGGAATTTCAAATGGAAATGAAAAAAGAGAGAGAGAGAGTGAAAGAGAGAGAGAGAGAGAGAGAGAGAGAGAGAGAAGAAAGAGAGAGAAAGAGAGAGAAAGAGAGAGAAAGAGAGAGAAAGAGAGAGATTGAGAGAAAGAGAAAAAGAAAGAGAGAAAGAGGGAGAGAGAGAGAGAAAGAGAGAGATTGAGAGAAAGAGAAAAAGAAAGAGAAAAAGAAAGAGAGAAAGAGAGGAAGAGAGAGAGAAAGAAAAAGAGAGAAAAAAAAGCGATAAAAATTGTATTAGCAAAAATGAGAAGCATTTCGCAGCAAAACATTAAATCTCGATGTGACTCGAGAGACTCAAAAGAGATAATCCATCGCAATGTGGTAAAATGGTTTAGCCACAGTGTACAAAGAAAAAAAAAAATAATAATAATGAAACTATAAGATTTCAATCAAAGGTCGCTAAAGTGATTTGGATTTTGTTTGTTTTTTGTTTTTTTTTTTTTTTTTCATTCGTTTCGTTTGTTATTTCGCGAGCAATTGGAATGCTTATTTTTTCTTCTTTTTATATGTTGGCAGTGCAATAAATGTCGGAATGAATGAAGAAAAATCCAAAATGCTAATAATTTCTTGATGGTTTTTCTTTTTTTTATTTTCCTTCATTTTATTTCTTCATTCATGTGTAGTTGTGAAGATATTTTTATTTGTTTAAAGCTGTTGAGCTTACAATTACATTCTGGCTCAGTTGGAATTCGCTTTCGCTTCAAAATTGTTTTCATTAAATCTTTCTTTCATTTTTTCTTTTTTTTTTTTTCTTGTTTGCAAATGATTTTGAGATTATCGAAGCAAAAGTTCGTTACTTTGGAATTGAATTTTGAAATGGTGGCGGTTACGATGATGTTGCACATTTGACGACGACAACGACGAAGACGGCAACGAATCGAAATAAAAAAAAAAATCTTGTTTTAAACCAAGGAGCATGGATGCGATGACAATCCATTGCATTCGCATATCCAGGAGCATAACAAAATCAATTTTGGTGTCGTGTTCGTTTCGTTTACACAATAAGCGATTTATGTCATGGATTAAATGTGTGTTCTCTATTTGTTGTTTTTTTTTTTCTTCATCGCTTGTTTTTCAAGATCTAAAACCAAATCAAAAAAAAAAAAAAAAAAAAAAAAATTATTCAAAATGTTTGTTCGGCATCAGTTGCTTGATTTTACTGAAAATGGTATCATTTTAGTATGCGTTCAAATCATTAATCATTTGTGTTGATCGCGATCGACCATGTTAAAAACAAAACGAAAAAGAAAAAAAAAAAAAAACAAAATGCTTTGCAATTATACGATTACCGCAATAATCTAATAAATCGATTTTAGATTCAATTTGAATAATAAAATTGATATTTCTTTAAAATAGCTCAAATCATTTGTATCTATCAGCGTACATACTTTACATTGTCGTTACTTGAGATTTCAATGGAAAAATACATAAATTGCATCAATGAAACGGTAAATGGAAAGAAAAAAAAACTAAAACTCCAAGCATCGATTGGCTTTTTATGGAATGTAAATGGAGCAGATGAATCAATAAATCGACTTTACCAATACGGTATGCATTCGCATAATATAATAATCCGTTTGGTGTGCAGAAAATATTACGGCAAAAGTTTAGCCGATTTATTACTTGCTTCTTAACGAAAAAAAAGCACATACAATTCGATCAAGTTTGTTTACCCACGGATTGCATCCGATTCAGTAATTATCAAGGTGAATCGACAAGTTTTGAAAAGAAAAAAAAAAAAAAAAAAACAAATCCAGAAGATAAATTTAAACAAATGCTGTTAATTTTCAAGCCAATTTAGTTAGCTGCGCATGCAGGTGACTGTGTCAGTAAGGTAATCACATAAGCCAAGGCATTTTACCTTTTTGCTAAACAAACGGTTTTTTGATCATCTTCACGTAACAACTATAATGCTAATGCCCACATTTTATGTCCATCTGTGACTCTGTAAACATGTGATGAAAGAAAAAAGAAAAAAAAAAAAAAAAAAATAAATCCACCAAGTATGCAATGATCATGGTATTATTGCGGACTTTTCTTTTTCACTCTTCATCGTTCTAATGGTAATTTGTTATTTATCATTCGTTGAATTGTGTAATGTTCGTTCAATGTCAATCTTGTTGAATGCGTTCAGAAACAAGTTTTTAGAAAAATATTTCACTAATAAATATAGGTTAAACTAATGAACCGGTTCGTTGTTGCATCATCATCATCATCATCATCATAGAATGCATTCTTAGCGATTCATACAAAAATTCCCATAAATGGTCATATTCAAACATTACAAATACAAATTAATTTATTATTACATATGCATTTGATGAATTTATGATAATCAGTACAGTCAGGCATCAGGTATATATATGTATAATGTTCAATTGATTACATACTTGAAATGAATGTTGTTTATAGGTAAAATCAAGGAATCCGTTGCGTAACACTTTATCCAACTCGTTTGAAATAGTTTTACCTTTTCTTCTAAACCATAGAATCCCGCAACAATTATATGTTACATCATGGAACAAAGTGCGAATAATCAGCCGCGTGATATCATTAATCGACCACTGCAAAAGTCAAATCCCGTTTTGAATGTGTGTCAAAGCAAATGAAACACAGGAAAATAGACAAACAGACAAAGAGTTACTTAGTAGATTGAAAGGGGGATTGAGATAGGTAATGTGAGTGAAAGAGAGGGATAGAGATCGAGAGAGATCGAAAGAGATCGAAAGAGATCGAGAGAGATCGAAAGAGATCGAGAGATCAAGAGATCGAAAGAGATCGAAAGAGATCGAAAGAGATCAAGAGAGATCGAAAGAGATCGAGATATTGAGAGATCGAGAGAGAGAGAGAGAGAGAGAGAGAGAGAGAGAGAGAGAGAGAGAGAGAGAGAGAGAGAGAGAGAGAGAGAGAGAGAGAGATCGAGAGAGAGAGATCAAGAGAGAGATCAAGAGAGAGAGAGAGAGAGAGAGAGAGAGAGAGAGAGAGAAGAGAGAATGAGAGAAAGAGAGAAAGAGAGATAGAGAGAGAGAGAGAGAGAGAGAGAGAGAGAGATTAAGAAAGGAAAAGAGAGCCACAAAATAGCAATTGAATTAAACTGTACAAGCGCCAAACATACATCGTATGAAAATCATTTGATAAACCATATGCTCGGCAATCTGATGATGCTGGTCAATATAAATAGTTCAGACGGTTGGTAATTGTCTTATGCAATGTCCCGGTTAGCCTATGAAAACGAAACAACAGTTATGCAATGTAAACAACTATTACTTGAATTTAAATGAATAGTAGTAGCTGGATGCCGGGCAATTTGTTTTTGCATGCTGCGTTCTAACCGATATTCTATTTAAATTCTTCAAATCAATACAATTTCATGCCAACACATATCGTTAGAAGAATGATTTCAATAAATGCACAATGTATTTTGTTTTGTGCAATACAATTTATTTGATGATTTCCGTTTGAAAAGTCTTTTTGAAAATCAAGACTTGAATCTCTGAATAAGACCAATCGATCTCTTTCCTGATTGCCTAATGTAGCGGATCATCGTTTATTTCATTCAATATGACAGTTAAAAGAAAAGAAAGAAAAAAACATGTAGCAATCATGTAGAAAAACATGTTTTTTTTTTTTTTTTTTTTTTTTTTTTTTTTGAATACGGAAGATCAATTCAGTAATGATCAATGGTGTGCTATTAAAATTTCCATCACTTTTGTCAACCGTTCCATAATTAACAGCAACTGTCATCAATATTCGATCAGTGGGTTGGCAAACGGTATTTGTTAAATAATCGGCGTACAAATACAAAAAGTTATAAATAAATGCGCGGCGATCGTAGAAAAAAAAGCAACAACAGATGTTGCACCAAAATAATATTCAGTAACTGTAATTTTCGGTTAATGTTGGTGAATATTTTCTTCTATCTTCTTTATGCTACATGAAAACGACCTTGCTGCAACTGCAGGCTCAATTCAACTTGGTTTTTTTTTTTATTTATGTGAGCCACTTTTCAATGCATGCAACCACACAATATGTGAAATTCATTTTGCTGCAAAACAGTGAATTTGAACTCTTCAACTTGTCAACTTGTGGATGATTTAATGTCATTATACAAAAAGTCGCATGCGCATTCACCATAAAAAAAATGAAATGCTAACATGAAATGAGATAATTCAAATAAAAATAACTATCATTTTGTGAAAGTGTTTTATTGCAATTTTTCATTTAAAATGGAGAAAGAAAAATGCCAAATAAACAACATAAAATGACTCTTTTTTGTTTTTGCCATCCATTTGGGTCCATACTTTGACTTTAAAATATACACAAACACATACCGTCGAAAAAAAATTTTAAAAACAAATATACAAAGAACAATCATTGAAGAAATGTCGCGGTTGTGTTTGCGCGCGTTGTGCGCATACTTTCATTTGTTTCGTGATTCATTCCACATATTGTACATCGTCACTTAATAAAATAGAAAAAATGATGATGATGATGACGACGCCACAACAGCCACTCAACTCACGATGCAACACGCCACGAAAAAAGAATTAACAAAAAAAAAAAAAAAAAAAAACCACTCGATGGTGTGAGACGATTGTAAATGACTAAAGTACCCACGCTTCTATATTCTTCAACTGCTTGCTAATCAAAATAAAACTAAACAACAAAACCGACTAAAAATAATAATAAAATCGGTTTAATTTATGAATTTAAAGCGGAATGATGAAATTTAATAATGCAGTTTTGATTTAAAACATTTTCAATGCATACTATATTGCACTGTACAGTGTGCATTGTTTTGTATTCCCTTCTGTTTTTATACTGGTAATTTATCAGGCACCTTTTTACCTTTCCAACTTTATTCATTTAATATACAAACAATTTTCACGTTTGATTGTCATTAAAATCAAAAAAGAAAATGAAAAAAAAAAAAAATCAAAAGAAGATAAAAACAAAAACCATCAACTAATAAAGTCTTTGGCGGTTTCGTGATTCAATGAGAGAGAGAAAGAGAATCAAGCTCATTAGATCTTTTCACTATGGAGCACGTTTTGAATTGCATGACGTTAAAATTGATTCATCAAATGAAAAGTGCATTTCGTCGTTTGCCATGCGAATTTTAAAGGTGGATGAATAACATTTCGTTCTTTCAACTAATGCACCAAGATGAAATGGGCCATTGAACCATTATCCATTCGCCACTCGAATCTTTCTTTTGGTTTATTTCTCTTTCTCATTATCTCTCGTTTTTTTTTCAATTTTTTTTTTTTCAATTCTTTTTCTCTTTGACTTTTTCTCTCACTCTCTCACTCTCTCTCTTTCTCACTCTTTCACTCTCTCACTCTCTCTCTCTCCCTCTCTCCCTCTTTCTCTCCTCTCTCTCCTCTCACTCTCCTCTCACTCTCTCTCTCCTCTCTCTCTCTCTCCTCTCTCTCTCCTCTCTCTCTCTCCTCTCTCTCTCTCTCTCTCTCTCTCTCTCTCTCTCTCCTCTCTCTCTCCTCTCTCTCTTTCTTGCTCTCTCTCTCGATCTCTTTCTCGATCTCTCTCTCGATCTCTCTCTCGATCTCTTTCTCGATCTCTCTCTCTCTCTCTCCCTCTCTCTCCCTCTCTCTCTCTCTCTTTCTTTCTCTCATTTCTCATCATTTCATTCCATTTCCCACTTATTATCTCTTTTTATCACTTAAATTTCTCCTGTCTCTTTCCGCAATTTAAAAACATGGTTAAATTTTTTGATTATTGTTTTCATCAAAAGTAACTAACATTTCAACGATAAAATAAACGATTAAATTATATTTGAAATGTATACTTTGAATTCGACCGCGAAAATGTCATCCGATACACCATTTTTCCGGATCAAATGACTATAAATGCTTCACAATTTATAATACTCTATTCAACTATAATTTCACATTTTCATATACAACCATGAAATGTGGACTTCTTTGGAACTCTATAAATTGGATACACATAATTTTTTTATTTTTATTGCATCGAATGAGTGAATAAATTTCGCATTCAATAAAATCATTTCAATGGTATTTTGGCATTTCGTTTGGCTTTGTATTCGGGCAATTCATTCGGCTACATTTGTGTGATCATTGAACTGTTTAACCATATGAAATTTATTATATAAGAATGTGTGATTTTCTTCTCTTTTCTTTTCTTTTTTTTTCGAATTCTGAAACTAATAAATCTGATTCAGTTAACATTGAGCATAAACTTATGTCAAAAACTGAATAAATTGAATGAAAACCCATGGAAAAAGTTATGATTATTTCTATTTACTTTTAATTACAAGGCGGCCAAGATTCACTGTAGGTTTTATATTGAAAATATAAAATTACTGAACCATTTGAGACATTGTTGTTATTCTCTTATTAAATTTTAGCACAAGAGTTACTAGATTCGAAATCTAGGTTTTTTTTTTCTCTCTCAAAATTTATCCTTTTTTGATCTTAAAAAAAAAGAAGATCAATTTAATTTTTGAGCATTTCAATTTCTCATCAATTCGTGATCAGACATCACTACAAAACTGATTATTATCATATTGAATCAATAATTTTGCATCAAACGTATTGCTGTGTGTGTCTTGGATTAAAATGTGTGTCCATTTCCTTTGTTTCAGTATATTCTGAGGAGAATGTTACAAAAATGCGAAATTTTTTAACGGAATGAAATCCGTTTGTATATTTTACTTGAATGATGTTGTTTGTAAGAATGATACAGTTGCATGCATTGAGGTTATCGCTAATAAGCATCATCTCTCCATCTGTTTGAACGATGCCATCATATATATGTGTATAAAAGGCCAAATGAAAACCCGCAAATCTAGTCAATGGCAATTCATAATATTCTTTGCACATTTAAATCAAGTCCACATTATACGCAACGAAAGTTCATCAAATTAACTTTTTTGCCATTCTAAACAAGGTGCTAATGTAGATGCATAACAGATATGACCATCAGACAGTACAAGAATTCATGTAAATTGTTTTTTTTTTCTTTCCGTTTTGCTCTGAAATTATGTTGAATAAAATATCAATTTAGCGGTAGTTTGTGAGCTATGGTCAAGATTACGGGACTCATTCTCATTCTCATTCATACAATACGTTTGTTTTTTTTTCTTTTTTTTTGTGTGATTGTTTTCATCCAATTTACATGGTGCGTAATTATAGATTGGCTGACTGGCTGGAATGCATTAACCATGCAGAACAAAACAAAGCAATTTTATTATTGTTTGCTTTTAATTCAATGAGCCAAGGTTTTTTTTTGGGTTTTTTTTGCAAATTTTATGGGCATATTTTGGTCAGTCGGCCGATTATGGTCTAGATTGTTTCATTCCAGAAGAAAAAAACAAACAAAAAATTGGTAAAATTCTCAACAATACGACGAACAAGAAGAAGAACAAGAAGAATAAGAAGAAGAAGAAGAAAAAAAAATGTTCAACCATCGAATGATCCATATTCGTTGCGTTTTGATCTATTTTAAACACACAGTGTTACCTATTGAATTGAACATCTAAACATTAATCTTGAAACGATTGAACTATTTGATGTTCATTAGCATTGTTGGCTAATTTGCTTGGTTATATGAAAAATCGGCCCACTGACCATTTTAATGATTCACACACACACACACAAATTCTTTTACTTTCCATTGGTACAAAATATAGTTAAGTGTTGTTTCAATGAATGCAAAAAAATCACAAGTTAATCAGCATAAAATCATAGAGTCTGACAGTCAATGTGAAAATATGATCTAATTTATTGATAATAATTCATGATGATCACTTGTTGTGCGCGCGCCTTATTATTACTTCTATATCTCATTTTTGAGTTGGGTTTTGTTTTCATTTCATTTTATTATTATTGTTGTTGTTGTTGCTGTTGCGAACAGTTTACGAAATTTGTTTTGTTTTTTTATTCAAATGTGTGCTGTTTTTCTTTTCATTTTAATTACTTAACCTGAAAATGAGTGCGCACAACAATATTGTGCTCCATTTTGGTGCTCGTCAAGAAAAAAAAAAAAAATTAAAGCACACACAAATGAAATAAACAAAATTAAGAGAGACCGAGCGGGAGAGAAAAGGAGAAGTAGAAGCAAGGAGAAATAATAAGAAAGAGAGATGGAAAGAGAAAGGGAGAAGAAGAGAGAGAGAAATAGAAAAGAAAAGATTGAGAGAAGAGAAAGAAGAGAGAGAAATAGAAAAGAAGAGAGAGAGAGAAGAAGAGAGAGAGAGAAGAAGAGAGAGAGAGAAGAAGAGAGAGAAGAGGAAGAGAGAGAAGAGGAAGAAAAGAGAGAGAGAGAGAGAGAGACAAGGATGAAGAGATTGAGAGAAGAGGAAGAAGAGAGATAGAAGAAGAAAAGAGAGGAGCTATCTTTTAGAGACAGATAGAAAGAAAGAGAGAGAGAAAAAATGGTTTAAGATTCTTTTTGCCATTGATTTTGTATATCTCAAGACATTCATAGCTTTGAATGAACTTTTCGCGTGTGTAATTTTTTTTGTTGAATATGGCACAGGGACATGAGATCGGCAAAAAATATGAAAATATGCAGAATGTTCAGAGTGAGGGGGGCGATGCAAATCTGTTACGATGTACATACACGAAGCTTGATGCATATTTCATATGGATGAATGACTAAACCAATTTGTTAACTCATTTAATGATTTCAAATGACTTTTATTTCATAAATGGAATAAAAACAAACTATTTACTTTCATTTTGAAGTCATCTGTTGACAATTGTCAATTGCAATTGAATTGTCTAATTTCTATGGTATTTTTTCACATCAAATGCTCTAATTTGTGCTGCAAAAAAGGGGAAAATAAACCAAATTAAACAAACGTATATTTGAGATTGATTCACAGTAAAATTTGCAAAAAAAAAAGAAAAAAACTATTTACAATGTTGGATATGCGCGATACAAATGTTGTACTGGTCGTTTGCAAATTGGACACGAATTCCTTTGTCTAATAGCCCCTTCAATGCACTGCGTACAGAATAAATGTCCACACGATGTAAATGATAAGGATTTACTTGAAATGTTATTGTCCAAACAGATTGAACATTTTAATGATGTTGAAGATGGATTTCTATCTATATCCATATCTGATACCGAAGAAGATCCTTGTGGTTTATCGGCCATTAATTTTACCTTCATAATTAACGAATTATTTGTTATGTATCCATTTGTTGATTTAAGTAATTCATCCCATGATATGAGATTATCGATTGTCATGCAATCCAATTTATCCCATTTAAGTGTTAAATTACGCGAAATAATTTTATTTGTTCTCGTTGAAACTAATTTTACCCACATTGACATTTTTATTACGTTTGATAATTGATTAGGAATTTTTGATTCCATACGTATGCCAAGCTTATTTGAATGATCTTTAAAAACTTGCACGTACCTAAAAGTGTTATCAATTATTTGAAGAAGAAAAAAAGAAAAAAAAAAAAGGAAAAAAAGAGAAAAAAAAGAGAAAAAAAGAGAAAAAAAAGAGAAAAAAAAGAGAAAAAAAAGGAAAAAAAAGAGAAAAAAAAAGAGAAAAAAAGAACGTGTTTGAAAAAGAACGTGTTCCATTCTGTTCTGATTACTAACTTATTAAGTTTCTAAAGAGATTTTCAAACGTACCATGGTAAATTGCGAAGTCTAAACATTGGTGATTGAACAGCGATTAATTTTTTAATATTAGTAATAGTTAGTTGAAATTTGGCCAAACCATCACTATCACAGCATTTATACATCGTTTTTGAAATCATTTTACTTTTATTCACATCATTTGGATCGGGCGTATCAATTTTAATTTCAAGTTTAATTATATCATTTTTTATAAAATTATTTCGATTATTAATTAAATCATTCCATCGAAATCCAGCACCACCAGCGCCCATGTCATTGACATCAAATACATATGCTTCAATATAATGTTCTTCTGAATATGTGGGAGGTCTAATATGTGAACGTAATTTATATGATAAACTGGCTGGTTGTGTCCACATTGGTGATATATTTGATTTTTCACAATACAAATATACCGAAAGCATATATTCACTGCCATATTTATCCTTTGATACGACTATTTTCCATGGAATATTTTGAACAGTATATAGATATGAAAAGTGTGGATATTGGCGTGAACCAAGTTTACTAATATGCGCCACGTCAACGACAAAAACTACAAAAAAAAATAAACATAAATCGAATAAATCAAGTGAAAACTTCATTATGAAATTATGAACTCTACCATTAGATGCTCCTGAACATTGGTGCACCTTTGAATATATAAAAGAAATGAAAGACATTTTATTTAATTTCGAAAAACTGAATTTAAAAAAAAAAAAAAAAAAAAAAATGAAAAAAAAAACACTTACAAAGCACTTGATCAGTAAGTAAGCAACTGAAATCCAAAGTATTGAATTCATCTTGAAGGCTCTCGTGAACTACACAACATCTAGTCTTTTCATATGATCTTTTATTCGTTTGAATTTGGAATGGAAATGTTCCAGTTCGTGAAAAATGCGACAGACGTAATCGATCATAAAAATTCGAAGCGAAAACAATATGTTTGTTTAACTTATTCATAATGTACTTATAAAATTTACAAATAAAAAAAAAAAAACTCATACTACAGCAAATGTAACAAATGTGAATTGTATTAATCAAAAGTCGTTTGAATATTGTGTAAAATATCTGAAATTCAAACGTGTGCAAACAGTTTCATTCAAAATAAATTGTTTTCTCTTAAGCTCTGGGAGGTTTTATAATAATATTTCCATCTTTGTTTATAATTACACGAATTTTTTTCTTTTTTTTTTTTTTTTTTTTTTTTGCACCAGACATGACAACATTGTGGATATTCTTTAATATTAGCTTGCCCTAACTTTGCATAATACACAAATATTATTTGGGTCTTTTGACGTGTTTATTCGATTTAATTCCTATCTGGATTCGAATCGCATGTATTTGTAAATTGTGCTCAATTTATTAAATCAGCCAAAAAGAGAATTTTTTTTCGATAATTGAATACGAACGATTCATTGTAAACAAAATCAAAGCAAAATGTGAATTCGGAAATTTGGATTTCACTTCAATTCGAATCCAATTTGTTAATTTGATTTGTGATTGTTTATTCGATGAATTTTTTTTTTCTCTCTTTGTTTTTTCAATTTAATTTTATTCTGTTTTTTTTTTTTTGCAAAGCAACAAAAATTTGTTTTGATTACGTATGACGAGAATTGAAATTCCAAACCGATTGATATTACCAATGTGTAATAATGAAAAAAGGTAGAAAAAACCAACAAAGTTTGGTTCACAAAAACATCTATATTAGTTGTACAATTCAATATTCCAATTTGTAGTCGGCGTGAAAAATTTAAACGCTTTGCGTTCCAATGAAATCAAAACATTGTGCGAAAAAATAAAAGCGAATTGTCTATAATGGAAAGAAAAATATAGTAAAAAAAAAAAAAAAAACAAAGAACTATAACAACACCAATCACAATTTATTAATTATGATGTATAATAATTTTTGACTTTTGCAACAATGCACAAATTATTCTAAAAATGCTGTTGCACACACGACATTCGATGGGGCACCAAATCGATGGAATGTAAACCAAAACGTAGGGAAAAAAAAAACGAAGGCATTGTAATGCATTGTTAAACATATTTCATGTATGATGCGCTTTATTGTTTACCATTTTATATGACCAGTTCAGTATTCGTCTGGGTGCGATTTTATTTTAGCAAGTATTTTTTGTGCCGGTGTGAATGAATGGCATAGAAGAGGGAGAGAGAAAGAGAGGGAGAGAGAGAGAGAGAGAGAGAGAGAGAGAGAGAGAGAAAGAGGTAGAGAGAAAGAGGTAGAGAGAAAGAGAGAGAGAAAGAGAGAGAGAAAGAGAGAGAGAAAGAGAAAGAGAGAGAAGAAAGAGAAAGAGTGAGAGAGAGAACATGAGAAAGGGACCGAGAGACACGGAGAGAGAAACTAAAAAAATCGAAAGAGAGACCGGGAGAGTGACCGAGATAGAGAAAAAGAGAGAGAGAGAGAGAGAGAGAGAGAGAGAGAGAGAGAGAGAGAGAGAGAGAGAGAGAGAGAGAGAGAGAGAGAGAGATGGAGAGAGAGAGCGAGAGAGAAAGAGCGAGAGCGAGAGAGAAAGAGAGAGAGAGAGAGAGAGAGAGAGAGAGAAAGAAAGAGAAGTAAAAAAAAGAGTGAAAGAGCAAAAGCAAATAATATAAAACCAGAACAAACACTAAATAGGTAAATTAAAGCTGTCAGATGCAAGGTATGATTTAAGCCATCGAACATCTACCAACTTATGATAATAATCCGAGACTGAAAAGTAATCTCATCACACCAAGATGGAAAATAACAATGCGCAAGTGATCGCGTGGAAGTTTTTTTTCTTTTTCTGGCTAAAATAATGGTGTATGGGTCGTCATTGCATTACATATACATTTGGTGTGAAGAGATGTTGAATAGCTGTGAACTGTCTCGCTGTCTCAATGAACTCTGTAACATTAATATTTCTTAAATAGTTTCTTAGTTTCTTAGGAACGAAAGAAAGAAAAACACATACCCACACTCAAACACACACAGATCCAAGCGAATACAATTCAAAACAAAAAAAAAATACATCCAACATATGGATCCACAAGATTTACCGTCGCCGATCTATTGAAGCATCAGAGAGACGGGAAAAAAGATCCACTTTTGTATTCGGTGGTTGTGTATTGTACATAAACATCGAATTGTCTATTGTAATGTAGTAATCGATATTTCAATGTATATTCTTCTCTCTTGATATACTGACACTACACATCCATCTAACTTATTAAATTGGTTCTGTTGCACCTTTAAGTTTTATACTAAAAAAAATATTCTCATGTTGAATATTTTTCTGTTTCATGAAATATGTACATTATATAGTGTTTACAATACGGACAGCCCTATGAAAAATAACGCTTTGAAATTGGTATCGTTGGAAGCACAATGGATAATGTGTGCAACATAGCATCGAGAAAGAAAGAAAACAAACACAAATCACTCAATATGAATGGCTTATGTGTAAAACTTGAAGAGCATGATGAAGAATTGTTAAGCATACACTGTGCTGAAAATACAAACATGAAATGTTGAGTCCATCTAAATTCAATTTCATCTGAATTCAATTCATTTTAAATTAAATTCCAACTAAATTGTTCCTGCGTTAAAATCACATTCGAATGCACATTTTTTTTTTTTTTTTTTTTTTTGTATGCGATGAAAAATCATTTTCAAATCAATTGAAAAATTATCAAAATTTTAATTAGAAGCCGGAAACTTCAAATACTAAATCTTCCGTGTACAAGATTTCAGACACGTAAAAGACAGCTTGTGTTCAGATTGAAGTAGATTGAATGCAATGATGCTGATCTGATAATTGTTCGCATTCTTTTCAGTTTCAATGAACTCTGCCGAAGAAAAAACAAAATCCATTGAAATTGTGCACGTGCAAGACCTTTAAGTGTTATTCGCAAACAACGAATAAAAATAATAATGACGGGAAAAAAAAGAAAGAGAATAAAAGGAAAGAATGAAAAAAAAAAAAAAACTTACAATTGAAGAACGAAAGTCTTCAATATATTTCGATCTTGAAAATAAGTGGATGGAAACGGTCAATAAATCACAATATATACGCAAATGCATTGCACACCACATATTGATTCTCAATAACATGTCCTAACTTTATCCACTTTACTTTATTTATTTATTCTCTCTGTTCATCTGTTGATCAAGTACATGGACGGAAATCAACCGAACGGATTTGGTGTGAATAAGTCTATGTTTATCTGTTTGAACAGTTCGCGTGCGTAAATATAATAATTTGTTGTTTCTCTTTCTCTCTTTCGGTCTCTCGCTCTCTCTCTCTTCCTCTCTTTCTCTCTCTCTTCCTCTCTTTCCTTTTCTTTTTGTTTTTCTCTCTCTCTCTCTCTCTCTCTCACTCTCTCTCTCTCTTTCTCTTTCTCTCTCTCTCTCTCTCTCTCTCTCTCTCTCTCTCTCTCTCTCTCTCTCTCTCTCTCTCTCTTTCTCTTTCTCTCTCTCTCTCTCTCTCTCTCTCTCCCTCTCTCATTCTCGTCCAAAAGAGATGATGGAATGCTCTTATTTTTAGAATCTCTTTTATTTTCTTGGAAAACTAGCGAAGTATTCTTTGCTACTAAAATGTTCAATACTCTCAATCTAATTTAAAATTCAAACTTTTGAATTGAACTAATCTTCATTTTCTCCTCTCCGCTTATTTTTTTTTTCTTTTTTTTTTTTTTTGTTTTCTTTTTTCTTCTCTGGTGACACAAAAATCAAAAACTCTTATGTAAAGAACATCAATTGAATTGAATCTAACAGTAAAATCGATCTAATGAAAACAGACTCGCTTGAGAGACAGAGAAATGTTTGGCAATACAAAAAAAAAAAAAAAAAAAAACGATAAAGAAAAATAAAAAAAAAAACACAACAAAATTTTTATTCAACAAGGTCGTTTCATTATAAATCTATTGAATGTTGATAAAGTTAATTCGATACGTTATTTTGCATTCGAATTCAATTTGAATTTATAAGCATGATCGACTGATGTAGTTTGTTTGAATTTTGAAATGTGTTATGATTTTTTGACTTGATAATCATATAAATTCGACTGATCGTGCTTGTTGTTATTATGTGCATTTCATCTTCGGTGACGCTCGAAAGAAGAAGAAAGAAAAAAAAAAAAATAAAAAATAAAACAATTGCCGAAAATAAAAAAAAGAATTCAAAGAATAGCTGAGCGAATCAGAATTCAACTGTTAACAACATACAACGAGGCCAAATGTTTCACCACACAAACGCACACACATACACACAAAGAGTAAAACACTTTTTTGGTGATAATTAGAGCAGAAGCTCACAACAACGCGAATGTAAGAATGTGTTTCTTTTTTTTTTCTTTCTTTCTCTATAGTTGTATTATTCATTGGAATTTTCGCATTCACCGCTTTGTAATCTCATCAAGTGCGTGCTTCATTGGTGTCTTTCATTGAATTGTTGTAACAAATAAATTCGAATGGTAAATCATAATAAATAAATAATAAATTCATGATGCTGGTAATCGATTATGAAATTATGATGTGATTTTTTTTGATCTTTTCTTCTTCTTCTTCTTCTTCTTCTTCTTCTTCTGCTGTGTCTGATTTATGAACATTATTGATTATGACGACCGGCGACTTTGACACACTAACCGAAACCACTGTTTTGTCACCTTAAATGGTCACGCTTCATCTTTGAAACTAAAGTCCGCATTAAATACAAATTGATTGATTTAAAATCAATTAGATGATACATTCTGATGATTTTTTTTTTCTGAAAAATTACTAATTTAATGTGCACAATATGAACTATGAAAAGGTAGACTGAGATACTAAGGGAGAAGGGGAGAAAAAATCAGAAAAAAAAGAGAGAGAAAGAGAGAAAAAGATAGAAAGAGAGAGAGCAAAAAGAGAGAGAGAGAGAGAGAGAGAGAGAGACAGAGAAAGAAAGAGTAAGAGAGAGTAAGAGAGAGAGAAAGAGAGAGAAAGACAGAGAAAGAGTTAAAGAGATAAAAAGAATGAATGAGTGAAAAAAAAAGAACTGCCAATCTTTCACTTAAAAGTGTGTTAAATACGGTGTCTAATGTTTGCACTGCTTTACAGAAAATATCTTAAAGATATTCGAATTTGTTGCCATTGCTCATCATCATTTCTTCTTCTGGTTTTGTTATTATGCATGTTTGTGCAACGCGCAAAAACAGCAAACAGCAAACAGCAAAAAAAAAAAAGCGTGCGATAGCAAATTGCAAGATACTCTCACATTGAGTAACAAACATCAAAACATCGGCAATGCCGATCCAAAATCAACACATTCGCTCATACTTACATTTACATTCACACCATTTCAATGCGGTACACACAATCCATACACATAGACAACGTGAAAAATTGTAGCAAACACGGTCTTAGTTTTATACAGTATAGTGCACTATGAGAAAGACACGATGAAACGTAGAGAGAAAGGAAAAGAGTTTTAAACAATCAAACAGGTAGATACTTGTGTCGTTTCATTCGAAACAACAGTTTAGTGAATAAACTGTGCTCATGCGAACAAGACGCGTTTTGTGTGACATTCTCGGCGACCGTTTTTAGCCGTATTTTTAAACTCAACATATTGAACTGACAATGAACGATTAACCAAGCACATACTCGGTTATTTTATTTTTGTTTTTTTTTTCTGTTCATTTTCAAATTTCCTTCCGAGTCATGAATTGAATGACCGTAACAGAAAAACAACGAAGAAAATGAAAAAACAAAAAATTGTGAAAAACTGACTTATTTAGTGAGAACGTTTTTTCGGTAGTTTAAAACGTGAAAAAAAAACAACAACAAGAAATAAAAGAGGAAAACCGAAAAAAAAATTTGAAAAAAACAGTGGCAACGGTCAAAGTTTTATTCAGTGACAAAAAGTCAGTTGGATGACCATTCTGTATATTGAAAATGATTTTTTGTTTTTATTTCAAGCACAGACAGACAGACACATACGAAAATCAACAACAAAAGTTTGACTTAAAATGAACAAAAAAAAAAACACTGGCAATGAACAAAGGAGCAAAATAACAGAACATTTTGTCGCACAATCGTTTGTAATTGAATGCAGGCAAGAGTAAAAAAAAAAAGAAACATATATTGAAGAAACAGTGCGTGTATCGTGATGTCGTGAAGAATTTAAGCATTTTTCTTATTGAACGATTTTATTGTTGTGCGGCCGTTATCGGGTTTTATGTTTAGTGCCATTTGTTAATTCATTTCCATTCATTTAAACGCGTTTAGCAAAAAGCGACAAATCGAATGTTAATTGATTCTCTCTTCTGCACCGGATTTTTTTTTTCTCTTCTTAATAAAAAAAAAAAAAAAAAAACGAAAGAAAAAATTCATTGCTCTGTGCAAGACAATCAATCCGTTCACCAGCCAAGATATTCTAATGTGATCAATGGACTGCTCTGTGTTGAATAAACAATAAACACAATTTTTTTTTCTTTGTCGTGTTGCTTTCGTGTAATTGAACTCGATAATGGAAAAATGTGATCAACCGATAAATGGATGTGACAAAGTCTAAACAATATTTTTTTTGCGTTAAAAACAAAAATACTAAGAAAATAATGCGATACGATTTGAACTTTTTACATCACACACAACATATATTTTCATTTCAATTTCATCGATTGTACACATTCTCAGCGTGCGTGCAATGACATTTATATCATCGTTAAATTTATTGCGGCCAATGCAAAATCATCATTTGATGTAGCAATCACGCAAAAGTGGACAAAACGAAAACACAAAATAAAAACAGACATTTTCAAATTGTTTGTTGCCGAAAAGAATACAAACATTATTCAAGTGCAATTCGAACCAGAAGCAAAATTTGTTGCTGGGGTTTTTTTTTGTTTTCTTTTGGTGTCTGAACGGAAAAAAAAAAATTTTTCATAAAAAGAAAAACGAGTTTGCAGTTTACTGACATTTCACTTGATTGGACCGCATTTTTACAAAAAAACAAAAAGAGAAGCAACAATAACTCAAAATAAAAACAAACACCGATTATTCGTTGAACAGAAGCCAATGCTCAAACTCTAATGAGTGTGTGTGTATATGCATGTGTATACGTTGCTCAATTTGATAAATGAATGTATAAATTTCAATCAAATTATTTCGAGGACAAATTTATGAAATTTTGTTGTGAATAAGAAAATATGGTTCATTTTATGTGATCTTATGTTTAGATATATATTTTTGAACATTTTATCGGTCATATTCATCGACGAAAGAGTTTTATCATCGAAAAGCAGCAATTTAAGTGCATTTACATGAAAATTTATTCAATTTTAACGAGCATATTAACATTGAAATGTGATTTTCGACATTTTTTATTTCACGTTCAAAGCCTTGCATCGACTTTTTTCTGTTCTGATTACTGTTACGCCCCACATTAATCAACGACAACAACAACAACAACAACAACAACAACAACAAAAAACAGAAAATTATCAAGACCCAAAGTCAACGATTTGTTTACTAAATAATCATCAACTCTCTTCCAACAACAAAAATTCAGTAGGGTCAATATAACAGTGTCTGATCCATCAATGTGGAAAAAAATAAACAAACAACTCTTCATCAACAAAAGGGCATCGAAACCAATTTTGCGTTTCTTCATCGAAAATCAATTTGGCAACTGAAAAACCTTTTCGCGTTGTGAATATTTTTTGCTTATTATCGATTTGAATGAAGAGAAAGAGAAAAAACTGCATTAAGCCTTGTATTTTAAAGAGAGATAAAAAAAAAGAAGACTGAAGATTGTTCAAATAAAAAGCAATCCCCAAGCAAAAGAAAGAAGAAAAAAAAAAAGGAAAGTAATGCGAAACTGAAACTTTGAATCCGGAAATATACTTTAAATCCGACAAGAGTTTTCGACTTGAAAAAAAAAAACAACCAAATCACACAGATTTAGCTTTGTGACGGCGCTAGAAAATCAATTGTGATTTCAATCAAAAAGACGAAAACAAACAATTAAATCCACACACATACGCAGAGAGAGAAAGAGAGAAAGAGAGAGAGAGAGAGAGAGAGAGAGAATCATCAACTGACGTTAATTGCAAAAAGAAAAGACATATATGAATCATCTTTGGATCGTTGATTCTGTGAAAGATAGAAATTAAATTTAATCGGATTTACTTTCTCGGAACCACGTTGTGTGAATCAAGAATTATTTCGTTGATACGTTTTTCAGTGATCAACATTGATATTTCTTGAAAATACTTCCATCATTGATGAAACATATTGCACAAATTTACGAAACAATTGTTTATTACTGCCGGTAAATAACTCGATATCATTGTTGATAGAAAAGAAGTAGTCATCATTGTTGATAGCACAGAAAAACCGGTTAAGAAGCGTACATGTATTGATAAATCTAATGATCAACCGGAATTCACAAACGAACATTGACAAAATAACAAATCGTTGAAAAATTGTTACAAATTGTAATTTACATTTTGATTGTGCTGAAAAGATAGCAGAAAGAAAAGTGAAAATCAAAAAGAACAATAAAACGAACTGAGCAAAAAAGAGAACGAACTGAGCAAAATAAAAGAGAGAGAGAGAGAGAGAAGAAAAAACACGAAATATAGAAGAAAAAAAAACACAAAAAAAGTAACGAAATTTCGTCTTAAAATAGTCGAAAGTCGCGAAAAATATGCATTTGTTTCATGCATCAAATTAAAAATGATTCATAAAAATGACGACAAAAGCAATGAAATGAAAGTTTTTATATCTGTTGAAACGAATTTTAACAAATTAAGTTTATCATAAATAGAAAAATAAGAAAACATACAAACAACGAAGCAATAAAAAAAAAACACACACACAGAGAGAGAGAGAAAAAGAAAAAGAAAAACATACAAAAATGATGCAAACACAATCACCATCACCGAAATCATATCAATTGAATATGAAACTTGGTAAGCAATTGCAACAATCAAATGTAATGACATCAACCATGATGTCAAATTCATCACGAAAAACATCATGTTCAGACAATGCATCGGATATTGTTGATGCTGATTATGTGGATAAAAATATTCCAAAAATGGAATTACTTAAAATTAATTATGTATCACGTAGCCGTAATAATTTAACATCAAATATTGATGATATGGATATTGTACAATTGAGAGCAAAAAAGCGTATTCATCAAAGGCAACCAATATATCAACGATCACATAGTGATGGTTTATTAAAAGTCAGTGAATTAGCAAAATTGTCTAGTTGTATTGATAGCACCAAACAGGAACAACTGAATGGTTCTAACAATAAATCGTCACCAATGACAACAACAGCAACAGCAACAACAGCAACAACATCAACATCAACAACAACAACAAAAACATCAAATCACAAAGGTTCACCATCAAAATCACAGCCATTGCCAATGTCAAGCCATCATCAAAATCCGCTCAAGTATACCGTATATAAAAAGCATAATTCATGTGACACAACCGCAGCAATAAAATCCGAAAAATTACAATATACAAATGACGATGCCATATTTAAAGCAAAAAAAAAATATTCAATGTTTGACAGTCGTAAGCGTAATTCAATTGATAATATTCAATTTTATTTTGATAGTAAAAGCTATGAACGACATGTTGATAATAAAATTTATGGTGTTCTTATGCCAAATGTAAATACAGAAAAAACACCACAAAATCCAACAAAACATCAATTAATAAAACGTTTAGCACCATCTGCATCACCGCCATCAAATTATGAAAATAAATCAAATAGTTGGAATTTTGTTAAAGCAACCAAATCATTATTGCATGGAACAAATGTTAGTCGAAATGCAAGCGGTCAAAAGTATATAAAAAATGTGCCATCATCATCATCAAAAAAAATGTCACGTGATTCATCATTAGTCGATTTAACACGCATTGGACAATTATTTCGTGAAACCAGACGTGCATCGGCCGATGATTTACTTGATGGTGGACGCATTGAAATTCCAACACGAAGTGAAAACAAACATAGAACAAACAGTGAATGTAATAATGATAGTGATAATAAAACGGCATCAACATCAAAAAAAATTAAAAAATTAAGCGCCGATTTTGAAAATAAATGTTTATGTGACTATAAATCAAAACAATTGCGTAATGGTATTAGCGAACGAAAATCATCAGCACCATCGCATTTATTTTCAGATGCAAATGGAAAATTTACAGATTTAAATCGTTTAAATGAGAATTGTATGCGAAGTCGACGAAAATTGGAATATCCAATGCAAATGGAAAATAATTGTAAAATAGATCATCATCATTTATCACCGCCATCATTGCCACCGAAAAAAACAAATCGTTTAATGAAATGCAATAGTGCTGATTATGATATTAATGATGGAATTTCACCAAAAATTGATAAAACATTCTATTTATTGGATAAAGTACGATCAAAATCAATGTCCATTGAATATGGTATTCCAATTTTTGGACAATTAAATGGAAATGGAAATGGAAATGGAAATTCAAATGGAAATGGAAATTCAAATGGAAATGGAAATGGAAATGGTTGTAATGGTTCACCAAGCACATGCGGTTATAAAAATTGTACATTCATCAATTGCCCAATGTCTTCAATAACAGCTGCTCTATCGAATGTAAATCGTGATAATAAAAATGGTGACAAAATTTGTACAAAAACTTCAATTCACGATAATGAAAAGAATTTACATGAACATCATTCACATCAACAACAACAACAACAACAAAATCATCATCATCATCATGAATTGAATAAATTAAAAAATGGCCATAATATTAGCATTACAAAAATTGATACAATCAGTAATAAATCGAAATTATATTTAAAAACGAAAGATTTTAACGATGATAATAGCAATGAATATTTCAAGGAGCTTGAATTAAATGATATTGGTGATGGTGTAACATTGAATAATTTAAAAAATTTAAAAAAAAATTCAACCACCAATTTAAATATCAATGATAATAATAATAGTTGTACACATATGAATGCTGGTGTTGGTACATCAATTCCAATTAAATTTATGCCCAATCAACAAAATTTAAATAATTCAATGAAATGTAAAAGTGTGGAAAAATTGGATTTTAATTCAACAAGTACAATTGAAAATAAAAAATTTAACAATATGATGTTATCATCGGCATCATCATTATCTGGATCATCATCGATTGGACAAATCGATAATAATAATGTATCATTTAGTAAAAATGAAGATGATAATCGTGTTAAAATTTTTATACGTGCAACAACGGCTACATCAAATTTACCCATTTATGATACATCATCATTGGTTGATTCAATATCTGATTATTATGATTCCGTACCAAATGAATGTGATTCTATGAAAAAGTCAACAATTGATGCAACTGATACAGATGATAGCAAATGTAATAGTAGTAGTAGTAATATTGTTGATTTTGGTATAACACCAACTACAAATCTTTTAACACCATCATCATTGAAACAATCACAAATCGATTTAACATCAGCATCGGGAAAAAATTTAAAAAATTTATTCCCAAGTCGTCTTGGTTGTGATGGTGCCATTTTTTGGAATGATTGCTTTTATTATGATGAACATGCATGTTGCAATTGTAAAACTGATTCGGATAAAGTGTCCAATTCAAATGAAAGCCGATCAAATAGTGATTCGTGTACGTGTTCACAAAATCGAAGCAGCACAAATAGCAGTAATATTGCTGATGATGATGATGATCTTGAGGTAAAAAAAAAAAATTTGTTCAAAATCGAATGTTCGCTTTTTTTTTGAAATTTCCTTTTTTTTTTAAATTTCCTTTTTTTAAAAAATTTTCTTTTTTTGAAAAATTCATTTTTTGAAAATTTCATTTTTTGAAAAATTCATTTTTTGAAAATTTCATTTTTTGAAAAATTTCATTTTTTGAAAAATTTCCTTTTTTGAAAAATTGTCTTTTTTCATCACTTTCAATCGAAACTTTTTCTACTGAATAATTTTTGATTTTATTAAACAGTGAGTCAATTTTGACCAATCTAAAAAACTCTCAATGCAAAAGAAACTCGCTAACATCCGTTTATGATTATTTGTAAGAGCACTTTTTTTTTTGTCTCTTACAAACTCATGAGTAAATTGACACGATTATTCAATTTAATTAGATTAAATTAAACATTGGTCGCTAAATTTCATGCAATTAAAAAAACAAGTGCTTGAAAATGTGGCCAAGGAAAACAAACAAGCTATTGAACCGTTCGAAACTAGCACTATTCAAATTTATGTGATCAATTTTGATTGGATAGCTTTAAGTGGTTCAATAATTGTATTATGTTAATTGTTGAAATGTTTGTTTGTTTATTTTGCCTTTTCCCCAACATTTTAATTGCATTTTATTTGTTTGAATTGTTATTGTAATGTAATAAATCAACATTTAATATTCTCTTTCACTCGCATATTTAATAAATCGAATTTGCTCATGGCATCGCATTAAAAATGTATTGATCAAAAACTGTCGATTTTTTTCTTTTTCTTTTTTTTTTTTTTGCTTTTATCATTCAGGGGAATTTGAAGTTCCAATGAGTCAGAATGAGAGACTTTCTTTTTTTTTTTCTTACCTAGAGTGAGAACATGAGAAACAAAAAAATGTGTAATTCAAAATGAAATGAATTTCACTGTAGTTGCAAATTATCTGAAATAATTTATGATCATGTTTGTGTTTATTGTCTCGTAATGATGAGTATGTGCGAATGATCTGATAATTGATGGCGGTCAAAACACTTAATCCATAAAATAAATTGTCTTTTTTGTATTTTGTATGTTTTTTGTGCATGCACAGTTAGTGAATCAATCCCTGCAGTCATGAACAAATAGCACGAATATTGAAGATTTCGACCATATCAATTGACCCCTCCCCACTCTCCCGAAAAAAAAACAATTCTTTGGATTAAAACGACTTAAGCGCCGGGCCAATTCGATCGTTGTTTTAACATATTATAATTGCGTACATTGAACGTCATCTTTGCTAAATTCATGACCACAAATTTCATTCACATCGTTTTTTGGAGTCTAAAATTCCGGACATCATATCACCAAATTAACATAGTGTATTTCATTTACGCTCAAGGCAATGAAATTATGTTTTTGTTTTTTTTTTTTACCTTCAAAATTGAAATGCCGTTAGAATATTGCCATTTAAATTATTGTTCAGTCGTTTGAAATGGCACATTTTATTCAAGTTCTTTAAATTGGAATTTAATTTTCTCATGTAAATACCATTCACCAAAAATTTCGACTCATGTTGATTGTAGTTAAAATTGTGTATTGTTAAGGAATGCAAATTATTGAGAATTTCAAATGAAGAAGATCGAGTGATTTATGTTGAGATTGAAAGTGTTAATCATACGTTTCCAAAGGAGCATTTTTATGCCTTGGCCCTTGGATAAAGGATTGTTCACATTTGGAACCGAATGATTTCAATTCAATTTAGATGAAAAATACAAAAAAAAAATCGTACTTCACAAGCAGTTCCTCTGCTGATGAAGAGGAAGCAAAAGAAGGAGAAGAAGAAGAAGAACGAGGAGAAGAAGAAGAAGAAGAAGAAGAAGAAGAAAAAAAGAAGAAGAAAAAAAGAGGTAGTAGCAAAAGAAGCAGAAAAAAAAACTATTCCGCACCATAATATCTGAAATTGATCCATCTCCCTGTGTCGATAAATTATGCAGAAAGAAATTGAAAAGAGCGAAAAAAACGCATATTTTCTACAATTTAAATGTGGCTTGCATTTGGTGAAGTAAACAAAAAAAAAAATGAAACTAGCGAGAAAAAAAAACGTTAATTTGTGTATCTTTTACTTTGTTTAGTCCATTTATCGGATTTGTTTCAAAATATCTTTGCGATTTCAATAAATGTTTAGCTATATTTCTATGCATATTTCTAATGTTTCATCGATCTGTGAAGTGTTTACGAATTCATTATTATTCATTGGGTGGTTAAAAGAAAAAGAAAAAAACAAAATTTTAAAGCTATTTAATGAAGCCAAGAAGTCGATGAAGAAGAAGAAGAAAAGTAGAAAATATTGCTTTCTCTAAACAGAAAGCACAATTTGAATTTTTACGTTTGCAAGACTTTGTGCGCACAAATCAATTGTACTTGAAAAAGCCACAAACATATAATAATCGAAACAATTGAAACTTTAGAAATATTAAACATGCAAAGTAATATGAATTTTTTTTTTTCTTTTTTTTTTATTTTAATTTTTCGGGCGGGGAAATTAAAATGAATCAATTGTGTGAATATTGAAGATTGAACATACACGAAACGGCAAGTGAATTACATTTCAATTCAAATGGAATGGAAAATCATAGCCGCATATTGACCAATGCGCATGGATCAATCGAAATTGAAATTCTAAACATTCGATCATTATAAATCATGCACAAAGAGAGTAAAACGTGCTAGAAATCTGAAAAAAAGAAGCGAAAAAAATAACACATACGAAAAAGACAAAAAAAAAAAACATAAAAAAAAAACAAAACAAAAAAAAACATAAAAAAGACAGAAAAAAGATATAAAAAGAGTGAGAAAAAAACAGACAAGAAAGAACAACGAAGAATCAATGCAAATTGGTCAACAGTTAAACATTGATCACCACAAATATTGTATATATTTCATTGAGCGCACGATTCATGAAACACGTTATTCGAATATGCAGTAAAATAATTAAAAATACAAATTACAAAATAAAAAGCGCGATGTTTTTTTTTTCTTCTTCTTCTTTTTATTTCATTTTTTGATACACATTTAACAGCATTTTGTGTGAAATGATATAAATGGGTGGTTAGCCTTAACCTTTTCCAACGTTCTTATGCGTACGAACCGATCACTTTCGTCAATCATAAAAAAGAGAGGGAGACAGAGACAGAGAGAGAGACAGAGACAGAGACAGAGACAGAGACAGACAGAGAGAGAGAGCGAGAGAGAGAGAGAGAGAGAGAGCGAGAGAGAGAGAGAGAGCGAGAGAGAGAGAGAGCGAGAGAGAGAGAGCGAGAGAGAGAGAGCGAGAGAGAGAGAGAGAGCGAGAGCGAGAGATAGAGAGAGAGAGAGAGCGAGAGAGAGAGAGAGCGAGAGAGAGAGAGCGAGAGAGAGAGAGAGTGAGTGAGTGAGTGAGAGAGACAAAGAGAGAAAAAAAGCTATTTTTAATCTGACGTTTGAAAAGCAATTCAAGCCAAAACAAGTTACGCGGACACTTTTTGAGAGACAGTTACTCGTCAACTTCTTAAGATTTAATTTCGAACATTTAAAAGTTCGCTTACATCCAATACAAATGTTGACTACAATCTTCGTGTTTCACTTCATTTTTTTTCTGTTTTTTTCTTTCTGTTTTTTTGTTGTTTTCCTTCTTTCATTCAATGCTAATGGTTCATAGCACTATCGTTTGGTCAACTAAATTGCATGAGTTTACAATTCACCTGGAAAAACGATATAATTGAATCAATTCAATTGAAACGAATTAAAATATCTTGAATGACAAGCCATACAAATTTACACACGATGAATTCTATCGTAAAAGGGCGTGCAAAAAAAAAAAAAACGAAGAATTAACAATCGCAACAATTAATCAAAAAATTAATCATCAAACATATTTAAAATACAAAAACAAACCGGGCAAAATGTTTTTAAAACTTACGATACGAACTTGTGTGGAATTGAAATTAAAATTCTTGGTTTCACACATAAAAGTCACTTTCTGAAAATTTATGTGTGCTTTCGCCGAATGCACGAAAACAATGCAATTAACTGAATCCATTGTTGTTATCTTACATTTTTTTTTGTCTGTCTTTTCTTGAACATTCTGTTTTAGATTTTCTTCGATTGTTGTTCATTTGCTTGAGGCCATTATGCGTTGCATATATCGTCTTCTTTTTTTTTTTTTTTTTTTGTTTATTTGAATAGTTATGATTGTGTGGCAACAACAACAACAACGAAGCAAAAAAAAAAAAAAGAAAAGAAATGCACATTCAGTGACACCTACAATTACAATTCACCATTTCGATTGTCATTGCAGTTGCGTGCAATTCATTTAAAACTAAAAAAAAAAAAAAAACAAAACGAAACCTGATAAATTGACGAGAAAAAAAAAAGGAAAATGCTTTGAATTGAAAGAAAATGTACAACAAAATATGCCATTGTTGTCGCCATCAGATTTCTGGTGACCGATGAATGTGCGTACGCATAAAATACATAATTTTTTTTTAATGTGCAAAGTGCAGTTCACATGAACCTTCGTCGAACTGGGTGCTGTGAAACCTTTTTCGATTACATTTACAATATGGTACGGTTTATGAGGTGCAGCATTTACTTATGAGTAAAATCATTTTTTTTTTTCTTTTTTTTGTTTAATAATCTATTGAATGGCATACATTGTGATTTTGCACTTTCGTGGAAAAAAGAAAAAAATCTCAAGCAACCCCAGATAAAGAAATAATAAATTGGCTTGACATTAAAGTGATATATTTTTAAAATAAAATCATTTCAGACTTATTTTGATACAATGATAGAGCAAAGGTCGTTCGCGCACGTAAAATAAAAACGGATAAAAGTGCAAATTTGTTTTCTCTTTCTTCCATTTTCAATGAAATAAAATAAAAAATGTTCCATATTCCGAAAAACGACCTCAACAAACCACAATATTATCAGAGTCTGCAATCCATGAACAAATTTTAGCGCTGTTTTTTCTTCTTTTGCTTTCAACATCTTTTATCACATATGATATCGACTGATTAGTTTGTTGTTGTTTTTTTTTTTTTTCATTTTGTCTAAAACCGCACGTAATCATCAATGACTAAAATCTACTACGATTCAATTAGATTGTACAAAGTCTGTTGAAAAAATTTATTAAAAAGAACAATAGCAAAGCCTCCAAAACATTCGATCAAAATATTGTACCAGATAAATGGAAGTAAATCGAAATATAAATATCTGTATCAATATTATATTGAATGTTGTAAATAAGAAATGTGCGTTCGTGTGTTTTTTCTTTCTGGTTGAAAACAACAACATCTCATCAACATTTTGAATGTCATTTCATTGAAATTCCGCATTTATATTGTAACCAAAGTATGTGATGCGACATGCGAGGAAGCAAATGATTGTGGAATACTTAGAACGGAAAGAAACAGTTTTTTTTTTTTATTTCATTCACCACATTTGTCTTTATTTGTATACGAAGAATATACCCATAAATATGGACTAAAACAAATAAATTTCCATATAGAAACAGTTTTTCAAGAAATAAAAATTCAGAAAAAAGAAAAAAAAAAATTATATTCTGGAATTTAAATAAATAGGGCGATGTCAATATGACAGAATATTGTAAATGAAACTGTTGTGGCGCCGAGATAAAATGCTGTGTCCTTGTCACATATAACGTTCAACTCAATAAATTAATTCGTTTTTCTCTCTTCTCTCTCTCTCTCTCTCTCTCTCTCTCTTTCTCTCTCTTTCTCTCTCTTCACTCTCTCTCTTCTCTCTCTCTCTTCTCTCTCTCTCTTCTCTCTCTCTCTTCTCTATCTCTCTTCTCTCTCACTTCCCTCTCCCCCAACCTCTCTCTCTCTCTCTCTCTCTCTCTCTCTCTCTCTCTCTTTCTCTCTTTCTCTTCACTCTCTCTCTGTCTCTCTTAACTTTCTCTCTCACTCTCTCTCTCGCTTTCTCTTGACTCTTTTGATGCTAATATTCTTAATTCATATGAAATGTACATTTTTTTTCGTCGCATTACTCATGATTCATTTAGTAAACTATTGACGAATTGAATTCTGAAAAATTCCAGGCGAAAAAAAAAACACAAAAATTAATTGGGACATGGGGCTTAATGACACATTTCACTGATTCTCATGAATTTGCGTAAAGCATCAATAACAGATTAATCAAATATATATTCATTTGCACATTTGACAACTCATTATTTCATTTTCTACAATGAATAAATGTAACCGATTGAAAGTGTTTTTACGCATTTCAAATTGAATACGCTTTGTTTTTTTTTTTCTATCTCTCACATGACGTGTAGTTCTGGCACCAAATGATTGAAATAAAATCTCGGCCAATGGATTCATTTGGAGCAAAGAATTCTCGCAGTGTGAATATTTGTATATTTTTGAACGGGAAGAGGGACACAATATCACTTAATACGAAAGAAAGGGAAAGAAATGGATGATCAAGACAAACATCGAATGGGGCGCAGTGAATGTGTTGTATGTATGTTTTGAGGTTTCAATAACACTCAAACCATTCATTGTTTTGTCGAATTGTTCTGTTTTATTTTTTTTTTTCCTTCATTTTGCTCTCTTCTGACTTCATTTTGATTTTGTTTGATATTTATATGCATACATTTGTTGTTTTCATTTTATTTTAAAATATTTTTTTTTTCTCTCTCTTATGTTTCGTTTCATTTTATTTGTTATTGTTTATTAATTTCGCAGTGCACGCAGTATGTTTTACTTGGAAAATGAAGAAAGAGAAAGAGAAAGAGAGAGAAAGAGAAAGAGAGAGAGAGAGAGAGAACAAACACACGTTGCCAGAAGCGAACTTATACCCATGAGAGATAAGACGAAATTATGTTGTGCATAGTTGCACATGCTCCGGTAGGCATTTCTCCCATACGATATTCACAACAAATTACAAGACTCTAACATTAAAATAATGTACATATTTTGTTCGACATATTAATTCAAATATTTTTCATTGCATGTTCATTGCGAGATATCAAAAGCATCGACATATCTGATGATGGGATGGTTTTTGGTACCAATTTTTATTTTCTTCTTTTTTTTTCCAAAAGAAAAACAAACATTAACAAATGATACCTGGTGCCTGACATGTGTGTGTGTGTGTGTCTTCCCCACCTCTCTCTCTCTCTCTCTCTCTCTCTCTATCTGCGTGTGTGTGTATGTTTCGTGTATTTTCATCTTCTGTATTTCAAAGTCAATGAGAGTTGACTACCGTTATTGTTTGATTAGTTTCCCATCATCAGTTTAATGTAAAAAAAAACCACTTCCTGTCGAATTCCACTCGAAGCAATATATTCATTAAACCGTGTTTTAAGCTTTGAGGCATCAATTGTTTACCATTGTTACAAGAATTATCCATATCGATGCGCTTTATTTTAACCACATATTCTTGAATATATGCGTAACCATGTATTTGACCTTTTCATATTGTATATTTTATTTCTTTGAGCATCGTCTTCTTCTTCTTCTTTTTTTTTTCTTTTTTCTCATTGACGATTTCATAAGGTTATAAATTCAGTTTGCCATCTGAAATGTGGATCAAATATATATGTTCAATTAACTGGTCGCATCTATTTCAACTCAATGTTTTTTCTTCTTCTTCTTCTTCTTCTTCTTCTTCTTCTTCTTCTTTTTATTCTTCTTCTGCTTTAAAAATGAAACAAGCACACCAAATATTTAAACAGTACCGAATTAAATGCGCCCAAATAAAAGAAACGTTAGAAAATATCTTTATTCCAATTGAATGAATAGCTAAATCATTTTTGTGTCATTGATTTGACTGAGTTTGTTTTATCGATTTACATGAAATTACTCATTCGAAAGCAATGAAATTATTCTCTGTTGATACGCTTATTTCTCTCTTTACGAATGTTTATTTCTCTTTTTACGAAAGCTTATTTCTCTCTGTACGTAGATGTTTCTTCTTCTTCTTCTTCTTTTTTTTCACATGATGCTCAATAGCACAATGAATGAAATATTGATTAGACAACAAATTATGTGTATATAAAAGTGATTTGTAAGGCAAATGACATACGTCAAAAGCAAATGAAAATAATTATGATTGAATGTTAGACATATTTTAAACGAGGAGGGGGTCCAGTTGGAGTTGGTCAAAAAGAAAAAAACCTTGCAAATGCAATTAACCACTTATATACATGTCGATCCATATGGAACCACCATTAAAATTCCAATGTAAATGTTTAACTTTTTATTTGATTCGATGAATGGGAAAAAATGCAATTAAATATCACATCTTTACGATGCAAGTGAAGAGTAAAAGTGACATGTATGTATCAAGTGGGTGCAAAGTCATTAAAAAAAAAAAAACGAATAAAATTCGAATGGCCATTAGTGTATGCCAAAAAAAAAAACCATTCGTTGATGAAACCGATTACCTTGTCAAATTTATCAATTAAAATTTTGATTGACACACTTAAAGAATTTGAAGAAAAAAAAAAAAACAATCAAAGTATTGACTCAATATAACACATTTTTACTTATTGAATTTTGCACATGTTTGCTTAATACAGGTCGATGGATCGAGCTCACGACCACAGTCAATGGAGGGGCCAATGGATTCTGGTATCTCATTAAATGGTGACACAATATCTAGTCCAGATAGTGATAATTCATCACAGCATCACATACAAAATCAAAGTGTAAGTGCCTTTTCTTTTCTTTCATAAAAATGAAAAAAAAAAAACTTTGTTGGCATTGTTAGAAATTAGTAAACATGGATGAAATGCATTCAAAAAAAAAAAAACGACAATTAAACATTTCATGCATTTTTTTTATGAAACAAAAAAAACTGATTTATTTCTACAGGATATTGAAACAAGAAAGTCAAGGCGAGGCCATGTTCTAGCTGAATTACTTGAAACAGAACGAATATACGTCGCAGAAATGGGATCCATTCTGAGGGTAAGCGAACGCATTTTTTCTTTTCTTTTCTTTTCATGATTTTATACGATTTGTTGTTATAATTAAAGCGATTTGCAATTGAAATCAAAATCCATTTGACCATATTAATCCATTCTATTAATCTTCTTCAATGCAACACTTTCGATTTTTCTCCATCTTCTTCTTTTTGTTATTGTTTTTCACACAAGAAAAAAAAAAAAATAAAAATCTCCCTCATTAGTTTGTTTCTACACATGGGCCGGGCGGGCAACATCGTTCAGTCAAGAAACATAAACATAACGATTGGCAATTGCTTTTAATCGATCAACAATTAAAAGAAAGTGATTTTGTATTTTCAATGATTTGGACGATTGAATGACGCCTCAATCAAATTAAGATATAAATTATTATTTCAGAAAATTATTTTTTTTTACTGATTATGCGTTTTGTTGCTATTGCTGTTGTTATTGATTGTTTAAGTATTCCAGTATGCAATTGAAAAATGATGCGCGATTTCACTTGCAGTATTACGGCGTATTTGATGGGCATTTTTCTTCGTACATCCGATTGATCGAGAGAAGAATGCATAGAGTGAAAAAAAGGGAAAATTGCG
>JAQOWM010000438.1:4677500-4730000 GCA_029041755.1 Resseliella maxima
GACTAAACATATTAAGAAGTTAAAGAAGATAAAAAATGAAGAAGAAGAAGAAAAAGGAGAAGAAGAAAAAGAAGAAGAAGAAGAAGAAGAAGAAGAAGCATTAGCAATAGCATCAAGTATACTGTGCATACTGTCTCACGTTGTTTAAAAACCAATGAGCAAATCAACTAAGCGAAAGAACAATAAAAATGATGCAAAAAAAAAGAAATATGTTTTACATGTTTTTATATTGAATATAGAAAGATGATTAAAGGCACACACAAAACGCATTGGAAAATCTTAATGTTTGATTGAATGAGAAACGTCGAATTATTCATACATGGCTAAATGGACACGGTAGCTACATTTGCTACTGTTTCTTTCAAACCACAATATTGAATATTCGATGCAACCAATGTTTCAATTCATTGATTTTATCACTGAAAACTGTATTTGTGCACAATTTTTTTTTGTCTGAATATATGGTTTTGTCTTCTTATTTCTTTTCAAACAATTTGATTTGAACATCGTCATCCATCTTTATCTAACAGAAATCACTTCACATTCGTTAATATTAATGATTTGCTTTTGCATCGTTGCATTTTGTTTTAATACACGCTATACCGATTTATGTTCCATGCAACAGTAATTTAACAACACAATAAATCCAAACAACAATTCAGCAATGAACAGATAATATTTGAAGGCTAATTATTTGTTATGTGTATTTCAAATACAAATATAGAAAAAAAAATACAATATCGATTCGTAAAAAGTCTTTTCATCAACACTTGACGATAAAACCACAAATACATATGCCCATATTCCGCATATGTGTAACAATCAAAAAAACAAACAAAGTAATATGAAAGAAACCAACGAATGTAAAAGAAAAAAAAAAAAAAAAAATAACAATCGCATCGAAATGCACCGACGTGTGCATGTAGCCGTGTTACATGTAACGGCAAGTCCGTTGTTTCAAATTTCAAATTATTGTGGAATCACGTTAGTTTCCACATTGATCTCGGCTAGATCACGTCGATAATTGTTAATAATCCCCAACAAATCGGATATTTGAAATCAATGATTTTAATCAATTCTCACAAATTTTGATTCATTAAAATCCATTTCAATATTGTGATTGACATATCAATTGATTTGTGGTTTTCAAAATATTTACCAAATTTTATTTATCTCATTTGTCGTGTCATCACAGTGAAATGAAAGTTATGAATCATCCGAAAGTGTTTTGTTCGACCCGATCTTGTGTAATTTCCAAATCAACGAAATAAAAAAAGAAAAAAAAAAAAAAAAAAAAAAAGTAAAAACAACATCAAATTATTCAATGGTCTACATTCCAATGTTTTTATCAACAATCAAGCAATTTTCGTCACAACAAACACTTATCGCTTGTAAATGTGTAAAATTTTATCGAAAAAATTGAAATCAGTGTGACAAGCATATCTGAAAACTGGTTTGTCCAGTCGAAATTGCATAAACATGTGTAAAACAAATTATTCATGAAAATAAGTGAATTACAAATTGAATTTAAACAACAACAACAACAAAGAAAGAAAAAAAAATGAAAACAATGTGGTCATCGTGTGGCATATGAAAGTGTAGCATCTGTCATTGAGACATGAGAATCATTTTTATCACATTTTTTTTTTGTTATTTCTGATTTTGTGTGATTGAGGCATAGTGATGATGCCAGTGATTGGCGCTTAAATATGTAAAAATTGGGTCGAAATATGTGAAAAATATTTGTTGTTGTGGGAAGAAAATCTGTTTGTCTTGTGAAATGCAAATAAAAATGCATATAAGAAATGAAACAAAAAATTCACATAAGAAATGAACTGAAAATTTACTTAAATGATTTTTACTTAAATTTTAATAAATATCGGCAATTTACAACGATTTCATTAAATGATTTGTGATTACACAATAGCAGAAAGCATAAATGAGCATCAATTCGAATGGAAATTGATATTATTTGAACCAAATGAACCATGATAGCCTCACATAATCCAATAAGAAGATACAAACTGAAATATTTTGCATGAAATCCAAAGAAAAGCAAAGAAAAACAAAAAAAAAAAAAAGAAAAAAAAAAACAAAAAGACAAAAAGAAGTTCACTTAACAATTGGGTGAAAAAAAAAAATTTTAATAATTGTTGGCAATAAATTAAAAAGTAATTGTCACAATAGTTACGAATCGTGCACGTCTCCGCCTCTGCCATACAAAGTCGGTAATGATAATTATACCGCTTCGTATTGTCCCAATTGCAATGGTTGCTAAAAATAAATGAAAGAAAAAGAAGAAAAAAAAAAAGGTGAAGAAAAAGAAGAAGATGAAAAGAGATTAAATATAGCGGCAAAAAACGACCAACAAACTAAGAAAGAAACAGAACGATATAAAGAATAACCAACAATTGATTCGTCGGCATGTGTGTTTGTGAAAAATACACACAAAACTAAACAAAGTACGAAACAAAACAAAAAAAAAATAAAAAACGTTACGTTATGCTTTCGACGCGCTGATTTTTGCTTCAATTTATGTTATTTGTGTCAATTTTGGAGTGTGTTGCATTCACAAAAACTTAAAACAGAAAACTTCATTTCAAAAATTCAATTGAACATTGCAACGTGCAAATGATCATAATCACGCCAAAAATTATAGTTGAAATTATTTCTTTTTTTTTCTTTTTTTTTGGTATTTAACATGAATTCTTTGCACATGAATTAATAAATCAACAGATACCAACCCAAAAAAAAAGAACACAATCGCGCAAAACGAACGAAAATAGTTCAATCGAAATTCATTTTAAAAAGAAGAAAAAACAAAAATAAACCTGCAAAACAAGAAACGGACCAAACGAGGAACAACCATTCGGCAAATTCCAGAAAAAAAAAACAAAAAAAAAAACCGAAAAAAAGTGTGCAGCATTCCATTTGGCAGCCCAAGAAAAACGGCTGCCCGATAATTAATAATGAAATTCGGCAATTATAACATAACAACAGCACCAAAAGAACGCTCACGTAAATTTGATTTATTTCGCTTCAGTAAAATTAAATCAACAACAAATAATTTTGTAGATCGTTTTCAAAGTAAATTTGAAACATTTCGACGATTAAAATCACGCAGCGAATCACCATTATCATTTCGTGCATCCTTATTTGAGCGTGACGGTGTTGGTTTATTTCCGCGTCCGGTATATGAAAAATTTTCACCAAAAGATTTTCCAAAATCACATTATCGTGGCGATAATTTTTATGTATTTGGTAATACAATTCGAAAATTAAGCGATAATCAAAAATCAATATCGGGTAAAAATAGTTATTTAAGTGAAAATTTTTATTGTACATTACATACAAATGGTGATATTGATTTACCAAATATTAATACAATTGCAACCACAAATGGAAAACAACAATCAAATACAACAACAATATCAACATATAAACAAAATAAAAATACAAATCAAATTATTAATACAAATTGTGCATCAAATATAAATGGTAAAACATTAACAATTGATAAAAAATTTAGTACAAAATTAACAAAACATTGTGATTCAATTGAACAATATACAAATGGTATTGATTCATATGTGGAAAATGAATTTGATTTAAAATTAACAAATAAAAATACATTAAATCGACGTTATACAAATTCATTAAAAGATATGTTAGATTCAGTATCATATTTAGATGAAGATACAGAATTTAAAGTGCTTAAAGATTATTTTGAAACAAATTCATATTCGGATATTGTTAAAGATACAGCATTCAAAGATTATTTAAATAAAAAAAATTATAATGATATTTTGGATTATTTAAATGAAGACGGTTTATCAAATCATATTGAAGATACAATGCGAATAAATGTACGTACACCATTAATTGGTGAGGATACGGCAATGGGTTTATATGAAAATGCAACCGATACAACAAAACTTTATCGATGGAAATCAACCGGAAATTTATATGAAAGTCTTACAAGTTATAATAATAATAATAATACAAATGTTTATCATCACAATCGTACACACAATAATCATAATAATAATAATAATAATAGGAGGAACAGCAATAGCAGTAAAAATGCTGCTGTATCCATGAACAATAATCCATGTTTCGATGGTTATAAAACGGTTGATCGACTTGAAACAAGCACTTATCGTCGACAGAGAAAACCATCGACCTATATTGGTAGCACAACTAGCTTAAATCGACGTACCAATTCAAAAATTTTACAAAAACAACGTGAACGTGATCGTGAACAAGAATGGCGATATTTTAATACAAGCACTAAATTTGGACCAGAAAAATTTCCAAATAATTATACAATAAATTCCATAAATCGCACAAATCACAAACAATTTAAACGTTCAGTTAGCGATAGTATATATACAACACAAATAACAACAGCACCAACAACAACAGCAACAACAACATCATCATCATTACCAAAGCAAAATAATCATTATGAAGATGTTAAACGATTTTGTGAATTATTTTTAGATGAACATTATACATTCAATAATAAATGGAGTAAATTTGATACATCAACATTGGCAAAAAAATACAATGAACGTCAATATAAAAAATTAATAAATAAATTTATTAAATCAAAAGGTTATTCAGCAACCGATGATTATGTACAAGCAAAATTTGGTCAAATATTGGATCGTTCAATACCAAAAAGTGCTGCAATGAAATGTGAAAAATTAGATTTACCAAAAACATATATTGATAATGTGCAACGACGTTATCATGTAACAAAGCAACATTTTTTAGCCGCTGAACGATTGCGAAATGAACAAATGCCACAATCACAATTTTATTCACAATTTCAATCACAATCACAATCACAGTCACAATCACAATCGCAGACACAATTACAACGTGACCATTATCAACGGCATCATCTTCATCATCATCATCATCATCATCATCATTATGGTCAATCGACAAGTGCAAAATTATCAAAGAGCTGCAGTTTTGATTGTCGATCTGCATTGGATCATTGCACTGGCGGTTGCATGACAACTGGACGACGTAAACGTAAAGATTTTGCAATGTCATCATCAACTGGATCATTACCATCAATTTTCCGTTCAAAATCAAATCGAGATGAACTGTTTGGTCAACGATACATGGAACATTCAAATTGTGATATTTATTGTAGCAGCTGTATGCTTAATTCATTTCAACAAATTCCATATCGAAGCGATTATTCAAATTACGATTTTAATTATCAACAAAATCAATTACATTGCTCACGTGATGATAATCATACGATGCAATCATTGAATAGTCGACGATATTGTCAACAATCACAATCGCAATCGCAATCGCAATCACAGTCACAGTCACAATCATTGTATCGAGCACCAAGTCGCATCTATAATCGCCATAACGAGTATAATCACTTGCATCCATCGACGACTTTATGTTCGAATTATGTAAATTTCCGTAAATTTCTGTTTTAATTCCATAGTTTTTTTTTTCTTTTCCCATTCGTTCGATCGTTAGCATGACTTGTTTTTTTTTTCGATTTGTTTGCTATCTTTCCTTTTTATTCTCTTCCTCATACAATCGACGCACAACGAAAGGGAAAAAAAAAATAAAAAAAAGATAAATAGATAGAAGGAAGGAAGGAATTGAAAAAAAAAAAAAAAAAAAAAAAAAAATTAAACATTCTTCGCCAGCTAAATAAATGTAATGCAATTGATTAATTTATTCCACGAAGTCGATGTTTATTTACTGGCGCACATATTATCAATTACAACATTTTCGCATTTAATCGACTTTTATGCCAGTTTATGTAATTTCATTTCATTCTGTATTTTTTTTTTTTTTTTTTTTTTTTCAATTTTTCTTCTTTTAAATATTCGTTCTCTGATGATTATGACCGCCAAAGCAAAAAGCATTCAATTTAACAATGATGATGCTTTTATAATTAGAATTAGCTATTCAATGCACTTTCTGGCTTTAGCTTGTCGCAAATCATGATGTGCATATGGTCAATGCATTTAGCATTGCAAATCGCTTAAATGTAACGGCAATTCAAACCATTTCGAATAATAATTCTATTAAACTGATTTAATATTTAATGCATTTTCTCATTTTTCTATCTTGTATATTAATTTTTCTTGATTTTTGTTTTGTCTTTTTCTCTCTCTCTCTCTCTCTCTCTCTCTCTCTCTCTCTCTTTTGTCTTTCTCTTTCTCTTTCTCTTTGTCTCTTCACACTCGTATGCCACCATGGAATTTTTCACGCTTTTCTGTTTAGGGTTATCGTGATCAAATCCATTCGGAAGAAATGGCCTCACTAGTTCCGCCTGGATTGCATGGCAAAGAAGATGTTCTATTTGGAAACTTGAACGAATTGTATACATTTCACAGTGAAGTGTTTTTAAAAGACTTGGAAAATTGTATATCGACCACAGAGCTTGTTGCATTGTGCTTTGTTCAACGGGTAAGTTAATCTTGATTATCTACATTTTGAATAATTCAATTGAAGTCGGGCATTTTTGTCTAATTAAGAAAATGCTTGCATGAAATTCAATTTTAATTTTTTTTTTTCTTCTTCTTCTTCTTTTTCTTCTTCTTCTTCTTCTCCTTTTTCTTTTTCTTCTTCTTTTTTCTAATTTTACAGCGTGATACATTCTATCGACTTTATTCGTTTTATTGCCAAAATATACCAAGATCGGAACGATTGCGTGAAACTCTTGTCGATACGCATCTATTTTTACAAGAATGTCAAAAACGTCTTGGTCACAAGCTGCCATTGGCTGCTTATCTTCTGAAACCAGTACAACGCATAACCAAATATCAACTTTTGCTCAAAGATTTGCTAAGGTAGTTTTTCATAAACAAAAACATTTATTCAAAATCAAACGTTCTTTTCATTGATTTAATTCAACTAATTTGTTTTCTTCTTTGCTTTGTTTTTAACAGATTTAGTGATAATGGAACATGTGCAAAAGAATTACAAAAAGCACTTGACTGTATGCTAATTGTATTAAAATGTGTTAATGATTCAATGCATCAAATTGCAATAACTGGTTTTCCGGCCGATTTAACGCAACAAGGTGAATTATTGTTGCAGGATTCATTTCAAGTGTGGACTGAATCAAAAAAAGATATTCGATTACGTTTAAAAACACAACAACGTCATATATTCCTTTATCAAAAGGCCATGCTATTTTGTAAACAAGCATCAAAAACTGCCCATACAAAAAGTACTTATCAATTTAAGCATTATGTTAAAATGTCACAAATTGGTTTAACCGAATCGGTACGTGGTGATGCACGACGTTTTGAAGTTTGGCTACAAGGCCGATCAGAAGTGCATACAATTCAAGCAATGACCGTTGACATAAAAAATAAATGGGTTTCCGAAATTAAGAAAGTACTATTGAATCAACTTGAAGAATTAAAAGATGAAAAAATCAAGCAATACGGCTTGAGCCACAGGTATGTTTAATGCCTTTCTTCTTCTCAATGAAATTCTTTACCAATTGTTTTCCATTTCCACAATGGATTGGAATTTTAATCTCAATGAAATTCCATCTAAATTTGGATATTTAAAAAAAAAAAAAAAAAAAACATTCCTTTGTAGTGCCAATCCATTCAAACCATTACGACAAACCGTTTCATGGGATCAACCAAATGCAATGACAAACACACCACAACGTGCTATGAGCGTTGATACAAACAGCACAAATAGCAATGAAACGAATCGTTGTTCAAATATTAGCGACGAAAGTGGACCAATTACAACACCAGCCGCACCAATAAGCTCATCATCGTCTGAACATGATGTATGTACCGAAAAGTTTAATTAATTTTTTTGATGAAAAAAAAAAAAAAGAAAAAAATGTTTTGAACGAAATGAAATTGACATTTTAAAATTAACTTTTTTTGACATTTGCTTTAATTTACGTAAAATATTTTCAAATATTTAAATTTTAATTGATTTTTTAGAATCATGAAGCTGGCGCATGGAGCTCTGACTATTCAAATAGCGAAGACGAATATCCAAATGCCGAAGACACAGCACCGGTAAGCATAAAATTGTTCCGATTTTATTTAAAATTGAAAATTACATCCCATCCCCACACTTTTCGACCGAGAAAATTGTCATAAAACAAGAAAATTGTCATTGTGTCTTTGAGACAAAAAAAAAAAAAAAGAAAAAAAAAAATCTTATTTCATTCATTAAAAATTTGAATTTTTGGGGATTATTTCATTTTTTTTTTTTACGTTGATATCATTCACTTGGTAATCATTTTTAATTTATCTTTTCTTTTCTCTTCATTTTTTTTCTTTCTTATAACTGAATTAATGCGAACATCTCTTTGCATCACATATAACACAAAATACACACATACACACACACACAAACACACACATCCATTCATACAAAATCAATGACACAAACACAACATTTTGTATACCATTCATCTTCATTCGACAATTTTTACACAAAAAACAAAAAAAAAAAAAAAAAAATTCAAAACACATCAACAATAAACTATTTGGCATTGGTTATTAACATCGAAACTAATCAAATTCATCGATTGTTTAACAACGAAACATAAAATAATAATCACAAATTGCTTGCAAACACGCTGTGAAAAATGTAACAAAATCAAAAAATCTCTCATAAATATAAAGGATGTATGGAGCGTATTTACAGCACCATTTCAACATAAACAAAATAAATCGAGCGAAACACGTTCATCACTACCAGCACTAATTGGAGATAACCAACACAAATCAAATTCCACATTTTACGTTTCGGTCGAAGATTAAAAAACAAAAAACAGAAAAAAATCCTGGCCAATCGATCCATTTCATTTATTTGTTTTTGTTTTTGTTTTTTTTTAACTTACCGATTAATAACAACTATAAATTCAACTGTATTCCAACTGGCCAATTTCAATTTAAAAAAAAATTAAAAAAAAAAAAACAGTAAATATTTTCGAATGAAAAACATATTTTGAGGATCGATATTGTGAATGATACCAAAGATTGATACATTTTCAAAACTGAATTTCGATAAGACTGATAATGTTTGAAAGACAGAAAATTATTGCAACACAAAATGCATAGCAATGGAAACAATAATAAGAAAAAAAAAAAAGGAAAAAAAAAAGAAAATAATAAGAAAATGAAAAGTGGCGACGTTTTTCATGCGCAACAGTACAATGCAAACGACTGATGTGGAATTACGAATGGCAGTTGAAATTGGTTCTATCGAAACAATGCTTGGAACGGTGTACGTACACAACCCTGCTGTACAGCAACCCAAAATGGCAATTAAAAGTCGAAAATGAAGCAAAAAAATGAAAAAAAAAAAAAAAAAAAACAATAAAAAAAAGCAAAACTCTCAATCTGTAGTTCAATGTGTATGTGTGTGTTGAAAATGGGCTCTAATGGATTTAATATAGATACCAAATTTATTTTATGTAAGTTGAATGTGTTTAAGAACATGCTACATTAATAACTGCTCGCTCCTAACAAACAAGAAAAAAATTAAGACAAACGCCACCAAACCAAAAATCCAATCATCACACATAACATATCTTTGGATTATGCTCACACATTTTTTTTTTTCTTTTTCTTGTTCCTTTGAAATGATTTTAATTCTCACCGACACCAATTTTTTTTTGTTTGTTTTTTTTTTTTTTTTTCTTCTTGCGTTTTTCGTAATTTTATGTCTGATTTTTTTTCGAGTTTGTTCAATAGCGAATTGGCTTGCATTTGTTATTATACTAACAATCACCACTGAAACGCATCAAAATAATTCGCATTTTGGCATACTAAAATAGATTTGATAATAAAAAAAAAAAAAAAAAAAAAAAAAAAACATAACATTTGCAATCAAAGTGCTCATTGTAACCGATTTTAATTTGAATTGCACAATATGGCATTTGGTTCACATGTATATAACAACAACAAAAAAAAAAAAAAAATCATTTTTGGCCATTAGAAAATCGTAAATTTTTTGTGCGTGTTCCAGTGACATTTTTTATTTTTTCTTTTTTTTTTTTTTCGTCTTTTATTTTATATTTTTGTGTGGAATTGTGTTATTGTGAACATGCTTATTGCATTTTCGCTTTTCAGATTTGATGTTTATTATTTTCTTTTAAATTAAATCAACACAGACAGTGCGCTAATTTTCTATTGATCATTTCAGGGTAATCGTTTTATATCATTAGCTGACTACTGTGCAATGGGGCATTCTGAAGTGTCAATGAAAGAAGGTGACGTTGTTGAATTGTTGAAAATTGGTTGTGCTGGATGGTGGTACGTCAAGATATTAAGTAAGTAAAATTTAATTTAAATTCATTTTCAATTTTTTTATTATTTTTTTTTATTACAAACCATGAATTCCTTAGTTGAAAAAAAAAAATCGTTTCTTTCTTGGGTTTTTTTTTCCTTAAATTTTTCTTTCGTGATTTTTTGTTTTTAAATTGGAAAAGGAAATGGTTTTTCCCTTCAAAATTTTTTTAATCGATTTTCTATACATTTTTTGCCACTTTCTTTGAAATTAGTTTTTTTTTTTTGAATTTACATATTTTTTCTATTCCAATATCGATCTAAATAAGAGCATGTGGTCCATTTATCGAATGCACATGCCTCAGGCAAGTACATCAACAATCAATTGACGTACTATGGCATAAGTCACGAGTAGTTGCAAGCGTTCTCTATCATATGTACACTGAATTGCACAAAAACCGTTACCGAATGCAAACGACAAATCTTTTGTTATTTTCGTTGGTAGAGTCAATGTGCATTGATAAATCACATGTACAGTCAATGCGTATACCATGACTTACATGTACCCATGCTCTGATTTAAATTTAGAAGAAAAAAACCTTTTTTTTTCGTTAAATGCGTTTTAATTTTGTTCTTTTTTCACTGATTTTTCAAAATATTCGCTGATTTTTCAAAATATTCGCTGATTTTTCAAAATATTCGCTGATTTTTCAAATATTCTAACAAATGTTATTGCTTTTTTCTCAATTACAGGCAATAATGGTGGCGAAGGTTGGGCTCCAGCTGCATTTTTGGAACCGATTCATCGACGAGCACAACGTAGTGGAAGCAAACAACTTACCACCGAATAAATCAAATAAATATATATACACTCACACACACACACACATAGCAGCATTTAATACAGCATCCAAATTGAAATTCTATACATTTTCTTATCTTACCGAAATTTTCCCACAAGTCCTTTTTCCATTTTTCTTAAATAAAATGTGACCAAATAAGCATGTATTGCAAATTCAGCTAAATATAAATGAAAAGAAAAATATTTAAAGTGAAGCATCCCATAAAAAAAAAATCACAAGATTTATATTCAAACGCAAATAAAAACAAGAAGAAGAAGAAGAAGAAGAAGGTGAAGAAGTTAATAAAAGGCAGATATCGTGTACAATATCATATTATTTTTAGTTTAAAAAAAAAAAAATGTGAACCTGAATAATCCCTTTTATATGTGGCTTAGTAATGACAATGTTGTTTTGTTTCATTTCTTTTTTTCACATGTCAAGGAATTTAAATACTAATTGTTTAGTATATTTTCTTTTTTTTTTTTTTAATTAATTTGTTAAGATATAATTATTTAAAATGCTTTAAATTGTTCATAAGTAAGCAAAAAAAAAAAAAAAAAAAAAAAAACAAAAACAAAACTATTTTTCATCGAGTCATCAAAGCATCTATTGGCGCATATTACAAATATATTGAAGTTAAGCATTAATTTTACAAATTAAATATAAATAATAACAAAACAATTAGACAATTAATTTAATGAAGTTCATTTAATTTAACAATTTTTGCGAAATTTTATTGATTGAATAACAGAAGAAGATGAGAAAAATAATAAAATAAAATCGTTTTTAGTTGTACGAAAAATTTTTTTGTTGTCAATCGAGCATTATTCTGTAGATTTAGCCGATTGAGCTTTGTTAACATATTTATTAAAATTGAAATTATCGCAAATATTAAAAAAATTAAACACACACACAAATAAATAATTAACGCGTGAACAATTTATGTTGCTTGCAAAATTTTGCTATTTATTTGTGTTGAAGATAAAAAAAATCGACATTTGTTTTGTGCATAATTTAATGAAATAAAATTCGAGAGAAAGAAAAAAACAACAACAAAATAATGTTAATGCTAAAATATTATTAGGTTAGACAATTTGTCAAGAAAAAAAAAAAAACAACAACAACATATTATTAAAACAACATTTACAAACTAATTGATAAAGTATTCTATTTATTAAGCAATAAACACAATTTAATGAAATAAATAAAAAAAAAAACTTAAAAAAAAATAATTGGAATTTTTCTTTTATTCACCGAAGTCGCATTAAAAAAGAAATGTATTCGTCATCTTTACGAGTACGGTGTAAATTTGAATGAATATCAAAGAAAATTGTGAAAGTTCATACAGTCTAAAAGTTTATACAGTCTAGGTCGATTTAACTCTTACGAATGCGTACATTTTTACGAATTTTTCGTAAATTTTGCAAAAAAAAAGAAAATTAAAAAAAAAAAAAAAAAATAATTGGAATTTTTCGCTCATTCACAGGAATTACATCGGATCAAAAAAAGAAAGAAATTAAAATTGCGTCGCAAAATATTATTTAAAATGTTTATTCATGAGAAAACTTAGTAATAATTGCAAACCTTTCAATTTAATATGAAAACCGGTTGTAAGGTTTTGCTCACCAATTTGAGTGACAATGTTTCATCTACATTTAGGTGTAAATTTCGGAATGTTCCAATGAAATAAATATTCGACTAAAGTTGAATTGTTTTTTTTTTTTTTTTTTTAAGATTTTATTGTTGCTTTCATAGTTTCCTTTTGTATTTTATCATAGATTTTAAAATTTATATGGTTGCTGAAATGCGAGACATCGATAATAAATTTATAATTTATTGTTGTTCTTGAATTACAAGTGTTTTTTTTTTTTCATTTTTTTTTTTTTTTTTTTTTTTTGACATTTTCATTTCTTCATTGATATATCCAGTTAGATTTACGTACATTTGTAACTAAATTTCTTTGACACGTAACTATATCGGAATGGAATTCATAAATCAGAATACAGTGAAGAAAAAAAAAAAATTGAAAATTCAATTGAAAATCGCTTGAACTGATGAAATGTTATTGTTGCTTATGGATATGGTGTTGGTGAACATGACATAACGATTGAAGCTTTGAAATTCTGTGTGAACGCTTTTTAAAATGATTTTTGAATTCGCCGCATGTTGCTCAGTTTGAATCGGTTACTAAAGCTTTTTCACTTTCACTCAATCGTTATGTAACTGAAATTTTTTTTGGATGTTAATTAAAAATTAAAATACCACGGTTTCCATTTCAATTCCATTTAATTAAATGGAAATGTGTACGTTTTTTTTTTAACAAAACAATGCATAGTTCTCAAGCAAAGTTTTTACGGAAGGAAAAACATATTAATTGATTGACACTTTTGTCAATTTTCATACTTAAAATGGGTTTTATATTCACTGAAAGTAAAAATCATGGAGCAAAAATCACATGGTTTTCGGACAAATTTTGTTTCTTTTTTTTTTTTTTTTGGAAAAGAGTCTTTTTCCGGAAATGTTTGCAAAAAAAAAATGCTCTTCTTCCACGCATAAAGAAACAGTTCAATACGAATATTTTGAAGAAACAAAATGTTCGTAATAATAAAGGCAAAAAGAAAATAAACCGATCTGAACTCCCACACAAAATGTTAATTTTTTTTTTTCATCATTTTTAAACATTTTTTCTTTCTTTCCAACTCTTTATTCTTTATGTAATTTTATTCAGTATCCATTGCATATGTTTTTTTTTTTCGTTTAATTTCTGTCTATTGATTTGCTTGTGTTGTGCTGTTTTAATGAAATACATCGAATGATTTCATAGTATTTTTGTTGTTGCTACAAATGAATTCGGATTGAGCGTACTTTTATTAAATGAGAAAATATTCTCGATTCTCTCTCTTTCTCTCTTTCTCTCTCTCTCTCTCTCTCTCTTCCTCTCAAGCCCATTCTCATGTATTTTATGTCATCATTTTGTCTATTCCCTTAAAATGTTATGTATTTAATTGTGATAATTTTCTATGTATTTAGTTAATGATAATGTCAATAAACGAATGTGTTTTTTTTTTAGATATTTGAACAATCTTTTTCTTTGTATTTTTTTTTTTTTAGGTAAAACAAAATGGTGATAGTTGATCGGTTTTGTTTTCTTCTCGCTTTCTTTTTCTTTAACTCTTTTTCTTCTTGGATAAGAAAATTGAAGCCTGAATTAATGGAAGAAATGGGAAATATCTGTAATGCTATGTATGAAATGTTTATTTTATGTTTATGTTTATGTAATTCCTTTCTTCAAAGCGATTTCAATTATTGTAATTTTTTTTTTGTTCTTTATAATGTATGTTTCAATTAAAATGATTTGATTAGATTTTTAGAACATACGGTATGAGCTCATGACCATTGGCCATTGGATAGTATTAAATGTCTTTTTTCCATTTTATTTTATTTTATTTTTTTTTTATTTTTTCAGTTTTAACTGTATGTTGATTGATTTGTCTAGTGACAGAGATGGGCGACAATATTTATATATTTTTCAATTGTCCAGCACCTCATTTTGATCAAAAACATCAATAAATTTGATTTTGATATTTTTGATGCTGGCCAAATGAATTATTATTATTACAAAAATGAAAATTAGAAACGAAAAGAAAAGAAACAAAAAATGAACTCTATGATCTCTGATTTCTTCTATTGGTAGACTTGTGATCTGAATAAAAACTATTTTCTTAAACGTTATGCATTTTATTAGTAACTGTAATCATGTGTAAGTTGACGAATAATTCAATAAATTATAAATTACATGAATCAATATATTAATATGTAAAATGTCCGCATGTATACAGAAGCCGGAACCAGCGTAAAATACAGAGATATAAACGATAAGAGACAGTGAAACAAACACACAAAAAGAGAAAGAGAGAGAGAGAGAGAGAGAGATAGAAAGAGAAATAGTTATTTAATTTATTTAAAAGACAAAAATCTCTTCTCTCTCTCTCTCTCACTCTCTCTCTCTCTTTCTCTTTCTCCATTTATTTGTGCCTGTGTTTGTGTTTCATTCTCAATATATTTTACCCCCTGGCCAGCTGCGCTCGGTCGGACAATTCATTTCTTTAGGTATATTATAGTACGTAAAGAGTAATTATTAATGTAATGTGTTCGATTATATTATATTCATTATTTGGTGTTGTATTTTATATTTTATAGCCTTTTTGTTGTTGTTGTTGTTTTTGTATATATTGGATAACTGATTTCTGTTGATGTTTGTTGCCGGTTGTGTATTTTTTACGATTGGATATGATTTTTTTTCTTTTTGTTTTATTATAATTTATGGAATGCGTCTGTAAATGATTAGAAATGCCATGTATGATATTGTAAGATGCAATCAAATTCATAAGCAATTCATTTCGCTGGATATCATGGTCAGATTTGAGCGTTTATTTGCTTGGTTTCATTTTTTTTCTGTTTTTTTTTTTTTCATCCAATATTGATATTCACACATTTTGTGTATCGGCTTGAATTCATTCACTGTTTTTTATTTACTGTGTTGTTTTTTTTCTCTTTTAATTTATTGTTTCTGTCTATTTGCATGTAGTGGTCTGTAATCATTTTACTATTATCATTTATGATTAGCTATTGTAGTATAATTTTTTTTTTTTTTAACCTTTTCCTATTTTTTCCCCTCCTTCTCTTGACTGTTGGCTTTTGTATGATTGTGTGTATGTGAGAATATGTATATGCGTATATTGCAAAGTTTTCTATAAATGTTTGCTAAGTATTTTTTTTTTGTCCATTCACTGTTTTGCTAGGGAGGTGTGCAATCGATATGGTAAGCTTTTTTGGTGATTTTTTCTTTTTTCTTTTTCTTTTTGTTTTTTTTTTTTTTTTTGCTTTCTTCGCATATTTTTTCCCCTCCAATTTCTTTTGTTGTATAAACTATTTTCTATTTATGTTTTTGTTGTTGCTTTAACTTGGCTATGTGATTAATTCATTTTCCTCAGCTTCATGCATATTTTCTATGTATTTTGTTATTGTTTCCTTTTGCTGTCTGTCATTTGTATCATTCCAGTTTTATGCAATTGATGAAGGGGAGGTGTGTGTGTATATGTGTGTGTCTGTGTGTGAGTGTGTTTTTCATTAACCTATAGTAAGTGAGCTAACTCACAATATCTATAGATATTTTATTTCGTTAAATTGATTTCAACGCCTGACTTTTCCGTTTACGTTTTTTTCTATTTTTATTTTATTTTTTTATTGCACCATTGTAACTGTATTTATGCACCTGGTTATTATTTATATTCAAAACTTTTCAGTTTTCTATTCTCTGACTCTATCCATCTTCTACTCTCGCTTTCCTTCTCTCATCTACTCTCTCGATCTTATCATTCGCTACTTCACATACTATCGTTTTATCTTTCTTATGCTTATATTTTGTGTTGATGACTTATTTCCGGTTGTTATTGCATTTGAATGTAATTTTTTTCTAATGTTCGCATATTTTCTGTTGTTGTTGTTGTTGCTGTTGCTGTTGTTGTTGTTGTTGTTGCTGTTTCTGTTGTTGTTGTTGTTATTGTTGATTGATTGATTTATTGATTGTTTTCATTTTATTATTACTGATCGGATCTGATTTCTTTAGGTCATGTGTACTGTGTTTTAAACACAAATTAATTAAAAATACTGAACATTGTTCGGAAGCGATTGACATTGATTATTTCGCAATTCATTTAAATGTATTGCACAATTTAAATTTTGGTATTAATGAAAGTGTATTTTATTTTTGAAAATCAATTTGAAAACATTGACAATTTGAGTCAGATGATGTGACAAATGCAAAAAAAAAAAAAATGAGAACGATCTGACTGTTTTGAATCAAGTTCAAAATGGAATATTTGGAGATTATTGACTTGATTTGGATCTATAGACATATAGATAAAAAATGTATGTTGAACAAAAGAATAAAATTGATTTGAAAAGAATAAAACTGATTTGATTTGAAACAAATCAAATGTTAGGTATTCAAATCAACATTAATTTTATCATTTTCATTCAATTTTATCTATTTTAGTTTTGTTTTCAAATTGTTTTCTTTTTAAGCATTTTGTTTTTCAAAACACTTTTCGGCATTACATTTAAACGTGCATTTCTTCATATACTTTTTGAATTCATATGAACAAACGAAATTGCATCCTTAAGAAGAATTTATTTTCTTTTTTTGCCAAAGAAATTTCTGAATTCCGAGTGGGATTGAAGATTTTTGGACAAATGCTTTTGACGGGCCATTTTTTTTTCTTATTAATTTCGAATTAAGATTTGTTGTTTTCAATCAAAAAAAAAACCTAGAAGTTCGAATCGTATCCCCATTCTTGAAATTGGTCATTTCATTGAGCCATTTATGCAGTTGGGTACGAGTTCCTTCACAAAAATCCCTCGAACTCGTGACTCTTTGCTAGTGTTTCATGCAATACAGTTTGATTGTATTGTACATATGGTCAAACATAGAAACATGCCAGTCTCTCCAAGTAATCGTAAGCCTTTAGGAAAAAACGATCAATGTGATCTTAAGTTTCATTTGAAAATCTTTAGTTTGATTCGAAAGTCTTCAGTTTAATTCGAAAGTCTTTAGTTTAATTTGAAAATCTTAAGTTTGATTTGAAAATCTTAAGTTTGATTCGAAAGTTTTTAGTTTAATTTGAAAATTGTCTAAATCTTTGGTTGGAAAATTTGCAATAAGTTCAATATTTTGTAGTAATTCAATGAAGATACGCACGTTGTAATTGTGGCCCAATTATGATTTATATGAGGTAATAAATTTGAAGGATTTTATGTCAATTCCGCGATGTTAAGTTCAATGTTCTTTATATAATTGCTGGTTAAAAATATGATTAGCATTTTTATAAAAAAAAAAAAAAAGAAAAAACCGAAAAATTTCTCTTCTTCTTTCGTCTTTATGTTTAATTACAATTATTCGCATTAAGTGTGGTACGCATTAAGTTTGCGCGCGTACACCAATATCCTTGATAAAATAGACTCCGAATGTGCACCTAATCACATTTGGACACAACCCTATTCTAAATGATAAATGATAATGTTTTTAACGAAAAACGCAAATACATATGCCAAAAAATGAACAATTTAGAACTTTGTCCTCGAAAATCTATCTAAACATAAAAGAATATTTGTCGTCTATTCATCGAAAAAGGAAAAAAAAAAAACTATAAACAAATCAAATGGCTTAATTTGTATTATTATTCATTTCTTCTTCATCATCATCATCATCATCATCTTCTTCTTATTTTCAATTTTTTTTTTTTTTTTTTAATTTCGTGTCTTTCTTTCGCGTTTCGTTTACCTAAATCATTTCATTCATAGAATTTTGCACGTTTTAAAATATTTTCCTAAACATTTATCCAAAGTGTTTTGTCTGAAATGCCTAAAAAATGTATACATATATAGTAGATTTTTGTTAATTTACTTAATTATTCAATAAATAAATTACATATAATTGATCTTAATTTTGTAAAATTTTGTTCATTTTTTTTGTTTTCGACGACACTTCGTTTATCGTTTGTTACTGTGTTTGTATATTTTAAAAACGTTTCATTTTGTTTAAACTTACGTGAGAAAGTGTTTGTTGCTGCTGGAATTGGTTGTTGTTGTTGTTGTTGTTGTTTGTTGCTTTTTCTGAATGTTGTAGTTTGGCTCGTGTTTGGCGTTCCCCGAGATAGTGGCCATTTGTTTGCTGTTGCTCTATGATTCATTTGTTTTTGTTTTCCTATTCTTCTGTTTTGATGCAGTGAAACCAGTTTATGAAAATCGGTAAAATTTCTTTTCCTTTTGTTTTTGTTTTTGTTTTTGTTTTAATATAGCACATAGTTTGTCGCTTGTTGCCCCCTTTTTTTCATTTTTGGGCGCGAGCGGTCGTTTTGATCGCACGCAAATTTAAAGTGTGAGTGTGTATGTAGTTTTGATACTCTTTCCAAAACATCGAAATAGAGGTAGAAAGTTTGGGATTTTGTTTTTTTCATCATGTGTTTTTTTTTTTTTTTTTCATTTTTGTTTGTCCAAAGGCACTTTTTTGTATTACAAATTTCGAACATATTAATTTCGCTAAAAATATTTATTTTTTCTCTCTCTCCCACTCTTTCTCTCTGTCTCTTTTTTTCTCTCTTTTGTGAGTTTTTTTGATCCGAAAATACGTTTTAAAATTTATTCTTTTTTATGAAAAAATTTCTTAGCTATAATTTTTATAAATATTTACGCATTTTGGTTTAGTTTTTTTTTTCTTCTTCTTCTTTTTAAATTTCCATTCACAAAATTTAATAGATTTTCCTTTTTGTTTATCCAAAACGTGTGTGTGTGTGTATGAAAAAACACATTTATTTTCTTACTTTTTTTTTTTTTTGTTTATCATTATTCCGAACAAGAAAATAACACAAACAAAATGAAAACAATTTCGTTTTCGCTACATCCAAAGAGGAACTAAAAGTAAATTGTATATCCAAAGCCATTTTTCGTTGCACTTTTTTTTTTTATTTATCTTTTTATTTTAATTTGATTAAGTTTTTCGTTGGACTAAATGAAAAAAACAAAAATCTTTTTTTGAAATGCGTTGCCAGTCATCACATTTTACCATTCCAAAACGTTTATATTATTAGTTTGTTTTCTCGAAAAAAAAAAGGAAATATGCACACATTTTTGACCAAATTGCAAAAAAAACTGTACATATTTTCTTTTAAAAATTCGTAAAATATTTATAAAAATTATCAAGGTTTTAACGTGGTTTCTCTAAATTCAAAATAAAAAGTTTTTTTCCCTTTGTTTTCCCTTTCTCTCTGTCTTTTGTTTTTCATCTTTTTGTAAAAATGTAAATACCAAACGATTCAAGACCCAAACATTTTGTCTTTTGATTGGTTTCTCATAAACGGTTTCCCCTCATACATTCACATATGAATCCACAACGAAAAAAAAAAAAATTTTTTTTTTTTCTTTTCTTTTTTTCTTTCTGTTCATCCAAAGTTATCGAAATAGTCAATTACAGACAACGAAACTGAAAACATTTCGCTTTCTTCGATATTATTTACAATTAATTTTGTTTCCATTTTTTTTTTTTTTTTTTTCACTTTTCTTTCTCGTATGTTCATCTCTTTGAGAATCATTCAATTCATGTGAGCAAGCCACTTACAACTATCATCATATTATATGTGCTTTGCTCGGTAACGTTTCTAAAGTTACAATACACTTTCTGTGCTTCTTCTTCTTCTTCTTTTTTTCTTTTTTGTTCTTTTTTTTTTTGTTTCTCTTTTAGTTTTGTCTAGGGTTGTGTCACTTATCATTCTTATTTGTCGTTTTCTTTTTCATATTTTCTTTTGTTATGTATTGAAATGATAGAATTTTATCGAATATTTTCTTTTTAAATTGTAAATTACATGCAATTGTTTTTTTTTTCTTTTCGAATAAAATAATAAACAATATTTTCTGTTTTAATTACAAACGAATTTATCAATTTAATTCATACTTTTCAATCAATGTTCATTGTTTCAATCATACAGATGGGCTGGCAAGATGTTTCATTATTTCAAACGAAGAAAGGAAAAAACCAAGTCGATGAAACGAGATGCACGTAGTGCCTACTACGCGCCCGAATGTGCTCTCGGTTGCACAAATATGTGTTCTCAGTGGTACAAACGGACGTGTAGGAGGCACTTCGTTTCATCGCCATGGAATAAACATTGAATTTTTTTCATTTTTTTTTTTTTTTTAAGAAATTAATCAAGATTTCATTGAAAAACCGGGTTTTAAAAAGGAAAATCTTGATTTTTGATTCAAAAATGTTTGAATGAAACGATTTCGAGCCAAACTAAAATATGCTGAAAATGTATGAGCATTTGGTGAAAAAGTATGAACCAAATTCTCTTAAAAAAAAATATATAAACAAAAGACAACTAAACTTATTCATAAATCGAAATTAAAACTTGATATTGGTATCAGACGCCATTAATACGATCATTATTGGAATGGTCGAGGCAAAAATATAACTTAATTTAAAAAAAAAAAGAAAAATACAAAGATAACAAATAACGAAAAAAAAAAAAAAAAAAAAAAAATTAGTGAGATAAAGACGATCGTTTTTTAATATGGTGTAATTTATATCTGCATTTGTTTGTTTGTTTGTTTTTTTTTTCTCTCTTTTTCTGTCGCATATTTACTGACCTCGACATTCAGTCAATGGTTCCATTTTAATTTTTTCCCTTGTATTTGAATTTGGACTTGATTCTGATTCATCAAAATCGTTGAGGTCATCAGTGAATAATGGTGGATCCTCATTTGGTGATGTTGATGATAAAAATCCATGCAATGATGATTTAAATGGTAATCCATTGATTGCAATATCAACACCAACCGAATCAAAGTCATCAATTGGAAAACTGATTTGTTTTTCACCGCCTGGGCTATTTACGTGTTCCTATTAATTTAAATGAAATCGAAACAATTTGAAATTTCAATCAGTGTATTAATAAATAAATGAATAAATAATGATTTCAATCGAATAATAATAAATTTAATTAAAAATGAATTTCCATCGAATTATTTATACTTACCGATGTTTCTTTTGTATTATTATTATTATTATTGTTGTTATTATTATTACTGTTTGTTGTTGTTTTGCTTAAATGTTTTAGCTGTTGTTCTATTGTATTTGAATGTCTTAATGTTTTATCATTTCGTGTCATTTGATCATTTGTATGACAATGTTTTGATGTTTCTGTATGTGGTGGCGTTCGTGAATCATTACTTTGATTTCGTGTACGATTTGTTGCATTTATTAAATCACCATTTCCACTTAAATTATGTTGTTGCATTAAATGTAAGCTAGATAGACCGCTTATGCTATGAATATTTGGTATAGCTGGCGATGCTAATCGTGGCATTGGAAAATTCATTTCATGGCTACTTGGTTGACTAGATGTGGCGGGTGATCCTAATTTTGGTTGTTTTAAACATCCAACACCGCCGCTATCTAATGAAATTTCCGAAAATGATAGAAATTTAAACATAATTTCACAATATATTTTCAGAATGACATAATTCTAGCGATTTGAAATGATAAGAATTAATCAGCAATAATATACACAGTTGCAATATAAACACCAAAAAGATTAAAAACAAAATGAATAGAACTGATTGCATTATTTTAGTTAAAATAAATCCAAATTGCATTGGTTACCTGAACGTAAACTAAAATTTGCCAAATCAGATTCAGGATGATGTTGATTGGCAACAGTTGCATTTAAATGCTGTTGTCGTAAATTCATTACAGCGGCCATCGCAACGGCAGCCTCTGATGAAATTGATTCATTAGCTCCAGTGCCAGTTGACATTAAACCATTTGATGGTGCATGAAAACCAGGAATCGCACCATCGTGAAATGGATACACTGGCTACAGAAATGAACATTTTAAAAAGAAACAAAATGGAAAACAAAAAAAAAAGAAAAGAAAAACATCAATTGAAATAATTCTCATTCAATTCAAAATTGAAGAAAGAAAAGAAAATAGATCGATTTGATTAGTAAATTATTCTCGAATAGACATACCGAATGACGTCCATATGCGGCTGCTGCTGCAGCTGCCGCTGCCAAATGTATAGTTGGATCTTCTTTTAAATCCTTTGCATCACGAAACACAACAGCTTTGATGACACCTTTTATTTAGAAAAAAAAAAAAAAAATGAACATTATTGACACCTTATTTTAACTAATACTTGTTTTTAAACATATATTGCCGCATTTCAACTATTGCCTTGTCGATTATGAAAGAGAGAGAGAGAGAGAGAGAGAGAGAGAGAGAGAGAGAGAGAGAGAGAGAGAGAGAGAGAGGGAGAGAGGGGGGGGGGGAGAGAGAGGGAGAGAGAGAGGGAGAGAGAGAGAGAGAGAGAGAGAGAGAGGGAGGGGGGGGAGAGAGAGAGGGAGAGAGAGAGGGAGAGAGAGAGGGAGAGAGAGAGGGAGAGAGAGAGAGGGAGAGAGAGAGGGAGAGAGAGAGGGGAGAGAGAGAGGGAGAGAGAGAGGGAGAGAGAGAGAAAGAGAGAGAGAAAGAGAGAGAGAGAAAGAGAGAGAGACAACAAAAAAATGGGAACATCAAATGGTACCTTTTATGTGATCATCTGGCCAAATGCCAAGTAGAATACGTTGCGGTCTTCCTCTGCCTTTTGGCCGTAAATCCAATCCAGAATCAATGGATGGACCGAGCATATTATGCACACGATTTGCATACAATACAAATGTTGGATATGGAATGTCATATTTACGTGCCGCTTGTGATAATGATAATCCATCTTTTAATACGCTAAAAATCGCTTCAGCCATTGTTTCGGGACGCCATGATTTTAATGGACCTCGTTCACGAAATCGTAAATTATGTACCAAATTTTGATTTGTACTCCAGCATTTTTGCCACATCGATTGCAATTGATATTGATAACTTTCTACAATAGATGAATTGTATCGAAAATTTGCTGCTTAGTTCATTTATTTAGATACATTTGAAGTAGAGTAGTTTTACATTGAAAAAAAAAAAAAAAAATAGAAAAAACTTACCAGCCAATGCGTTGGTTGACGGAACACCCGGCCATGTTTGTGTATTTTCCAAAACTTTTGCCTGTAAGTGTGCAAAAAAGTCATAAATTAATCCAATGGAACAAATGCATTCTTTTTTCTCACTTTTTTTTCATGTCATTTCTGAATATATATAACTATGTGTGCGTGTGTGTGTGTGTATGTTGGAAAACATTAGGTGTTTTTCATTTCATTTTCAATAACAATGGTAAATATTCAAGTTGAATTGTAAGTTGATTAGTAGATTTTATGCGCGTTTAATTGATAAATACGGTATGGCAAGAAACAAATATATATATATATTTTTTTTTTCGTTTCATTCAAAGAAAATGGTAATTATATTTAATTGATATATAATTTGAATTGTGGCGAATAAATAAACATCCAACCGTTAGCTGACTGCGTGAACAATAAAAAGAAAAAAAAAAAAATTTTTTTTTTTCCGATGACGAAATGGTTTGGCCTTTTACATACAACGACAACAGTGGCTGCTAAGACAGAGGGCGGCCCCGGTATGTGTAAAACATTTTCTAATTGTGTCTCTTACAAAATATTTTTTTTTTTTTATTTATTTCCTCTCTATACATATATAATATTACAAATGAATATGTATGAAAATGAAAATTACTTCCTTTCTTCCAATTGATCGATGTTCGTGTTCTCATGATGAAAATTCATAAGTTGAAATCATGTGATAAATGGGAGCTGGCGAACCGGCTGAATCCAATTTATGACATAAATAAAATAAAATATTGAACCTTTTTTTTTGTTTTTTTTTTTTTTTTTGTTTTTTTGTTTTTTGTTTGTCTGTGTTCGGACTAAGTAAACTCACACCTAAAGACAATAAAGTAAATGCTATGGCGGGATGGCCGCCGCGACGACACAACAAATCGAAATCGACACATCAGACAAACATATTAATTAAGTTAAAACACAAATATTTCCAAGCCCAAAAAAAAAAAAAAAAAAATGTATTTTTTTCTCATTGTTATTTATCTTCATGACCAATGCTATTGTTGTTTTTTTTGTTTTATTGTACATTGAATATACTATGTAGCATTATATTAATTTGAAATAGAAGGGGAAATCTTGGATAAAAAAAAAATTAACAAATTCGTGTATATACAAATGATTCATTTTTCTTTACCTCGTTTACCGATTCAATTCTTTTTTCGAGTTAAAAATGTGTAATTTTTCATTGTCAAAAACATATTTTCGAGATTAACATCAAATTAATGATATTTCATCCAATGATCTTCATTTGTAAAGCAATTATCTTAATTTCTCAGCAGATTTTTAGTCTTATTTCAACAAATCAATGCAATAATCATAAAATAAGATGAAATTTCATTCATAAAACTCATCAATTTCATAAAATTCATTGCTAAATTTTCAAATTTCATATTTAAATCATTGATTTATTCATTTATTATTGCATAGACAAATAGCCATAATTCATCGTCAATAAAATGATTTTTTTTTAAAAAAAAATCCAAATTGAAGGAATAAAATATTGAAATACAATGCAAATTCATTAAAAAAACAGCGAAGATGGAGATAGAGAATGAGAGGCAAGGGGAGTGAGAGAAAGGATGAGAGAGGGAGAGAGAGAGCGAGCGAGAAAGAGCACGAGAGAGAACGAGCGAAAGGGAGCGCGAGAGAGAACTAGTGAGAGAGAACGAGAGAGAGAACGAGTGAGAGAACGAGTGAAAGAACGAGAGAGAGAACGAGAGAGAGAGAACAAGAGAGAGAACGAGAGAGAGAACGAGTGAGAGAACGAGAGAGAGAACGAGAGGAAGAACGAGTGAGAGAACGAGTGAAAGAACGAGTGAGAGAACGAGAGAGAGAACGAGAGAGAGAACGAGTGAAAGAACGAGTGAGAGAACGAGAGAGAGAACGAGAGGAAGAACGAGTGAGAGAGAGAACGAGAGAGAGAACGAGTGAGAGAACGAAAGAGAGAACAATTGAGAGAGAGAGAAAAAAAAGAGTAAGAGGAAGAAAGAAGACGAAAAAACCAAATTCCAAATATATGAATATGATAATACTGAACAGATAAACATATGAACATAAACATTCAAACAAAACCACTGCAAAACTGACTGATCATAAAATCCAAAAAGCGAAACAAAAGCAAAGAAAATGAAGATATCAAGAGATAGAAGAAGAGAACACATCGTTTACGGACATAAAAAAAAAAAACATTTCTATTCATAATAATATTAATAAATAAGAACATAAGGTATGGCAATAATGGGTTATGGCACAACACAATACCGGAGCCTCTATGATAGGAATGGTCATTAAATTGTGTAATATTTGTGAAAAATGCCGAAAGATAGATAAATACGGCTGGTCAAACGTGCAAGCGAATAAGAATACACTAAACCATTGACCGGGCAAAAAAACATAGTAAGCCGGGGTGAAACGAAAAAAAAAAAAAACAAAAAAATCGACGTCGGGATATTTCCGATGTTATATAGCACATATCAGTGAAAAAAAAAAATCGGTCCCGGTTTTATAGCTCTGTACAATATAATACACGATGTACAATATATATTATCATTGTTTGCTGCCACTCATCTCTCATTAGAGTCGGTTCGTCTGTGTCGAACGCTGTTGGTGGTGGTGGTAGTGATGTTGGCGGTATGAGGAGGGGCACAAGGGCAACGACGATGAACATTTGCCAATGTGAATAACATTAATGCGATGGTGGCCGAAAGCATATCCGAAAAAAAAAACAACAACAACAACAACAACATCGAATCACCTTCATGCACCTAAAACCGCTACCAAACCATTTTCTTTTGTTTCAGGTAATTTATTTTAGCAGCGGTGCCTCTTTTTTTTTATTGATGCCTTTTGCTTTTCTATTTCCATTCTCATCTACCGGACTCTCGCTATGCATAATATTTTTTTTTCTTCTTCTTCTTCTTCTTGTTTTTTTTTATCAACTTTTACTTTTTATTCTTATCAGACTGACGTTAAATGGCTTTCATAGAGGTTTGGTTGGTGTGTTTTGTTGTTCTTTTCATTTAATTTATTTCATTCATAACACATTTAATATTTTATTAATATGAAAGAAACATTTAAATATGTGAGCGAAAAGAGAGAGCGAGAAATGAATAACGAGAAGAAAAAACAAAAACACAAAAAATTCATATAAAACATTGGTTAAGCGAGGCAAGAATGTTTGCTGAAAAAAAAGTGAAAGGGTTGAAAGCTTGGACATTGGCTTTTGTTGAGCGCGTACACACGTTTCTGTTAGTTGTTGTTTTTTTTTTTCTTCTTTCTGCCCCATGTTGCTTTGTTGTTGTTGTTTTTTTTTCGGGCAACTCTTTTTATGTATTTTTTATTTATTACAGCATTTTTCTCACTCAACAGGGAGAGGGTTTCTGTGTGTATGTGTGAGACTGTTTTACAATATTCGGCATTTCGTTTTCTCTTATTAAAGATTGTGACTGTGTCTGTATCTGTGTCTGTGTCTGTATCTGTGTCTGTGTCTGTGTCTGTGTCTGTGTCTGTGTCTGTGTCTGTGCCTGTGTCTGTGTCTGTATTTGTGTTTCTTTTTGTACAATTTTTACATCGATGTTAATACGTCTTCATTCTTTTTTTTTTGGCGCGCGCATTTATTAAATACAATCTAATAGATTTGATATTCATAATAAAGGACGTTTTTTAAACTGTCTGTGTTTTACAAGTGATTGCCGACTGATTTTTTGCACTTTTTTTTTTCCTGTGGCACTTCTTCATCGATGCCATTTATTTACATGTAAAAACAAGACACAGTGCCGAGTGCTGCCAATAGTAAATAACATTTGACACTGAAACTCGAACTTATTTTACAAAGTTCTTTAAATGTACAATGAATCGTAAAATATGGATTTTCATAAATATATTAACGAGAGGTTGTCGAATGAAAAAAAAAAAATTCCCTCTCTTTTTGTTGTTGATCGTTTCATTTGGATTATGTCCCTTTTTGATTTCACTCTCACTTGTCGGTCGATGAATTGTTATTTGTTGCTGACTCGGCCAGAGGGTGAATCATCTCTCATTTTTTTTTTTTCTAATTGCACTTCCATTGCCTCCGTATTTACGTTATGTACAGTTTTTTTTTTTTTTTTCAAAAAAAAAAAAAAGAAAAAAAAAACTTTACTGTAATAGACAATGCGATGGCCAATGGAATAATCGGATATTGGTTTGGATGGTGGCGACGAGTACTGTATAAAATATCATAATTACACTCACAATGCAAAGACAGAACAAAATAAAAACATTGGGAAAAAATCAAATTAAAAATATTTTATATACAATAAGAGACGCACACCATCTCATCTCTCAATCTCACCCTCCCTCATTCAATCTCATACACAACACATACACATACACACACTTACATTCTCTATTAAAATATGATAACTGCAAAGAAACAATGGAATCATATTCGGAAAACAAGCATTAAAGAAAACGCTACGACCAACATTGAAATAAAGACATTCAATCCATTTGATGAGAATTATAATGAATACAATTTGCTTTTTTTTTTTTTTTTTTTTGTGTGTGTCGGTGTGTTATGTTCCTATGTAATGGATTAGTGTTAATATCAATTTTTTTATTCTTTTGTTCGCCGCGCATTCGTTCATCAAGCCATATTGTTCAGGGGGTTGGTTTTTAATTTTCTAAATTTATTTATTATATGTTTTATATTGAAAAGCATTTACAGAGCGATTTTGTATTCGCTTCGATTCTACTTAGACTGAACAACAACAAAAGTGATGTTTAAATGCTTACTGTCATCATCAGCCAACAATCAAGCAATAATTCTACACCCTGAAAACAGTTATTATTCACATGCAATGAAAAACTTGACCGCGTATTCGAATCTTCAACTTCCATTGTTTTTTTTTTTTTTTTTTAAATTTTTTTTCGCCCTTCTTTCTTTCTCACTTACTCTCTTGCTTTTTTTTTCACTGTTTCTCTTTCTTAAAGTCTCTCATGTTTCATCTCTTTGTTTTTTCACTAAACTCTCACTTTTTCTTTCTTCCCTATCTCTTGCTTTATATCTTGGCCCTTCACTCAGTCTCTCATTCTTTCTTCTTTTCTCTCTTACTCTTTCTCTCTTTCTCTCTCACTCTCTCTTTCTTTATTTCTCTGTCTCCCCCACTCTCCATCTCTCTTTCTCTTTCTTTCCCTCTCTATCTATCTCTCCCTATGTCCGTCACTCTGTCTCGCCTACTCTCTGTCTTTCTTGCACTTTCTCTATCTCTCTCTCCCTCTCAGTCTCTATGTCTCTCCCTCTCTGAGTCTCTCTCCCTCTCTGAGTCTCTCTCTCTCTCTCCCTCTCTGAATCTCGCTCCCTCGTTCGCTCTCTTCCATTCTCCCTCTCTCTCTGTCTGTCTCTGATTTAGATTCTCTTCTCATTTGCCGGGCGATTACAAAAGGTCAAACAAGCCAACAGCAAAAAAAAAAAAACAATATTTTTTTGATCAAAAATGTATCGCATGTACTTTTCCATTTTATCTATTGTATCTAACGTAAATTGTTAAATAATCTCTTGATGTTTTTTTTTTTTTGTTTCTTCTTCATTTTCTCCATAATTTTAATTTTAGTTTTAGTTGATGTTGTTGTCGTTGGGTCGTTGCTTTTTCATGGCAGACAAAAGAAACCAGCGAAAAATATATATATATTTTAATCCATGGAGGTGGTACCATCGTTTGAATTTTCAAACACTCAATTCGAAATGTTTGTGTACTGAACATTTATTATTTATGAAAAAAAAAAAAAAAAAAAAAAAAAAACAGGAAGATAGAATGTATATGATTGTATTATTATACAAACAACGTATTTTATCTCTTCATTTACACTTTAATTTCAATATGCATAATAAATAATTTATATCTATTATAGTATTAATTTTCCATTTTGTTTAACTTATTTTTGCAGTTTGATGGTTGTGTTTATTAAGACATTTTCGATAATTTTCACCATTCAACTTGCTACACAATTAGAAATAATTGTGATAAAATGTTATATTCATTGTTATTATTGTTATTGTTTTTTGTTGAAAATCATGAAATGAAATGTAGCGTGCCGAAAATTATTTTTGATTTGATGATGATATGTCTGTAATTGGTTTGATGTACTACTGGATATTGTCTGTACATAACAGAAAAATATATGAATATTTCAAGTGAGGTATTTCACTAAGTTACATGAATAATAAGGGAAAAAAAAGAGAAGGAGAAAAACATGATATATATATTATTATTTGAAACGTCTTCATTTTGAAAATCCTTAAGTACTAATTAAAATAAATACTATGAATTCTGTTCGGTGCCATTTTAATGTTAATTTGTGTGTAAAAAAAAAAAAAAAAAAAAAAAATTTCCTAATTAAATACAAAATATATACACATTTCGAATGAATTTTATTACGAAATGTTTCACATTTAAAGAATAATCAACATGAAATGAATGGAGCCATACAATTGTGAATATAACAGAAAAAGAATGAATGAGAGAAAAAGATAAATAAATTGATTGAAATGAAAAAGGAGTAAGCGCAATGCGAGAACTGCATTATCAATTTTCATTGAATACATGCATATCAATTATCAATTATATGACATAAATGTTTTGCTTGATTGTGTTAAAAAGTCAATCGTCGTTCAAACTCTATCTGATGGAAATTATAAGAAAAACGGTTGTGCACTTATAGACCGTTGTGACGCATTCACAACAAGACAATTAGTACATATTGATTGATTCATTAGTCACAAAGCATAAATTTTAATTGGATTCAGATCAAGCAAATAACTTTATTACTTCCAATTGAGAAAAAGAGACAAAGGAGACGGAGATTACTTACAATTGAGAGAAAGAAACAAAGGAGATGGAGAATGAAAATGTAATGTATGAGTGTGTGAGAGAGAGAGAGAGAGAAAGTGAGAGAGATTGAGAGAGAGTAAGAGAGAGAGAGAGAGAGAGTAAAGAGAGAGAGAGAGAGAGAGAGAGAGAGAGAGAGAGAGAGAGAGAGAGAGAGAGAGAGAGAGATTGAGAGAGTAAGAGAGTAAGAGAGAGTGAGAGTGAGAGTGAGAGAGAGAGAGAGAGTAAGAGAGTGAGAGAGAGTGAGAGAGAGTAAGAGAGAGAAAGAGGGTAAAAGAGAGAAAGAGAGTAGGAGAGAGAAAGAGTAGAGAGAGAGAGAGAGAGAGAGAAAAATCGAGTAGGAGAGAGAAACAGACACACAAATATCGAACAAATCATTCACGCACCCGGGACACGATCAACTATTACTTAATCGAATGTGTCGCTGTTATATCAAATCGAACATATCATGCATTAGGTAACAAGTGGAAACCATTGAATAAAATCAAATCATTAAAATAAAAAAAAAAAAAAAAAAAAAAAATTCATATGAATTGTGGATAAAATGCATTTGAAAGAGATGTCAATATACGGTTCACGCTTCGCTTTTGTTTTACTCTCCCTCTCACTTGGTGCATAATTGTTTTTTTTTTTCTCCCCAGAATCAATTGAAATTATTAAATAAGTGCAATTTATTTATGCGAAAGAGAGTCATTTTTGCGATTAATTACTGAATTATAGCAATAAGGTAATGGAAACACATACAACAGGTAGTTGACAGCCGTATTTTAGCCAATCCCATTTCGATTCGATATATATATACATTTGACATTGTTATCATTTAAGGTAATGTGGTTGACACCAAATACGAGCAAAATTACCCGTCACACACACACACACACACGAAAAACACTTCGGCCATTTTTTCAATATTCCAAATAACTCATGGACACACAATAAAGTTTTTTTTTTTTTTTCTTTCGTTCACTTTGATTACTTCGTTACTTTTTATCGTTTACGGATCCATTTTAATTAGATATAATTAATGCACTTTATTTATTAATTAACGTTGATTTTATTATTTTCATTTTGAAGTTTGCAGTTGCAATCTTGTTTGCATTGTCAATTTTCTTTATAAATTTTTCATAACGTTAAAAATAAAAATGAACCAATTTCTTTCGAAATCTCATTTAATATCGAACAATCGAAAAATGATATCGCACATTTTGTAAAGAGATATCAGTTTTCACACAAACACACACACACACACATACACACACACACACATACACATTTTCGAATAATTTTCTGAAAAATATTCGTTTAAAATTTCATACAATTTTGATAATCACAATAAGGTTTAAATAATTTTATAAAGGAGGGAGAAGACTCTTTTCCCTTTTCGGAAAAGTGATGACTAATTCAGAAACCTATTGATTTGCATTAAAAACTCATGTTTTGAATTAAAAAAAAAAAAAAAAAAAAAAAAATATCATCATCATGTTTTGATGCGCAAATTAATACATTTTGCACAGAAACATATTGAATTTATTCGTAAAAACGAAAAAAATACATTAATATTTCACAGTGAAATATTCCCCTTGAATTAACAGATGTAGTTTATATTTTGATGATGAAAAAAGATATTCTAAAGATAATTTTGAATATGTTATCTCTTAGCAATTCAATTCTGTTATGGATTCCCATAAATATTTTATAAGCCCAAAGAAAGATAAGAGAATTATCAAAGCCATTCGATCTTGTGGCTCCGCCTTTTTGTGGTTCGTTTTTTTCATTTATAGATCGTTTATTGTGATACATTTGTATGCTTGTGCACCTCTTTTATGCAAATATTGAATTGTTGCGTACAATTCGATTTTTTTTTTTTTCTTTTCAAATTGTAAATGAATTGTAATTTATCTGTCTGTCTCAGGTGATAATCGATCTCAGACTTAGAAAATTCGTATATTATAAATTATTCATCATCGTTTCTATTTTAAACTATTTTGTCAACCATTTTTTTTTTTTTTTTTTCTTTTTTGACAATATTTTTCACAACTTATTTTATAACTTTGTTATTTTCACTGAAAATTTTGAATGATACGATTACAAAGATCAGCAAAATACAAACGATTTTAATTGATGAATTATTGCCGTATATATTGAATATATTCTTTAAAATAATGATGAGTCGACATGAAAAATGATTATTTTGTAAATAAAAAAAAGAAATTCAAACGAATGAAAAAATATTCAAAAATAAAAAAGAAAAGAAAAAAAAAATTGTGATGAAATATTTTCACTGTAATATGTTTTTCTAAATCATTCATTCGCCGTGATAACGGGCAATAATTTAAACATCAGACCTTTTTTATTCGTCTTCTTTTTTTTCTTCTTCTTCTTCTTCTTCTTCTTCTTTTTCGTCCTTTTCTTCGTCAAATAACAATAATTGCATAAGTTCAATTTGAAATAGTAGGAGCGCTAAGTTTTTTAATTAAGGATTGCATGCTGTCATAAGTTTAGTTGATGGAATATACAGACATTTATATTATATTGCTTCACTACTCTTTATAGTCAATAATTCGAACGCTTTGGTTCTATATTCAATTTTAAATGTAAACAAAACTATTCGACATGTTAGATATTTAGAATGTATGCGAGTAATCGCTGGATTTTACCAATATAGTAAATAAATTTTCCTGCATTACAACATTTAATAAAGGATATTTTGAACAAAAAAAAAGATTTAAGTATATACACAAAGATACACTTAGATGGACAGAATGAGGGATAGAGAGAACAAGAAAAAGAGAGGGAGAGAAGAAGAAAGAGTGAGAGAGAGAAGAAGAGAGAGAGCGAGAGAGAGAGAGAGAAGAGAGAGCGAGAGAGAGAACGATAGAGAGAGAAGAAGAGGGAGAAGAAGAAGAATAAGAAGAAGAAGAGAGGGAGAGAAGAAGAAGAAGGAAGAAGAAGAAGAGAGAAGAAGAAGAGAGAAGAAGAAGAGAGAAGAAGAAGAGAGAAGAAGAAGAGAGAAGAAGAAGAGAGAAGAAGAAGAGAGAAGCAGAAGAGAGAGAGAGAGAGAGAGAGAGAGAGAGAAGAAGAGAGAGAGAGAGAGAGAGAGAGAGGGAGAGAAGTAGAGTGTAAGAGAGAAAGAATGGGAATGAAACGAAAAAAGAGGGAATAAAACAATGCGATGGATCGCAAGGCACGTAGTACCTACTACGTGTCCATTTGTACCTCCGAAGACACATTTTTGTGACTACTAAAAGCACATTCAAACGCGTAGTAACCACTACGTGCCTTGCGTTTCACTACTTTGGAAAGAGAGAAAAAGGAAGAAAAAGAGAGAATGTAACCAAAAGAGTATTTTATATATAGAGGTTCGTGGTCTCTGGTTTCGTTAGCTGAAATAGTTTCTTGGTTAAGACATTCTGTTGTTGCACCTTATGTTGCTTTGAAAATTGCAATTTTGTACTGAACATGATGTGATTTTGAAGCTTTTCTTTGGCCTGTTACATTTCTATCGAATGAATGTTTATCCAAATTTACAAAATCGTTGCTTGTTTTTTTTTTTTATATACTCTAATTTACGCCGTATAACATTGTACATACTCTCATTTCTCATTGAAATAAAACTAAATTGTTATATGCAAATAGGTTAGGAAGTGCGCAAGCAAAAATGAACGCTTTCATTTTTTACTCTATTTCATTCTATTCACACATGCTGTATATGGTGTATTTTCGTTGAGTTTTTGCATTTTATACAATGTAATCCATAATTTAGATATTGGTTTTTCATTTAAGTTTATGTTAAATTTCGATTATTCTATTCATTGGTATTAATAGAATACTTTACATATACATAATTTAATGAATTAAACAAAAGCAATATATCACTGAAATGGTGCTTTCATATCTACGCTGAATCACTATTAATTTAAAAATGCAACTTTAAGACAGAAAACCGATGAAAATGATAAATAAACAATGATCAAATCATGTATGTAGAATGAATAGAGTAAATGAAATGCACATATACAACAACAAAAACAACAACAACAACAACAAAAAGGATTCACAAAGTGTTTCATTTCAACCCTTTATGCACATAATATATATTTTATAAAAATTAAAAATAAAGTAATATTTTATTGATGAGCATGAATGGCATTTGCTTACTCGAAATACATTGTTTCGATTATCGGCCACAAGCACACATATCACAACCATCACAAATAACGAAACGCGTGCTTACTCAAGAACAACAACAACAACTATAGCAAAAATTGAATAAAAAAAAAAAAAACTAGTCGAATATCAATGAAGTCTGCATGTGTATTTCCGCCTTTTCAACTCGAAGAAGGCGATGAACAAATGTACGAAAAATAATTGAAAGAAAATAAAATGCAAGAATGAAAAACAGAAGAAGAAGAAAAAAAAAAAAAAAAAAGAAAGAATGCACGACTATGTGCAGAAGAAATGAGTGAAGAAGTGCCGGAAATTAAGAATGCATAGCCTCGTTTGTGCACAACTTTATATCACAGGTCGTGAATGTATAAAAATATATGAGTGTGTGAGTGTATGTCCTCGATTTTCCAAACGCTTGGCATTCAGAGTGCGCGCTTTTCTATGCATTTTCTTTATTTTCATTTATTTTACGATAAATATTAATAGTGCTGAGAAAACCACACCTGAAAGTGTGTATAACTGTGTGCTGTGAGTGTGTGTGTGCTGTGTGTGTGCTGTGTGTGTGGAAGACAAGAATCAAATGGATTACAGCAAGCCAAATGATTGTTGCTTCGTGTAAATCTCACCTTAGCTGACACAAGAGACCTAGACTTGATATACATACATACATATGTACGATGACGTTACTGTGCCACAACAATTGTAAAATAAATGCACTTTTAGCTTTTGGCAATTTCAATGTCTTCTAGATGTGCATATTAAAACGTCACACAAAAAAGCCACACACTCAACTTTTGTAACCATATCTCGATTCACCGTCCTCCTCCTCTTCTTCTCTTCTTCTCTTCTCTCTTTTCAATTCATTCCTTGTGGTTTTTTTTCGTGTGTGTGTGTGTGTGTGTTGTTCTTAGAAATTAGATATGTATGCAAGTGCAAGTGCGAGTTCGAGTGCGAATGCAAAATGCGAATAAAATATTGTTTGGCATGGTTTTTCCGTTTTATGTAATAGTTTTGCATCGTGATTCAAGCGAATAATTTCGTTTTTATAATTCGCATATTTGCGCTCGATTTTTTTTTTTTTCAATTCACATCAAACACAAAAGTGGGTTGGAGTATGCGACGGCACAAAAAAAAAAAAAAAAAAAAAAAAAATACGTAACGTCTTATAAAAATTTATTGCCTATATTATTGGATACTAATGTTATAACGTTTATTGTTCAATACATAGACATATTTTTTTTTCGAAAAAAAAAGAAAAGTTTTCCATTCGTTTTTCTACAGTATATTATTCATTGAAAAGTATAAGGGCAAAACCAAATGAGTATTGATGAAAGTTGTAGAATAGAATTTGTAATAATGTAATATGATAGAAGAAAAGCAGAGCAAACGAAAACAAAAAAAAAAAAAACAAAAACACACACACTCTGCACGAATGTATGTTGAACGATGATTTAAGAAGGTGTGAGTGTAAGGAACATCAATATTTCGATCTATAAAATTCTCACGTTCAACAAACGGCTACAAAATTGCACTTTTTGCCATCGAATTACTATGTACACCGAACTCAATTTCATTTTTGTTGTTGCTGTGACCGTATGTTGAAAGTAAAATATGAAAATGAAAATAAAGAAAAAAAAAAGGAAGAAAGAAAACACACACAGAGAGAGTGAGAGAGAACCGAACAAAACCCTTTTGCTTACATCATTTCCTTAATGAAACGACCGAGTGAAGTTGAAAAACCATCGGCTGAAGCATTGCAGTGGTGAGGTCGACGGTGAAAAATCAAAAGTAAAAATACAAAAGCAACGATGCAGAATGGTACGTGTGAAATTTCCGAAATGGAAACTCTTGGCGGCCACAAATGGCAATGAAATCATAACACAAATACATGTAAGAGAGACAGAGAGAGGGTGAGAGAGAGAAAGAGAGTGAGAGAGAGAGAGAGAGAGTGAGAGAGAGAGAGAGAGAGAGAAAGAGGGACAGAGAAAGAGAGAGAGAGTGAGAGAAAGGGAGCGAATGAAAGGTAGTCGGAGAAAGAACGATAAGAGAGAGAGAGAGAGAGAGATTGTGTATGTGTGTTAGAGGGAGCGAACGAGTAAGAGAAGGACCAATAGGGAGAGAGACCAAAAGACAAAGGGACTAATAAAGAAAAAGAGAGGAAAAGAGACAACGAAGTAAAAAGAGCGAAAGCGATAGAAAAAAAAAAAGCCACTGACTACAACTGCCAATATCCCATTTTCCAACATTAATGCAAACATCAATAAAATAACATAAAATGTAATTAATGTTATATTAACAAACAGTGAAAATGACCTTTACTGTTCGGATAGGAAACGCACTTACTGAATTTATTACCTGATGCATTCACATTTGATATTGTTCAACATATATTTACTGAATACGAAAAAAAAAGATTTTCTAAGAGAAAATTACCCCGTTTGTACACATCAAAATAAATGACTATGAATTTTAATGTTAATTTTACACATTAATGTTCTATCGATATATCGCCACATTTGTTTTTTTCTCAGTCATATTTTGATTCTTTTAAATGGCTACAAAAATTTGTTCAAAAAAGGTGAAAATTGTGAAATGACTGGAAAATGGAGTTTTTTTTTTCTTCATCCTCTAATTACAATTTGGTATTTAAATATGAAAGAGCGTTTAGTTGGCGGTTTCATTGGTTTTTTTTTTTCCTTTTTTTTTTCAAACGAAAGCAAAGATTATTAATAAATCTTAGACATTTAAAATAGAAGGGGTTTCATATTCTAAGCAATGCTGTAATTTTTATAAATAACTTAGGTTAAAAGACGTTTTATATTTGAAGTATTCATTGAAGTAAAAAAGAAAAACCAAATGAAAAACAAATATGCTTTCGTGGAAATATTGAAGGCTATAGCATTTTTAGTGAATTTAATAAGTCAATGCGACGAAAACTCACTGTCGTTTATATTTCATAAAGGTTTTTCTCTTTGTTGCTTTTTTTTTTTACATGAAAATGACGCCTCCAAAATGGATAACAATGTCGACGCGAGTAAATTTTTTTTTTTTCTTTTTCAATATGAAAATTAAGCTATTCAGACCAAAAAAAAAAAAAAAAAAAGGAGAAACGGACAACATCGACTCCGTGGTCGAGTTATTGTAAATGATATGAAAAATGATGTGAGCAAAAGTTCGAATATATATATATTTGTTTGGAAATTTAAACATTACCAACCGAAGCAGACAACACTCACAGTAGCTGACAGAGAAAAAAAAAAGAAGAATAAGAAGAAACATATTCAAAAGCGTCTGTTTGAAATATAAAAAAAAAGGACGTCACTCAAATTGGACGTCTTCCATTTCCTCATTGGCCGGTAAACTCGATGTCGTTTTGTTGCTTCGAATTTGGATCAAAGGCGCGCACGTGTAAAAAAAAAACCAGTAGAAACACAAAAAAGCGAATATATTTTGAAATACAACTAAAAAAAATCAACTAAACATATTAATTTGATGTACATTTTTTTCTACTATTTGTATGTAAAGCAAAGTGAAACCTGTCATCATCTTTCCTCATAATATAGCAATAGTTTTTCATGAATACTTAATCTGTTTTTTTTTTATTTTTTAGAGAAAAAAAAAATTATGATCGAATCACGACATCGTCAAAAACGGATGGAACCGTTTGATTGGATCAAATGAAAAACTCAAAACAAGAGATAGAGAGATGAAGAGATAAATAGAGAGAGAAAGAAGGGGAGAGAGAGAGGAAGAGATAGATTGAGGGAAAGAGAGAGAGAGGAAGAGAGAAAGAGAGGGAGAGAGAGAAAAAGAGAGAAGAAGAGAGAGGAAGAGAGAGAAAGAAAGAGAAAGAGAGAGAAAGGAAGACAGGGAGAGAGAGAAAGAGAGAGAAAGGAAGACAGGGAGAGAGAGAAAGAGAGAGAAAGGAAGACAGGGAGAGAGAGAGAGAGAGGGAGAAAGAGAGAGAGAGAGAAAAAGTGTGACTTTTTTTGTCTTAAAAATAATAGATGTGGAAAAAGAATATACATAGAATTGTGTGTGTGTGTGTGTGTCTCATGAACAACGAACCAGAGCATTCACATTTACCAGACGAACAAAAATGCGTTGTACTTGTACATGAACAACCCCAATTAGATAATTAGACGGTGTAAATAATTGACCAACATATGAATATGAGTATGAATATGAATATAAATTTCGAATTTCAATATGAATATGAATTGAATGTGTTCAATAGAATAACCGAATCAAAAAGAGAATCAAAAAAAAAAAAAAAATGCTTGAAAATTCGAGCATTGGATTGGATATTGGTGAGCGTGATATTTGCGTGTATTTATTAGTTGTTGTTGTTGTTGTTATTGTCTAAATTGGGATATGCAACAACATTATAATGCCATGTTATGAAGTCGTCTAATATTCGAACGAAACATTTTATTTCATTGAATTATAATCAATGTAGTGGTTTATTATAATTTTTTTTTTTTTTTTCTGTTTTTGCATTATATTTATTATTTCTCTCCATCTCTTCATATTGTTATTGTTATGTTTTGTTTCAATTCATTTAAATTACAGACAAATCCGATCACCAATCAAATTAAATAAGAAATTTGATTTAAATGACAACCAATATGAGAGTAATTTAAATGAAAATGTTGTTCAAACATTTATAAAACGCAATCTATTATGGTTGGTATTGTCTAACTCCTTTAGTCTTGCACTGTCTCTTACACTCCATCTCTTTGTATATTTCAAACTATTATTACATTTATAGTTACACATAGTAATTTTCATCATTGGAATGTTCTTTATAGAAAAACATTGCTTTAAAATTCTTCGAGGTAATTTTGATAATTTAACATATTTTCATATTGAAACAAAAAAAAGAAAAAAAAAAAAAAGAAAAAACAAAAAAAAAAAAAAACAAATTTGTTCGATCTATTTTATTCTTTTGTAATATTTCTATAACACAAATGAATTTTGCCCCTGTTCATGATTTATAAGAACTGTAATTATCAGTGTGTTGTCTTTATTGCCCGAATTTCTCGGTCGATCGAAGATTGAATGTGGTATTTTCTTTTTATATTTCTTGAAAAAAAAAAAAAAACTTGCTCTTTAACTAACTACTTAATAAGTGGAATTTTAATTGAATTTCATTTAAATCTCACAAACAACGGCAGCGATTTAATGTTTTTTTTTTCCCCATTTTAACAATGAATTTTTAAATCACCATTTTAACAATGAATAAAACAAAAAACGAAATATTTTTTTTTTTTTTGGTGACTTACCCGTTCTTCTTCTCGAATCATTTCAGCAATACCAGGTTTTATTTCCAAATCATCGCTAGTTGCAATCGATGCCAATGGATCAACTGTTGTTTGTGTAGATATTGGAAATAACGATGTGGTTATATTTGTTGGTTGACGTCCAACACCAGTTGATGGTGAAATATTGTTTCGAATTTTTGGCGTTACTGATGTTGATTGTGCGATATTTGCATTTTTTGGAAAGTCACTTGCCGTCGCTGTATCTGAAGTGGGTGATTTTTTTTTTTTTTTTGTTGTTGTTTGTTTATCAGTGTTTTGAACGGATTAATGTTTCCGATGGAAACACCAAACTCAACAATTATTGGGAAAATCTCAATTTGTGTCATAAAATGTAGAAATTTTTCATTTTTTTTTTTTCCCAAAAAAAATAAATTTCACATCGCTTTGATATCAAATTTAAATTATTTTTCAGCAATTTTTAACAAACATTTTAATGTGCAAACTTTGCAATTTTTTGAAACATTTTACATTGAAGAAATGAAATTCTTCAGAAAAAAGAAAACAAAAATTTCCATCTCTGACATAATTGATATTTCCCAACAAATTCAAGTTTGTAAAATTGTTTACCAATTCTTGGACTGTCTGTTGAATGTCGATCAAATGTCGGTGATGATCGTTTTGATCGTCGATTCTTTTCTAATGGTGGTGATGTATTACTTGTATTTTCATCCCATTCAGTTGACAAACGTTTGATTGATCGTGTTTTTTTTATTGTTGATGCCATTATTTCACTATGTTCAGATAATTGTTGCAATGGACTATCTGAATGTGATTTTTTTGTATCAGCATTAAATTCATGTTCACCATTCACTTCGGTTAGGCCACGAATTTTAAGCATTTCAGCAACACGCAATAATGGACCAATATCCGATTGGCTTACCTTTATCTCACCTTTATACATGAATTCAACAATTGCTTTCAATTCAGTCCATTTAACATCACGCATTATAATAATTGGATGTTGACACGGATTATCAAAAAATAAACTTTGAAAATATGGTGAACATGCCGATAGCACCATTTTATGAGCTTTTATTGATTGACCATCACAGGCCAATGTTACATCAACAAATGATTCATTTTGTAGCAATTGATCAAATACATTTGTTAAATTTCGCCCATAATTATTCCAACGTAGACAAAATTGCTGATGTGCTGTATTTACGGTGATTTTATCGCAAATATTATCCGCATCAATATCAATTGTGGGTGTTGATACTATAAATGTTTTAAATAAAATAATTTAGCCATTAAAATGAGCGTATGTATTTCTTTTTTTTTTCTTTCAAGATATTCTCGAATTTCATCAATTGAAATAAGGAAAATGGAATCAATTCATCATTTCTTATTTGATTGAATGGAATTGAAAAAAATATCTTGAAAGAAAAAAAGAAAAACATATCAAACATTTTCATTTGGTGCTAAAAAAAAAATCGGCGCATTTTCCTTACAATTTGCCGAATATGGTTCATCATCTTGATATGCATCAGTTGATTTGGTGGCAAGTGATTGAAAATCGGTTGGTGAATCGCATATAAGCTCCGGTTTTCGATGTATTGATGCATCTAATGTTGTGTGCTTGGTATGGGGTGATTGATGTCGGCTCGCTGATCGTAACGGCGGTGACGGTGATGCTACCGGGGTTATTTTCGACATAATTTCTTTATTTGTTGTTTTGCGTATGCGTGTTCAAATTATCGTCTCGTTTCTTAATTTACACGAAAAAACAAAAACAAAAAACAAAACAAAACCAAATAAATATTCAAATAATTCTCTCTTATTTCTCTCGTTTCGGTTGCAATCAATGTGTGCATTACCAATGTAATTTCCGTGCAAACCGTGGTCACCGGCACACCGGTAAATTAAATACCGTTGGCAATTTTTGGCGAGATTTTTCTGCTTTATTTTTTTGTTTTTTTTTGTTTTTTGGTTTTTTTGTTTTTCTGTTCAATGCTCTTCAGTTGATGTAGTAATGTTTAAGTGGATCATAAAATAGAATGGTGTCAATTTAGTTTAAGTTGGTGAATTGGTTTGCGGGGCTTTGTTTAGTGCATCGAATTTTGCAGCGTCAGTCAGGCCAAAGTAAAATTTTATCTGGCCGTGTTATTCAGATGTTTGTGTAACTTTTAACAAAAGCACAGTGTCATTCATGAGCTCTGGCATTAAAAGTCAGTCAGCTTACACCCGCTTTGTATGTGTATGAGTGCGTATATGTGTGTGTGTGTGTGTGATTGAGAGTTGAGAGTTTATGTTTTTTTTTCTTTCTCTCTCTCTCTCTCTTTTTCGCCTATTCTCTGCTCGTTTAGCTTGTGGAGTGGCTATTGTTGTTGCCGTTTAAGCAGTGATTGCATTCACTGGGGCCACAAATGCACTTGTTATGCGCGTATTTGTGACGTGGTTATATCGAAAAATTGCTCACACACAATACCACATGACGAAAGTGAACGAGGAACGCATCGAGCTTAAGCAATGAGAATATATTAAATGGTATCGATTACAGATAGAAATATCACCCTTTTTTTTGCAATTTTATGTGTTTTAGTAGGTGCATTAAGTTGCACACTGTGCAATTTTCTTCCTTCTCTGCCGTTCCCCTTTTTTATCGCTCTTCTTTCCTCTTTCTCTCTGAATCTCTTTCTCTCTTCTCTTCTCTTCTCTTCTCTTCTCTTCTCTTCTCTTCTCTGGTACTTTTTTGTCTGTGAATCTCTTGCTCTCTGCTGTGTCCGTACTTTCAGTCTCGATCGAGGTTGCTTGTTGATTTTGTGTGCTTTATCGCATTTTTCGCATGCACACGGCGTAAAAAAAATTGTTTTTTTTTTTTCTATCTGCGTTTTTTTTCTCTCTCGCTACCACTAATACAAGTAACTCAACACATCAACTGAAATCGGCTATAAATGTTTTTATTGGTTTTTATTTTTTCGTTGGTTTTTACATTCTTGCCGCATATATCTGATTGTGGGTGTGTGTGTGTATGAGTAAGTTTGTATATTTTTTTTTTTTTTGTTCTCGTTTGTAATTTAGGCTTCGAGTATGCACTCGATAACCTGATGGAGTTCGTATTTCGTCTATTCCAAAATCAATAACGCACAATCATCCATAAAACACAAAACACCACAGGCATGTGATAAAGGATCGTTATGTATACCAAAAAATATGTGTTTGTACGCACATTACAATGCACTTGCACACACTGCGATTCTTTGTTGTTGGTTAGCCGATATAAAATCTGTTCGGTACTTTTTTTTTTTCTCTCTCTCTCTCTCTCTCTCTCTCTCTTTCTCTCTCCTTCTGTCTCTCTATATAATTCATTCATTCAAGTTTGCTCTCGTGAATGCATTTTAGTTCTTTTTATTCACTTTTTATTTTTTTTTTTTTTTTTATTTTTTTCTTTTTTGTTGCTTTTTACTTTTGCCACCATTGACTATCACATGACAGGATGCGTGCTGCAGTTGCATTCACAAATGCAGCGCGGTTGATCTGGCGATTGGTCACTGATATGAAAACTGACGGAATCTACTTTTGTATTACGTTGTAAAAATGTGTCCTGTTTTATTTAGAAAATTCAATGTGCGTGTGCATTAAATAACAACTGAAGAAAAGAATCGGCCGCTTTTACTTGAATCGACAATTTGACCGAAATTTTTGTTTATCGAATGCAACCAAAAAAAAAAAAAGGCGGAATTTTTTTTTTCTCCGTTTTTTTTTGAAAAAGAGTCCAAGATGATGTGATAGAGAGATATGGATTGACAAAACAAAAACGATTTTCTTTTTTTTTTCTTTTTTTTTTTTGTTATTCCTGTTATACTATTGCCGAACAATTGAGAGAAGACTCAAAAGAAGAAGAAACGAACAAAAAAATAACAACAAAATACGACAAACCGAAACCCGATGTGTATATGATTGAAAACACAAAAAACCGTTACGACGGACCGATGAAAATAAATATTTCTACACTTTTACACAACACGACGTCTCGCTTTAAACTGATATTAGATTTCTTTCCATTAGAGCTCTCAACCATTTAAAAAGCACACAACACCGAATAATATATACACATATACATTTAAGTCTCTCACACTCTTCTCAGGCTCACCAAACAAAACGACTACTAGCAACCAACAACAAATATCCATTTTAGAATAATTCCGAAACGATATAAAGCAGCACAAGCAGCAGCACAAGCAGCAGCAATAGCAAAAACAACAACAACAAAAACAACATCAGCTATAGTACAACGACGGCAAAAGTAACAAAAACAACAACGTTCGTCGTGCATGAAGCCCCGAGAACCAGAGAGAGCATTGGTAGAGACAACGAATGAATGATTGAACGGAAAAAATGCACACCGTTTCTCTATTGTGAATAGAGAGAACAGTGCCGAAACATTGAAACGGAGGAGCATAGAGACCATACAATATCAGAGGTGGCTGCAATTATAATTTTTTTTTTTTTTTTTTTTGGATTTAATGCGAATCAAGAAAATGAAAAATTTTGGCAAAAAAATTTCAATTTTGATTTATTGTGTTTTTTTTATTCCATTTAATTTCATTAAAATCAATTTCGCTTGATTGATTAAAAGAAAATTTATAAATTATTAAAATGTCTAAGATTTTTTCCTGAAATTATATGCCCATCTCTGCATGCATACGATATGTGTTAGTGTGCAAAGCATAAGCAATGGCAAGAGTAAAAAGCGATCGACGTTCGTCGTCGTATCAAGCAAGCAAGCAATATCGTATCCAGTAGAAAATGGCAAAAACAAACGGTTTTTCCAGTAAAGTATTACTTCTCTAGACTAATGTCTCTCCTCGTTCTTTCGTTGTCTCTTTCACTCATTTTCATTCGGGCTAAAAATATATACGACGGAGTCAGTTAGTTTGATGGTAAAGCATCGAATGTGCTTCGCTGTTATATGTGCATATTGTGTGTGTAAGCACGGTGAACGTTGTGGTCGCCACCACCATCGTCGTCGTCGTCGTCGTCGTAGTAGTCGTCGTCATTGCCGCCGCCATCGTCGTCATCATCATCATCATAATCATCATCATCATCGTCGTCGTCGTCGTCGTCGTCGTCGTCGTCATAGTCGTTTCTATATATTTTCTATCACTTTTCCATTTCGTATGCGCGCCATACAGCGCCATACTCTACTCTCATTTTGCCATTAAATATTCGCATTCCGTGCAAAATATCTCCAGCAAAGTCGAAGCATATGAGTGCCGAACCGTTTTGCACAAAGATTTATACAGGCCCCCCGATTGTATAGAAAATGTGGAAAAGTGAATTGACTAGAAAATGCCAATATGAGTGCAGCAAACCGAAGCATCAACAACAAGCGCAACGCAAAATTGCTTACATTATATACACAGATATGTGTGTAGGCTGAGAATAGATATTGATGCATTCGGGAAAAATTCATTTTCCAGAAAGGTCCGGTCCAAGTCGCATGAACTAAGAGCTGGTTTATGATTACTATTATTATTGCCGCCACCTCTGATCATCATTTGGTTCACAAGTTTTTTTTTTTTTTTTTTTTACTCATTCAGCAGAAAAATCCCTATGCACGATCTTCATCGTATGCACTCGTGTAAAGTACAAATAAAACCAATTCAACGCACTTCACATGTGTTTTTCACTTGCATACGCACACACACACACACTTTCTCGCACATAGACACATACACACAGTGAAAGAGAGAGAGAGAGAGAGAGAGAGAGAGAGAGAGAGAGAGAGAGAGAGAGAGAGAGAGAGAGAGAGAGAGAGAGAAAGATAAAGAGAGAGAGAGAGAGAGAGAGAGAGAGAAGAAGGGAGAGACATTCATCTCGAATTTATCTCGATGCATTTCGTTCATTTGCATGCATTTGCACATACTCATTCAAATGCACATGTGTATGTGAATGTGGATGTAAATTCTCTTTTGCACCCAAAATGTGGTGCGCCTCGGCTCTATCGGAGAAAATGCACGACGGAAGAAAAGAAGGCTCAAAACAATCACAAAAACGCATTGAGACGGTGTTAAATATCACATTAGCATTTGTTTGGTTGATACACGCTCTAGCCATACACACAATCATACGCACCATACACACAGCATGTGTACTTTTTCCATGACTGATGCAGAAACGAAACGTGCAAAAAAAGAAAAAGAAAATAGAGAGAGAGAGAGAGAAAAAAATGCAGAAGAAGGAATAAAAAAAAAAAAAAACAAAAGCGTACACGAAACATTTTCTCTCACATCACTGGGATGCAATGATTCTCGCTCCTTGGTACTTTAGTTTTGCAACAAAAAAAAAATCTTCCGACCCAAGCACATACAGCACACACGCACACACATCGTATGTACGAAATATTATCCCGTTTATTTTCCGAGCATTTGTTTGAATTCATTTGCAGGTTGGAGCATTCGGGCGATTTTTCGTATGGTTCATGGCACCTCAACTGTTTTAAGGTTGTGTTGCATTAAATATTCGGCCAGCACTCAGCTGCACACATTGATTTTGCGTTTTAATTTTTTTTTTCCTTTCTTCTTTTGCTTTTTCGGTTTTTTGTTGTTGGTACTCTGGTTGCTGATATATACTTTGCTCACGCATAAACATTTCATGCATGTTCTCTTTCTTTTTTTTCTCTCTCGTTCTCTCTCTCTCTCTCTTTCTTTCTCTCTTTCTCTTTCTCTCTCTTTCTCTCTCTCTCTCTTTCTCTCTCTCTTTCTCTTTCTCTTTCTCTTTTTCTCCCTTTCTCCTTTCTTTTCTCTTTTCCCTTTTCCCTTTTCCCTTTCACATGCGTTCGTCGAATGTAATCAATTTTTCAGTAGCAAAAGTTCAACGTTTGAATGCACTTATTTGATGTGTCCCTTCGGGTTACTATATTTCGTAGGCTTTTCGGAAAATGTTCATTGATTTCTGACTTAATGCTCTTTTTTCGTTCTTCTTTTTCGTGTGTGTGTGTGTGTGTGTGTGTGTGAGAGAAGAATGATTTGACGGTGAAAAAGAAGATGTAAAAGAATAGTAAAAATTATAGCCAGATTATCTTTTGAAACTGGATTATGCAATCTTTTGGATTTTAGTTTAGATCTGCATTGTCTGTTTGACATCCAGCATTTATCATTGAAATATAATGAAGCATTTTGAATGCATAAGAGATTTATGATAATCAATATGGAAAGATGAGACACTTAATCTATTTTGTTTTTTAAAAAAAAATTTTTTTTTTTCACGAAGCTTTTTGTATTTTTGTTATCCGACCCACTTTTATTGATGGACGTCATTAGTTTATGAAGAAAACGACATGGTATTTTTTTTTTTTTTTTTGTTCCGTCTCTTTCAAATCACAAGAAATTCTTTTATATTTTCTAACACAAAAAAAGAAAGAAGGAATTGGAATGAGCCTAGGTAGGTGAACACGGCGAAATGAGAAATCAGATGTTTTCTGTCATTAGCAGAAAAGAGCGAAATATCAAAGCTGGTTTGGAATGGGCAATTCCAAGTGAAATGAGAGAACCAAATGAAAAAAAAAATGTAGAGAGATTGAGCAGCTAATGCAATACCAAATAAATTGCAGCGTGCATTTGAGATGCTGGCTGCTATCTTTCTCATGATGTGTGTGTGTGTGTGTGTGATTCTGCATCCGACTATTAATGTACGGCGGCTGATGTATATGTAGCGCGCATATTTGTATGGATTTCTCTTATTTCTATTAAGTTAGAACAAAGCATAAAACATACCTTCATGTATCGTTTATGGTGAATAAGCACGCGAACATATATATCGATATATCCAAATATTTTGGAATTTTCGCTGTATATTTTCTGCATTCGGCTTTTTCATTTCAAAAACTCATTGTTTAGTTTGTTTGTTGTTGGTGGTGGTGCTGTTGCTGCTGCTCTGCGATATGATTTATTTTGTTTTTCTTGTGTTTTACAATTCGTTTACCTTCTCTAAGTTTAATGTCCATCGCAGGCGTGTCAATGAGCGAATAAGTGTGTGAAAGAGAAACGTTGCATGAGATAGTATGAAAAAAGGAGGAGAGAGAGGCTAAGGGAGAAAGGAGAGAGACAGAGCGGGGGGGGGGGGAAGTGAATGGTGGAAATAGACAGAGAGAGGGAGACTTAGAAAGGGGGGACCGAGAGAGAAAGACAGATTGGGAGAGAGAGAGAGAGAGAGAGAGAGAGAGAGAGAAAGAGAGAGACCGAGAGAGAGACCGAGAGAGAGAGAGACCGAGAGAGAGAGAGAAAGAGAGAGACCGAGAGAGAGAAAGAGAGAGAGAGAAAGAGAGAGACCGAGATAGAGAGAGAGAGCGAGAAGCCGAGGGAAAGAGACTGAAAAGTGAGATAAATACCTAAAGAGAGGGAAAGAGAGCAGAAGAGATAAAACGAGAAAGAGTGAAAAAAAGAGATAAAATAACGTGTATGCGAGCAATATCAGTAAGAGTCAATTCGACTAGGCATACAACAAGAAAATTGTGTATTTAAAAGCGAGAGCATTTTTCGACACCAAAAAAGTAAAATCAAAAACAAAAACCAAAACGAAGTAGAAAAAAATAAAAAAACGTTCAAACAAAACAAAAAATCTGTATATAAAATCGAGATCCTGCTATTGTTGCCCAATGTATCTCACTCGCTGTTTCTATATATTTTCCGTTCCGCCGAATCGTCGAACAGATATTCTTCGGCGTTTTTTGGTTGTCTTTGTCTGTGCACCCTCCGTTCGAATCCGATTTATGCTGGCTTCGATCTTTTTTTATTTTTTTTTTTTTTTTTTGTTTTTTGCTTATTTTTATCGTGTGTGTTATTCTATTTCAACGGAACAAAATCCGTGTGCATTTTCGTTCATGTCACGTTATCGTTGCTTCTGACGTTGTTTTCCCATTTACACAGAGGGCTGCTGTTTTTGTCGTTGGTTTTCTCAGCCGCTTAAATCCCAACACACATGTACCAAAAGCAGGAATATAAACACACATACATATACCGAGTGAAAAAGTGACAGAGAAAGAGAAAGAGAAAGAGAGAGAGAGAGCGAGAGAGTGAGAAAAAAAAAGATCATCGACGCACCAAAACGTGGGCAGTAGCAGCTACAGAAATAAAATGTAAATACGATACAAACCGTTCCACCAACCTCAATTTATTCAACACGCTTAAGTTGAACCGCCATTCAGAAGAAGTAAATAAAAAAAAAATTGAGCGAAAAATTAAAAAAAGGGGTACCAAAAACAATTTTTTTTACACGTTCACCATTCAAATGATTTATTATTAAGTTTTCAACGTTCGTATTCTTTTCAAATACGCGCGCAATCCATAGCATTTTTCCATAGCCATAAAGTTCCATGCATACCAAGTAATTAATAATAAACGAAACAGCGATAGAGAGAAAGAAAGAACCAGAGATCGAGCGAGAAAGAAAGAGAGAGAAAGAGAGAGAGAGAGAGAGAGAGAGAGCGAGAAAAAAATGAATTATACAGCAAAATAGAGAAATATCAAATATATAGATATATTTTGGTTCAATTCAGAAATGGCATTTGTTAGAAACAGACACACGCATTTTCCATTTGGAAAACACAGGGCGGAACAGAACAAAAAGATAGAGAGATAGAGAGATAGAGAGATAGAGAGATAGAGAGATAGAGAGAGAGAGAGAGAGAGAGAGAGAGAGAGAGAAAGAGAGAAAAGGAGGAAAAAAGCGCTGTGAAAATCATGTGAGTTTCATATTTAAATCATGTTCTTCATGAATATTTTCCGATCAAAAGCCAAATTATGTTTTGTATGTATTGCGATTCGCGGAATAAATGGAAAAAGTCTAAATTAAAATATGATTAGAACTGTCATTTGAAAATTCATAAAAAAAATAACACGCCGTACATAATTTTAAACTCATACTTGAAATCACACTCAAAAGTAATGACATTTCAAAAGAAGCCTATTTTATGACACTTCAATAAGAAGAAGAAGAAGAAGAAGAAGAAAAGGAAGAAAAAAAATGCAAAAAAAATCGAATAAAATAATTTCCATCTCATCGTCATAAGATAATATATGCGATAATGTTTGCATCATATGCGCCGACATTATTTGTACACTAAAATGCAATAAATATCTGAGCACTTCAATTTATGCATAAATTCTATAGAAAAGTAAATTTGTAAAAAGATTTGTCATTTCAAGAACTAGACAGTTCAGCCACAGAGTTAGAGACGGTCATTAATCTCATGCCATGGCCATTTCAATGCAAATTTATATGTTTTTTGTGTCTTTTTTCCTTTCTTTTTTTTTTTTGAGAAAAAGAGATCGAGAATACAAACACAATATATTTTGTTCAATTGTAAGCAAATCGAGGAAAAATGTTGAACAAGAGAGAAAATATACGAAAAAAAAAAAATGAGAAGAAAAAGAAAGAATGAAACAAAACGAAAAAAAAACCTGCGACAACGATGAAATAGAATTGCGTCTGAATAATTCATGTGTTATGAGTTTGATGGTGCTGGTTTCTGATGCTGCTGCTGCTGCTGTCTCTGCATATAGTATGGCCGATGCAGTTAGGTGTGGATATCATATTCACGCATCCATTGTAATATGCAAATAAAGTAGAAATGTACACGGCCACACCAAAAACTCTCTTTGCATTGCGTCTTTTTGCTCATATTCAGGTGTGTTTTGCTACACACGAATTGCAGACACAACACACATCCTATTATCCGCTCACTCTTTCTTTCTTTTTATGCGTGCTATTTTTTTTTTTTTTTTGTGTACGCGCACAACTTGACTGCCTTTTTTTGTTGTTGTTGCTGTTGCTGCTGTTGTTGTCGTTTGCACTTTGCGTTGAGATTTTTATTCTCGTTTCGTGTTCATTGCTAAATTACACATATCTCTAAGCATATAAAATATTTAATTATTAATCATAAAATCGTCTGCAGCCACATACACACATTCAAACATATTTGGATCATATATTTTTGTTGGGCGACACAACACTGAATATGACGAGCCGATACAGCAAGTCTCTCTTTCTCTTTCTCTTTCTCTTTCTTTCTCTCTCTCTCCTCTCTCTTTCTTTCTCTCTTCTCATTCTCTCTTTCTCTCTCTTCTCTCTTTCTTTCTCTCTCTCTTCCTCTCTCTCTCTCTCTCTCTCTCTCTCTCTCTCTCTCTCTCTCTCTCTCTTCCTCTCTCTTTCTCTATCTCTGTATCTCACTCTCATGCCACACAAAATACAATATTTAAGATGCTTAATTTCATATAAATAGGAATGAACAGTTTTTCATTTCACATAAATCGCACGGTGTGTCGACTGACGTGACACATTGTACAAATGCATTTTGTCTCTCATCACTGTGACCGCATAAATATTCACTATGTTCTCTCAATTTTTTTTTGTTTTTTTTTTTTTTTCGTTTTCGTTTTCGTTTCTCATTTTGTAGCTCATATTGGAATGATTTGGTCGATGTTATGCATTATTTCAACTGATTTTATGATTGATTCATAATTATATCACAAAGATGCCTTTCAAGGTCAACCATTTCTTTGATGAATTTTTGTCAGAAATCAATTTTTTTTTTTATCATCATCAAAACGTCTTTAATGGTTTTCTTCTGTTTTTGACATTTATTCGCATAAATATTTTCAAAAGGAAGTCTCAAGGACGATCAAAGTAATAATTTAATGGAATGTGCAACAGCAACAGCAACAGGAAAAAAAAAATGTTGAACGAATCTCATTGATTGAAATCAATCGCATCTACATCAACCTTATCACAAAGATTCGAAAACGTCAGTTTCGAAATGAGGGCTTTTTTCTCTCCCTGCTTATCACACATTGATGTGTGGCAAAAGTCTTTATTACGCAATTTGAATTAATAATTTGCCGTTCATATATATATATATTTTAGTTCACATTTGATTCTGGCTCACTTTAATATTTCTTCATTTTTTTTTTTTCTGCATCTCGTTCATTCTTCCACATTATTCGAATGTGTATTTTCAGTTTTCTTACATTTTAATAATAATTACTTGTTAACATCTATTTATATTTAATTTGTTTCATCCGGTCTAATCCGCGCGTATGGAAATATAATGATCTCAATTATTCCATAAAAATAAAGTTTGTGGTTTTTTTTTTCTCTCTCGCTCTCTCTCTCTCTTTCTCTCTCTCTCTTTTTCTTAAGTAGTTACATACTCTCATATTCGATTCAATGTGTATGGATTTCTATGGTTGATATATAACACACTAAATATGGACCAATTAAATGCAAATTAGATTCATTTTCCTGTTCGTTTGTTAGTTCATTTATGAAACAATTCTGTATTTGTGTGTGTGTGTGTTTTTTCTTCTTGGTATGTTTGGTTTTGGATTTTTTGTGATTGTAATTGTTGTTGTTGTTGTTGTTATGACGTGCTGTCCAATTTGCAGAGTAACATTCGTAAATTACTAG
>JAQOWM010000438.1:4735000-4782500 GCA_029041755.1 Resseliella maxima
TGCTTAGTTACATTGACTGTCACTTTACTGTATTCAAAATCCATATCCATAATCCATGCCTATATATCTATATCATTCTCTGTGTGTGTGTGTCTCATTTTCCAATTTCTCACTTTTTCTCTGTTTTTCCATCTCATTTTTATTCGCTTACTCGTCGCATCTCTCTATGGAACTGAGTAAAACATTTTAACATAAATAAATAAATAAATCAAAACGAGATGTAACGTGCGAAAATATTTACAATATGGAAATTGACAGACCAAACTGAAATACTGACAACGGAAAACTAAAAATGACCATGATAGAAATGAGAGGAAAAACAGCGTAAAATAAATGAACAAAAACACCAGTGGCACAAAGCAAGGGAGAGAGCGAAAGAGAGAAAGAGAGAAAGAGAGATAGAGAGAGAGAGAGAGAGAGAGAGAGAGAGAGAGAGAGAGAGTGAGTGAGTGAGTGAGTGAGTGAGTGAGTGAGTGAGTCAGATTTACGCTTGAAGCTTCGACTTGTGTGACATGTGTGACATGTTCCATAGGTGTAAATCTGTTTCTGTCACTGTTGACGGTCAAAGTCAATGTAACTGTTTTGTTCATCACGTTACAATAATAACATATCTTTTTCATATTTTTCTTTTTTTTTCTTCTTCTTTTTTTCAAACAATCACGCTTTTTCAACAGATTTTTTTCCATTGTTTTGTATATTATTCACTGCACAGTCAATATTGTTTTTTTTTTTTCATATGATTTTGAATAATTCAGTTAAAAAGATTTTACTTCCATTTGATATTTTTATTTGAATCATTTGCTAAATTTAACATTGAAATTTGTGTATTTATTTTCTCATTTCAACTAACGGAATAGAAAAAAAAACGCAATCATTGACAATGAAAAATTGCAGGTAAAATTGTGAATGTATGAGAGTGAAGGGGAGGAAAAAAATGCAATTAGTTATTTAATTTACCACTTGACTGTTGAACAAAAAGAAGAAGAAGAAGGAAGGAAGAAAGAAAAAAAAAATGGAAAGCGATTGCCACTCCAAAGTTCTTGTGCATGAATTTGTATAACATTCGACTACTTTATCAGTTGTCAAAGCAAACTCATTACCTTTCGTTTGTTCTATTTGTTTATGTTATTTTTTTCCCATTATTTTTCATTTTTTTTTTTTTTTTTGCCAATTAACAATTGCAACTGCATTTCAACTTGGCATAATTTTTGTTTATATCTTTACATAAAATCAACAACTTTACAAATCAAGCAAAAACAAAAAAAAAAAAAAAAAAAAAAGAAAAAAAAAAAATACAATACAGCAACAAAAACTTATAAAAAGAAAGAAAGACATTAATGATAAGAATCGCAATTATATCCCATTTTGAATGATCCACCGTTTGTGATGATGCATGCAAATGAATTTAAATACTTTGATGATAGAGTTACAACATTAAGATACACCGGTAAAAACTCCAAATAAATGAATGCACAAACAAAATCATCGAAAAAAAAACAACAACAACAACAGAAAAACTGAAAACTAACACAGAAGAAGAAAAAGAGTGAAAAGGAGAAAAACCATTGGAATTTAAATGCAAATTGCTACTAGATGATTATAATGGACAATCAGTATATATTGAGTTTTGAGCTGCTGAAACCGGGATAAGGACGAGCAAAAAAAAAAATAAAAACAACAACAACAACAACTACAAGAAAATGATGAAAGTGAGGCGCGAATGGTCGAATAGAGAAGTTGAATGGCAGATGGAATGCAGTCGAGAGAATAATAATAAGAAGAAGACAAGAAAAAAAAAGCACAAATCATCGTCTGTGTGCCTTGCGAATACAGTTTTAATGCTAATTCGACGAGCTTCAATTTGAGTGTGGTTATTTTTATGCATTCAGTATTGAATTGAGATCAAAAGAATTTTATTAAAATACTATTTAAAATTTCAAAAGCAATTAAGTCAAGTGAGAGCTTGATGATGAGAGAATCAAGACGGAAAATATATGCATCGTGCACATTAGATAGACAGAAAGAGAAGAGTGCAAAAAGAAAGGTAAAAAAACAAAAAACAAAAAAAAAAAACAAAATATCAACTCTCAGTGTCCCAGTTGTATTGATATATTTCCAACACACTCAGACACAGACACAAATTACTCGACAAACATTTATTTATTTATAATTTTTTTTTTTTTTTTTTTTTTCGCTCAACGGAACGGGAATCGTTTATTTACCATTGAAAAAAATCGAAGATTTTATTAAAACTTTCATCACATTGCCAACATCCTTCCGTGAACATGTCAAGCTATAAGAATGTGTTATATATTTTTTTTTTTCCTTCGTGAAAGCACTCTCGAACACGCAATGTGATGCATATATTTTGCTATTTGTGAGATTTTCTCGCTGATGCCTAGTACAATATGCATTACACGCTATTTGATTGTAAAAAAAAAAAAAAAAAAAAAAAAATAAATGGTGTTTTCTACTTTTATAATGCAACTAATCGAGGGGGTTTAACATGAAAAATGTGGATTTTCTAAAGCCATCACGATTAGTTAAAACAAATACATCTTGATATTTCATTGAAACATGGAAATGATACTATTTTGGAACAGAAGCGATGATTATGTTTACGAATCCATTGATATTTTTCTAATTTTAACAAAGTATTAATCTCAATTCATTTGTTTTCCCCCTAGCAATCAATTTGTCGCTACTTTTAGCCTGAGTTTGGCTCTTTTATTCAAGATTTGTATTTTTCTATGCTTATACATGTGAGTGAGTGTTTGAGTGTGTGTGTGTGTGTGTATGTGTGCACTAATCCATTCTGGTTTTCATCTTTCTCGATTTCATCGTGATAAATTTTCTGAGTAATTTTTTATTTATAATTTGCGCGGATATTATATTCGACACACACACACACACGATATCTCCCTTCTCCCTCTTTCGATCCCTTTCTCTTTTTCTCACTTTAACAAGTGTCGAATACACTCGTCCTGTTCGAACAAATATGTATACGATGCATAAATAAATGAAAACCGTGATGGCTTGATATAATAGATTGTATATGTTTGTTACAAACAGAGAAATAACGAAAAATAACAGCAAACGAATCTCATCAAATATTTAGAGATTTCCTTCTTGTTTTCTCTCACACTATTGGATATCGTCGTGATACATATAAATTTTTTGTTTTTGTTTTTGTTTTTGGATTTTTGTTTCATTTTCTCTCTATTCTCTCGCTCATTTTGTTCAGTCTCATTCTTTCTCACCTTTTTTGTCGGGTCGCCACACAGTCAACAACATTCAGTCACTACATTAACATTTCGCTTTTCCGCCGTATTTTAGCATTAACTCTTTTTCATTTTAGCTCTCGCTCCTTTACTTACACCCTCACACTTTCTCTCTCTCTCTCTCTCTCTTCCTGTCTCACTCTCTCTCTCTTCTTTTCTTTCTTTCTTTCTTTCTTTCTTTCTTTCTTTCTCTCTCTCTCTCTCTCTCTCTCTCTCTCTCTTTCACTCTGTCTCTTCTCTGCTCTCTCTTTCTCTTTCTCTCTCTCTCTCTTTCTATCTTTCTTTATTTTTCTCTCTCACATTTACACTTTTTCTCATTCTATCTATTGCATAAAAATCGGTTACACATTGATATACTTTGAGTGCGCCCAAGTGAGTGAGACAACAACAGAAACTTACATGTATTTTAAAGCCTATCCAATCCACAGATATATTGTGCATACCGCACGCGCCATCGCGTAACATCCATATGTTTACTAGAGAAGCCAAAGGGACAACGAATATAATAAATATAAAGTGTATCTTGTATAATTTAAAATGAGTCTCGAGGCAGTCAATGTTTTTATTTCTTCTCTTTCGTTGATTTTTTTTTTTCGGTGCATATAAAAACAATGAACGACGAGAACAGCAACAGCAGTGGCAGTAGCAACGGTGTTGTTGTTGTTGCTTGTGTGTGTGTGTGCATTTTTTTTTTTTTTTTTTGTGTCGAATTTCCCGGGTTTTATGTGGATGTGTATGCATGCAGTTTTTACAATTTCTGCCTTTGCTTGAAACGGCAAGCGACACAAGTAAAATAACGTACGCGCAACAATGGGAGAGAGAAAAACAAAAAACAAAAAACAAAAAACAAAAAACAAAAAAAGAATTTGTCGCCGTATGGACGTTCTCATACACGGAACACACAAAATGTGCTGGAAATGAAAGATCCAGTCGCGGAAAAATTGCAACGAATGAGAGAACAAAAAAGAAAACACACAGAGAGTGAAAAATAAAATAAATAAAAAAAAAAAAAATATTACCAACAAACCAAACATATCGGAGCGAGAGAAAGAGAAAAAGTAAAATGGGGTCCAAAGTGTGAGCTTCTGAGCACAGGAACACATGCAGAAATGAATTTGAGAAACAAAAAAAAAAAAAAATGAAAAAAATAACGCGAACAAAAACACGTATATCGCAACATGCCATTCATGATGATCACCATGATGGCAATGATGATGATGATGATGGCAAAAAAGACACCGATTCTGTCTACATAGTTCAAGATGGGGAGAGATGTATGCATTAAAACATACTGGAGTATGTATATTTTTGGAAAAATGGCAATGCGAAAAGCCGAACGGAAAAATTTCCGTGTTCTTTGAACAAAAAAAAAAAAATCCGAAAAAAAAAACGCAGAAAAATTACCGGCTAACAAAGAGTCGATGGCAAAATTCAAAATTGCCAACCCCGCAATGATGCCCGCTACCTCTTTCACTTTTACAAGATCAAACAATTAGGATAGATAGATATATTTTTTTTAGTGGTCTTTATATGAATCCAACCGAAATCCATGATTGTCACCGAGATATCTATATGTTTATAGGCAAATTGAAAGAAAGAAAATCGAGTTGAGAAAAAAAAAAAAAAAAAAAAACAACGACAACTACAACATGATTCGTATATGTTTCGAAAGAAATCAGCCGCATACATGCAACTATACATACTGTACTAATACTGGCTTTTGCTCTGGCTAAATGAATGGATCCGGAAAACTTCGTGTGATTTGGCGAATAAAGTAAGGAATAAAAACTTCATGGAAAATGATATTGTACAAATTTAGCCGTTCGTTTGTCTCTCTACCTACCATTTGCTGTTGTGATTTTTTTTCTTTTTTTTTTTTTTGCATCGTCGTCGTCGTCGTTCTTTTTTTCCATCGACTGTATGCACGTTGTTTCCGTGGCGTGTTCGCTTAGATTAAATGTACAGAGAGATAGCGAGAGAATGAGAATAAGATACTGAGAGAAAGAGAGACGGAGAGAGGGAGAGAGGGAGAGAGAGGAAGAGGGAGGGAGGGAGAGAGAGAAAGAGAGAAAGAGAGAGAAAGAAAGAGAAAGAGAGAGAAAGAGAGAGAAAGAGAGAGAGAGAAAAAGAGAGAGAAAGAGAAAGAGAAAGAGTGAAAAAAATTGTGTTTCTTTAGTTTTGCAAAATGCTATTTGTGCTTCTCGCATTGAAAACATACAAAACGCTAAACGATGGTACAACACTTTAGCAAGGCACTCACAACAATTTACGCTTGGCTCTCTCATCTCCTTTCTCACAACACACACACACACACACACAAATTTCCCTTATCCACCGTTTTTTTTTCCTTCATTTCGTTGTTGCTTCTGTCGGCATCATTCGTTGTTCTTTGTCCCTTTCTCTCGCTCTCTGTCTCCTTCTCTATCTCGTTCTCAATCTCCTTACTCTCTCTCATTCTCACTCTTCCTCGCAATTTTATCTCACTTGCACATCATGACTGCATTTGAATCCGTTTAATTTTTGCGTTTCTCTCCTTTTTTTTGCATTGTTTTTTTTTTTTTACTATATTTACGTACAATTTATTTTATGAATGCAATTGTTGCTTAAGCCTAGGGGTTGCACATTGCAATATATTCATTAAGGCATTTTGTTGAACATGATGTTCTCTGGAATAATAATAACTTTTTGCCACTTAAATTATCCGTTTGATTGTTGATTGAATGTACAAAATGATTGTGAAAGTATTATCTATGTATGTCGTCCCAATGCTACAATGGTTTTTTTTTTTATTTCGCTTTTTGATCAAACACAAGTGATTTTTATTTTCACATCTTTGCATGTGTGAAAAACTTTAAGTCACTGAAATTGACTCACTATAACAATTTAACGAGAGAAAAAAATTCGCTGAAACAGAGAAAATTACCCAACCATTTTTTTTCTTCTTTTTTTTTTTAGTTAAAAAAGAATCCTTGGCTTTTATTATAAATGGTGACAATGGGAAAATGTGACCACAATATTTGTTGTAAGTTTTCTCAAGTGACTATGATGAAACTTTGCGATATTTCTAAGCCGAAAAGTTCGACCATAAAAGGATAACAATATTTCCAACTATGGGTGCCAATATTCTGTCGTTTTTCATACTTTTACAGTGTTTTATCTTTCTTCGAATCAATTTCAAACTTTGAACTTTCTGAAAACGTTGATGTTTTGCAAAATCAACGCACTAATTCCAAATGGTAATCGATAAATAATGGCCATTATCTTCATCAATTTCTTTACATTTTTCTTAAAATCAATTACATTTTTGTGGCTCAAGAGACAATTTGGTCTTTTTTATATCACTAATCGTGATTCATCATTAAGACATGAACGATAAGAATTATTGGAAAGATGAATGAAATCCATCAGGGGAATCGAAGAGTTTCAGACTGTAAAAAAGAAAATCCATTTACAACTACTTGTGTCCAATGTCTTATAATACTCATCACTCATCATTCAGTATCTCATTGCATTTCATTTCATTTCATTTATTGCATTCTCTTCATTATGATTACATTTTTTTTATTTTGTTCTTTCGAAGAAAAAAAAAAATTGCATACTTTAAAGCAATTGCTTGAAAAATGACTAAAATATTAAAAAATATCAAAGTCAACTAAATACCAATTGCAACAATATACAACACAAGACAGAGAGCTTTTTGTTAATAGTTTTTATTTTGTTTTTTGTTTTTTTTTTTTATTCATGCAAATTATATTTGAAAAGCCCATTTGGATAAATGTAAAAAAAAAAGTCTTATAAAACTATTGAAACTCAATAGACCTACTTTATGTACTCAGAGTTCATTAAGTGTAGTTACTTGAAAATGAAAATTTTCTGTACAACCGAAAGTGGCTAGAGCAACATTTTATGTTGTTGAAGATTATGTGTCATGCCATTTGGTCGTTGTGTGTGTGTGTGTGTGTGTGTGTGTATGTTGTTTGGCGTTCATTGTAAAGTGGCATAATTGCCATAAATACCCATTGGCATGAGAGCGAAATTTGCAAACAAAATTAAGCTTTCTTTTTAGTTGTACGTTTTTGCGCTTATTTATACAAAAAGAAAAAGAAAAAAAAAAGGAAAATTGTAGCAAACTTGCAGTGCAACTAAGAAGAAGTCCCGAATAACCAAATGTTTATTTGTGTTCAGGAGGAAAAAAGGGAATGGAGGAGAGATGCGTTGATGTGTGTGTGTGTGTGTATATGTTTTCGAGGGAGTGATGCAAATGACGAAAAATAAAGAAATGTCGTCTATCATAAAAATGTTGATGTTCATGATGAATGCAGCGCGACCATCAACCGAGACTAAAACATGCATAGAAACAACGATAAAAGATTTAAATTTTTGTCAGCCAATGCGAATGGAAACATGTTGGGAGAATAAAAAAAAAAAAAAAAATGGGACGAAAAGAAATTGCTATGTTTAATTTATGCATTTGGGACCATTGCCTCCTAGTTTCTTGCGCTTCCAGTCTGTTTTACAGACAAGCTTTTTTTTTAACCGCTCAAACTCTCGCTCCCTCTTTTTCATTCCCTCTCTCGCTCATTTCTTGCTCGCATTTCCATCCAAAGTTGTCACTGAATTCATGAGCATTTACAAAAAGTTATACATTTTACATAATTCTTCATTTCTCTTCTTTTTTTTCTCTCTCGCTATCTCTCTCTCTCTCTCTCTCTCTCTCTCTCTCTCTCTGTTTCTCTCTCTCTCTTTCTCTCTCTTTCTCTCTCTTTCTCTCTCTTTCTCTCTGTCTTTCTCTCCCTTTCTCTCTCTCTCTCTCTCTCTCTCTCTCTCTCTCTCTGTTTCTTTCTCTCTGTGACGCATTTTTCCATGCTATTTTCACTGATGAAATGTACAGTATGTACTTATTCAATTATTCTATGTGTTCTTGGTGTTCATGCCTCAATTTTCTTGTCTCATCCTATTGCTTTCAAGTGGTGCATTTCGTTCAGTTTGGGCCTATTGTACATGCTCACACATACACACACACACATTTATGAGTAAAAATTCTGCGTTCAGTTCCGTCAATATTTTTTGAATTGTAGTTCATGCCCTTTTATGCTCATTCCCCACTTTGTCATTTTGACACGGCTTCGTTTTTCAAACGCATAGACGCCACGAATTTCATTGTTTATTTGCTTTTTTTCCTTCTTTTTACTTCTTCTTCATTTTCATTTTTCTCTTGTCCGTTGACAAATGAATTTCAGTCAAAGATGATTTGTCATGTGACTGTGGCAGCAGTTGGTAGTTGTATAATGTGAGGATGATTCTGCGTATGGTTGCATTCAACAAATCGTTTCAATTGGTTTTTTCAACAAAAAAAAAAAAAAATGAATCAGTTTTCTAACGCGACATATTAATGCATTGTCAAATAAAGCACAATTTCTACAAAATAAAAAAAAAACAGCGACAACCAACGGAATTTTGCTGCACTTGAAATCCATTGATGAATTCAAAAATGATGGCAATAGATGAAGTTGAATTATGTCACTTAACTGACACTCTCTGGCCATTTTAACTTCCGATTGATCGTCAGTTGTGATTTTTACATCGTCTTTATGAACAAACATCGTCGCATTTCCTTCGGCAAAACATTTATGAGAGACTGACCAAAGCACATTGATGTACTATTAATGGAAATGCGTTGATGTCAAGTCCAGCGAAATTCAAAGTGGATTCAGTTGCAGTTTTTTTTTTCATTATACACATTTTCAAAGAGAGAGATAAAAAAAACGGATGAAAAGGAGAGAAATATAGAATCTTATATTTGACACGCATTCATTGTTCATCTGTACAGTTGAACATGAATAGACAAAAAAAGAGAATAAAATCAAACTTGTGGCATTCAAAAAAAAAGAAACAAGCATAAATTGCGTATGAGGCTACTCACAATTGAATTGATTGAGAAAAAAAAAAATAGTGCGCGACGTTGAAATGAATACGAATTTTGAAATGCATGGAAATCGAGATTTGATGCCTCTTGAAATTAAGGCAATATGTGGTGCATTACATACACTTTTTCTGCTTTTCGTTTTGACAAGCTTTCCATTGTTGGTGTTTTTGTATTCGAAACCGGAAAAAAAAAAATTCCGTCTGTGATCACTCACTTGCGTGCTATCTTTTTGCTACTTCTCTCACACCCAGCTTCAAAACATTGGATCCACTTTATGTACGCACAAATTGCTATAGCATCAAACAATAGAATATCAACAAAACATTAGATAACTAACGTGAGAGAAGCGGAGAGAGCAGAGAAGACAGAGAGGGGCGTGAGGGAACCAGAGGCGACGATGAAGAAAGAAAAAAGAGAGAAAAAGATGAGGGGGTTGGGAGAGAGAGAGAAAGAGAAAGGTAGAGAAACAGAGACAGGGAGAAGGAGAGAAAGTGAAAGAGAGAGAGAGAGAGAGAGCGAGCGAAAGAGAGAGAGAGAGAGAGAGAGAGAGAGAGAGAGAGAGAGAGAGAGAGAGGGACAGAGAAAGAGAGGAACGGAGAAAAATAGGAAGAAATTGCGGGGGAGATAGTGACAAAAGGAAGGCAAAAACAACGACGACAACCACGAACCACAAAAAAGCGGAAAGTGAAAGATCAAGCTGAATAACAAAATCTATACAATGAATTAATACAACACATAATTCTTTGGCATTTTTATTTATATTTGCTGATTCCGTCTATAGCTTTTTGGTCGTCTGCGGCCTCTCTATATCGTCATTGTTTGGTTTATTTCTTTCTCTCTCCCCTTTTCTCACATTCGCACTTTCTCTTTCTCTCTCTCTCTCTCTCTCTCTCAATCTGTATCTCTCTCTCTCTCTCTGTCCGTCTCATTCAATCGCTTTACCAATTTCTATAACTTTTTGTTTTCCTTCTCTTTCTCTGTATCACTCTAACAGACTTATTACCGATGCGCACAATACATCGACCGTATTTATAGTAGTTGCATAAAATTGAGCTTCGTATTGTTGATCGAAGTAATAAAACTTGTAGAAAATGAAATGAAAAAAAAAAAAACAATAACAACAACAAGAACAATGTTGTTAGCTGCGATTCGTCCTGCTTTTCGTAAATGTCATCCATTTGCTACATATACACACATATATATACGCAAGAGACGAAAGAGAACGAAATTAAAATTAAAAAAAAAAAAAAAAAACAAAAATCACATAACGAATCGAGAAAAAATTGTAGAAACAGAGCGAACACGAAGAAAAAAAAACACACGGAGAAATAAAATATTATAAACGATACGATGTGAGCCATACAATGAAGCATCAGCGCTCGCGCACACAAATCCATTTTTATTGTTGTCGACGTCGTCAACATAGTCCTCTTGTTGTTACTGAATTTCAAATAAACCGGCATATATCGAGGGCACAAAAATTGCTCAGGCCATTGCTGTTGGGTGCTATTGGTGCGAGAGATCATATTCATTCAAAAACATTCATAGCTGCTCTCTTTCGTTTATATGTATGTGTCTGTGTTTGCACTTGTTTGCTCCGTAGAGTTTCGTTTCCAATAATTTATTGTAGCTTTGTAATTAAAAATTTTTCTGAAGTGTGCAAATAATAAAACGAAAAAAAAAAAAGAAATATAGAAAACGAAAAAGAGAGAAAGAGAGCGAGCGAGCGAGAGAGAGAGAGAGAGAGAGAGAGAGAGAGAGAGAGAGAGAGATAGGGAGCGAGCGAGCATATACAATATACAGATAGGTGGGAAGCAAAGGAAATTGGGTGAACGAAAGAGAAAGAAATCGCTCAGCAGTAGCAATCTGAAAGGAATGAACCATGAATGTAGAAGCGGTAACATTAGCTGTGTTGTACACGCAGTCAAAACGAATCAGAGAGTTGCAAAAAAAAAAAAAATAAATAAAAATAAAAACACACACAACAAACGTAGAATCTATCGAACAAAGTGTACTATGTGTGTGTATGCGAGGTGAAAAAAAAAAAACGTAACAACAACAACAAATCGAAAGAGAAAGAGAAAGCATTGAACAAATAAATGGCATGGTGTTTTCAGTTTTTCCATTTCCATTGCACATCGAATTTAGTATTATTGTTTTTTACTTGGTCGTTTTGAGTCTGCAAGTCTCGGCGCGCGTAATACTTCGTTCTCGTTATGCTGGTGTATTTGTTTTTTTCTTTTTTTTTTGTTTTTTTTTTTTTTGATTTTCATTCTATTTTTTCGTTTCTTTTCGTTGCGCTACCATTACCACACTTACAAGCAAATACCATTCTCAAACTCGATATCATTCCGGCATCGGGTTTAAGGGGGGGGGTTTAGCAAAAAGGGAGCTCGCCAACAACAATACCATTGGCTGTGCACATACAATTTCACATAGTCCATAGTAGCTTGACACTGGGATGCGATTCATTCTTCATCAGCAGCGTACGCGTAATGTTCGCGCACGATGAAACTTTTTACTTTTAAAACATATTTATTTCGATTTAAAGAAATAAAACGAACGAACATCCACGAACAAACAACCAAACAAACAAATAAACAAAAAAAAAAAAAAAAAAAAAACAAAAAAATAGGTAAAATGTCTGCTTCGCTTCTCATACCATGCTGATCATTCGATAGGTTTTTCACCATTCTGTTTGTGAAAAATATTGAATTGCGTGTATGGTGGGCGAATATGTGGAATGAATGCGCGGTGTAAATTTTCATTTGTCTGTTGCGCGATAGCGAGTATTCACAATTTCTGGAGATTGACACTGGTGCAAACGATGAGAATGAGGTGGCGATGGTAGTTTACAATGTATTTTACCAAATCTATTGGATTGAATGAAAGATATTGACGGGTTGTTTGTAACTGGTGCATCGTATAAAAGTGTATTTTTTTTTTTTTGTTTGCCATTTATTGACTTTATTCTTAGAATTTCCGCAAACTACAATTTCAGTAATGTATCAGAAATAACTGCATTGAGTCTTATCATTTATTGGTTAAATGAACACACAGATTTCCATGTGTATATTTACAAGAAAATTGCCTTTATTTTTCACATAATAGGTCCTTTTACCATTATATTAAGCATAGCTTTACTTCGATGCATGATATCACAATTCAGAATAGAATTGAAAAGAATAAAAAAATAAATTCAGATCATAATCCACCATTGTTTTTATTGGCTACATACAATCATTGAATTCATTATACATGACTGCATCAAACAGTCCACATCCAAAGCTAAGAATTTCTTAAAATGGAACGAGAAAAGGCAAAAAAGAACAAAAAGGAGGAAGAAAGAGAAAAGGAAAAGAGGAAGAAAGACATCAAAATCGGCGAGAAGGAACGGAAATGAATTAGAATGAACAAAAAAGGATCGAGGGGAAGCGAGAAAGAGCAAGGAAGAGAGAAAGAGAGAGAGAGATGGACCGAACTCAACAGACTGAGAAAAAGAGAGAAGAATCGAACTCAACAGACTGAAAAAAGAGAGAGAAAGAGAGCGAGAGCGAGAGCGAAAGAGAGAGAGAGAAAGAGAAAGAAAGAGAGAGAAAGAGAGAGAGAGAGAGTGAGAGAGAAAGAAAGAAGGAGAGAGAAAGAAAGAAGGAGAGAGAAAGAGAGAAAGAGAGAGAGAGAGAGAGAAAGAAAGAAGAAGAACCAGAAAGAAAGAGGAAATGATGGAAAAAATTATAAATATAAAATTAAATTGCACATAAAATCAAGCACCAAGTGTTTGAACACCATGCGGCGACATAATGAACAAAAACTCAACTCTCAACGCGTATTTGTATGAGGCGATGCAAACTGGTTAAACATTTAAGAATTATAAGTTTTGTAATTTAGGTACGTTAAATGTTTAATAAAACTAATAGAAAAAAGCTCATGCGCTCACTTCATAAAATGCACCCAATGACGATCAAACATGATTACGGTAAGTGTAGAGAATGAGAGTGAGAGTGGGAAAGAGAGAGAGAGAGAGAGTGAGAGTGAGTGGGAGAGAGAGAGAGAGAGAGTGATGGAAAAAATTAAAGAAATTGCTAACATTTGCAATAATCCAGAGAAATGAACGCAATTTATTTGCTGGTAACTGAGCTTGGCAATTTTGATATTCCAGTTGTTGTTGTATTTCTTGCTGAATTGCATTGCATATAACGTGCTTTAAATAAAACAAAAGTTGTGTAACATCGGCGCGGAGAAACGGTGTTTTTTCTTTTTTTTTTAATTTTTTTTGTAGAAAAATTACAGACGAACTGAAGTGAAAAAAGTGGTTTAAAGAAGAAAAAAAAACGAACATTTAACGACAAATTCACATTGGCGATTGTTGTGCACAACGAACAAGATTGCAATTGTTAACTTTTTCTTGATTTTGTTTTTGTTTTGTTCTAGGATGCTGCTCCATTTGGTTGCCAATCGGTTTTTGTTGGCTTTGATTCTACGTTCGTTATGATAATGTGACTGCAAGAAATTCACCTTTTTACCGCACGTGGACGTAGCAAGGCCAAACGAAAAAAAAAAACAAAAAAAATGAAGGGAAAAAACAGCGAAGAAAACAATCCTTGTTCGCGCGTTCACTGCGTGTGCATACTGCATACACGAGTTTTCAATAACTTCTTTTTTTTTGCACTCTTGCTCTCCTTCCTTGCCCTCGCTTATCGTAAATTCACTTATTTTATTTTGTAGTTTAGTTGTTGTTTTCATTTTCATTTGCTGGTTCATTTTCGCTTTTTTTTGTTTTTGTTTTTTTCTCTCTGTATCGCTTTGTTTACCATTTTTTTTTTTCTTCTTCTTTTTTCTTGCACTATTAATTTGTTGCTCTGTGTATTTGCGATATTGCATTCGGTGAGCTTTTCTTGCGAACTTATTCTTCATTCGCCTTTTGGTATTTGCTAAATACAATTTGAACAATTCTCTCTCTCCCTCTTCCTCGCTCTCTCTCTCTCTCTCTCTCTCTCTCTCTCTCTCTCTCTCCTTCGCCTCTCTCTCTCTCTCTGTCTGTCTCTCTCTCTCCCCCCTCATTCTCTCTCTCTCTCTCTCTCTTTCCCCTTTATCTATCGTTCTAGTTCTCTCACTTTTTTTGCCATATTATCCTTTCGGTGAGGTAACATGAGAAAGAATTGAAAAAAAAAACGAAGTATTTTGGATTATGGTGCGAAAGAGAACGATTGAAAGGGAAAGGAAGTGCCAAGGCTCAAGTAGCTGCTGCGGCTCAAATAATTGCAAACCATTGTTGTTTTTATGTTATTCATGTTCGCGTCGTGCACAATTGCTTTTGCACACACATTTTCGTTGAATGTAAGTGTGGAAATTGTAATAGCAATAACAGTAGCATTAGTTCAATTTTTTAATGGTTTTCGCAATTTCTATTAGTTTTTTTTTTTTGTCTTCTTGTTGGCTGTACTTTTTTTTTTGCGTCGTTTCGCATTGAATGAACTGATCCATTTCAATTCTCGAACTTATATTCATTACACATCGCATTTACATCGAACTACACTGATAGACGTATTGCTGTGGTTTACTTGTCTGCTTATTTTTTTCGTTGTTCAGGACCTGAACTTCAGGTATTTGGGCCTTTTCGTTTAGTGCAAGTGTGCGGAAGATGAATATAATAAAAATGCAATCGGGAAAAGGGGGAAAGGCGGAAAGAGGGAAATGGGGAAAGTGGGAAAAGGGGAAGGCGTAAAGAGGGAAATGGGGAAAGAAATTAGTGTGGAGGGTTTCATCGAGTGTGTGGAAAAGAGAAAGAAGGAGGATGGGGGAAAGTGAGGAGGATACATAAGGGAAAAGAGAGAGATAGAGAGATGCGGACGATTTCGAGAGAGAGAAAGAGAGAGAGAGAGAGATGCGGGCAACCAAAAGAGGAAGAAAAGGAAAGAAAGAGAGCGAAAAAGAGAGAGAGAGAGCAAGACAGAGTGAAATGAACAGAAAAATGAAAAAAAGCTCAAATGCATCAAAAAAACACGTGTAAAACATTACCAACTTATATTTCGAATCATGTATTCAAAATGCATTTGCTCTTACGAACCTTGTGTATGTACTATTTTCTTATTATTATATGAATTTTTTTTTTTCAACTCGCTCTTCCACTTTGGTATTCGGTTTAATTAAACCGAAATTGCGCGCTTCAGAATAAATGTGTTAATATTTCCTTCTTCTTTTTCATTTATATTCAGTTCCAATGCAATTTTTTTTTGCCATTTCTTTCAATGTGCTTTGCCGCATTCATGCCCTGTAATACAGAGTCTGAAGCTTTACTGAATTTCATCGATTGGTAAATTAAACCGAAAATAAATACAAAATATGCCCGTGCACGATATCGATTTGTAAAAAGTATTGCTTGATATACAATGAATTATTGTAAATATGTTGGTGTCTCTCTGTGTGAGTTGCAACGAAAACTTTGCAGAAATTATGGCAACGTGTTAAAATTGAATTATGAAAGTGCAAACCAAACAAGCATTTGGTACGCTTCGGTGCCTAAAGTGAGAATCAACTGTAAAATTCTTTCAACTATTGCTTTAAACATTGGTTGCATTAATTTTGATCAAATTAACCACACTATAAATTCCAAGGCGAACGAAAACTTGTGCATACGCCATTTTACGCGTTTACAATGAAAATTTATTTTTCAGGGTTTCTTATATTCATTCGACTTTGTATTCACATATGCCATTGCAACTACCGATATGGAAGTAAATCTCAAAAAGTTTATAATAGTTCAAATGAATACAGAACATGAGAAGACTATGGTTTTAAAATACAATTTTTTTTTTCCAGCTTTTGGCCAGTCTCCAGTTTTAAACAAATAAAGTTTATGTGAAATTTTCACATTTAATTTTATCAGTTCTCAGTTTTAACTAGCAAAATACTGTGCACATGCATTAAATAAGGAAAAAAATGGAAGAAAGAAAAAAAAAAAACAACCAAACGAAAAATTATTACTTACAAAATAATCTAATGAAATTGATGAAATTAACCTTGAAATATTGATGTTTCGGAAGTATTCATACTTTTCACCATTTTCAAATGTTCTTCGTATCATCGATTCACGGAAACATATAATTAATATATGGTCATGAATCAATTTGTCTACATTAAGATATTCAGTTGAAATGTTTCAATATCGAAAGCACTTATCATTTGATTGAAATATGGTTGAAACAACTGAAAGAGAATGATGCGAGAGAGAGAGAGAGAGAGAGAAGGAGAGAGAGAGAGAGAAGGAGAGAGAGAGGGAGAAAGGAAGAAAGAGAGAAAGAAAGAGAAAGAGAGAAAGAGAGAAGAGAGAGAGAGAGAGAGAGAGAGAGAGAGAGAAAGAGAGAAAGAGAGAAAGAGAGAAAGAGAGAGAGAGAGAGAGAGAGAGAAGAATAGAGAGGAAGAGAGAGAGAATAGAACAGAAAAAAGAAAGGAAAACAGAGAGAGAAAGAGGAAAGGAGAGAGAGAAAGAAAGAGAGAAGAAAAGAGAGAAAGAGCGAAAGTGAGAAAAAGAGACGAAAAAAGAAAGAGAAAGACCGAAAAAGCGAGAGAACGAAAGAGAAAGAAAGCAATAGAGAGAAGCCAGGATAAAGTAAGCAAGCAAAAAAGAGAGAAAGAGAATCACATAGTATAAAAAGACCAAATGAAGTGATTCAATTCAGTCGAAAACAATGAAAAATGCTTGTAACCGTTTGTTGAACAGATAAAATGTGTGCTTGTGCATGAACCGTATTCATTATTCACTGGATTAATTCAATTAATATAATATATTATGAACGCACTTAAAATGCTGTCGTGTGGCAACCGCCAAATTAATTGAATGTTGAATAATTGATTTAAATGACCACTTTTAATTTTTCAATATAAATTTTTTTTTTTTTTTTTCATTTTTTTATTTTTTTCATAACGCTTGAAAAACCACAATAAAAATGCAACGAGCAAAGGATGACAAAAAAAAAAAAAAAAAAAAAAAACATTCATACAAATAAACATACGCATTCCAAGCTGAAGCGAATAAAAAATCATTTTAATAAATTATAAATTGATGTGACTGTGTGAATAACATCCGTCATGATGGTGAAAAACATACGTTGTTCTTTTTTGTTTTTACACGCGAAAGTTCGTTGTGTTTTTTTTTTATTTTTATTTTTTACGGCATATTGATTTCACCAAACAAAAACAATTATATACATCAGTGTTGAATTCATGCTGCAATTGCATGCACTTGAAATATGACACAATCAGAACATTCACACAAGCATAATTTTTGTTTGTTTGCTTTCTTTTACAAATATAAATTCAATGAACCAATCAATTTTAACTTGAGTTTTTTTTTTTTCAATTCGAGCTTTTTGCTATTGTTAAAAGTCACAGATCCATTCAACACCTTATTCAAACATTTTTATTTTTCCTCGCCAAAAATTACAACAATTAGACAATTGGAAAATTGAATTGAAATATCACAATAAAAATATGATTTTGTTTTTTTATCGAAACAAACACAAACAACAACACCAAAGACAGAAACAGTTTTGGGGTTTTTTTTTTTTTTTGTTGCACGATTTGTATCAATGAAAAATTGCACCAAAAAATTGTGTTTTTTTTTTTTCATTTCACAGAAAGCAACGAGAGACAAAAAATCGGATGAAAATCACAAAAATCAAACTATTGATACAAAAGGCAAACTTTAAAATAATTACCGGAATATTGTTTGTGGTTACGATTTTTTTTTTTTCTCGAAAACTTTTTTTTTTTTCTTGTTTTCACCGCATATTGGGCTTCATCCGCTCAATGTTCATATATATATTTATATATTTTTTTTATATTTTTTTTTTTTTTGATATTATCGATGGTTTCTGCAATTCCGTTGAAAAATTCGGTTCATTTTATTCGTAGTAATTCGCTTTTTTCTATTTTATAATCCAATGAAAATCACAAAAACTATTAGAAACGCATCAGTGTTGGATCTTTTTTTCTTCTCATTTCTCTTTTCCTTTCCCTTTTGTATGGCGAAAGTGGAAAAAAAAAAGAATCTGTTTCAAAGATAAATTAAATATGTAGGGATTGTCATTGATGGTGCAACGTATTTCCATGTTGAATTTGAAAATTCAATATGGTTTTTTATATTGTTTTTTTTTTTTTTTTTTTTTTTTGTTGTTCTTCAGCAGTTGTTGGGAATTTTACTGATTGATATCACTGTTTCAACAGTCTCCGCTATATGAAAGTTTTGGTTTCCATTCAATTTTGTTGACAGAAATATGAATATGTTATTTCAAAAACCATATCACCAATAATTTTATTATGGTCTAGGAAAAAAAACGACTTTTTGAATTTTTTTTTTCCTTTCTTGCAATGATAGAGTATTAATTTTGATGTGCCTATGGCTGGAGCTTTTTTTTTTTTTTTCGATTTGTCGTTATGATTTTCAGCGTGGTTTGGTTTTTCGTTCTTGATTTATGGACCAAATAATATGTAAAAATTCGAAATGTGCAAATGTTTTATTGAGTAGTTGTAGTTATAAACGAGATGTAAACATATGCGCGTGAATTTGACGGGTAGCGAAGAATTATCGTCGCTAGTAAAATGTATCTATCGCACATTTTTTTTTTTCTTCTTTCTTCTTCTTTTAATTATTATGGTTTTGTATGCACTTTTCCATACACACACAAACACACACTCACTTCCGCAATCAGACAGTTGCATATTAACGCAGTGACAAATCTTAATTGAAATGCATTTAAAAGTTTTAATGTTAACACTCGCATGGGTTTCATTTTTTTCTTTTTCGTTTGTCTTCTTTGGATATATGTGAATTGTAACTGTTGATGTTGTTTTTAAAATGCATTTTAAATCATTGAATTAATTGTTAACACAGTCTCTAATCAGTTGAAAAGTGCTTTTAGACTTGAACAATTGAAATTCATAGCATAGAAAAGAAAAGTGCAGGAGAAAAAAACAGCCCAGCAAATTTCGTTGAATTACCAATGAAATGGCAAAAGTAAATTGTGTGCTTCGAATTGGCAAATAATTGAAAGCTTTTTTTTTTTCTTTTTTCCTTTTACATTTTGTTCACTCTTTTTTTCTCTCTTAATATTTCCACTCTCTCTCTCTCACTCTTGCTCTCTCTCTCTCTCTCTCTCTTTCCCACCATCTCTTTCCCTCTTCCTTTCTTTTCCCTTTTCTCTCTTTCCCTTTCTCTCTCTCTCGTTCTCTCTCGCTCTCTCTCGCTCTCTCTCGCTCTCTCTCGCTCTCTCTCGCTCTCTCTCTCTCTCTCTCTCTGTCTCTCTCTCTCTCTCTCTCTCTCTCTCTCTCTCTCTCGCTCGCTCTCTCTCTGTCGCTCTCTCGCTCTCACTCTCTCGCTCTATCTCTCTCTCTCTCTCTCTCTCTCTCGCTCTCTCTTTCTCTCTCTCTCTCTCCCTCTCTCTCTCTCTCTCATAAACACTCACACACACACACTTATTCTCGATGCTCTTGCATAAGTATATTGAGCCTATAAATTGTGGTTAATTGGTCGATGCGCTAAAGTTAATCAGTCGAATTTATTGATTAAAAGTATTTTCGCATACAATATTTAATGAGTGTGAATTGAAAAATTTATGAAAATGGAAAAATCACCAAACGAACAAACAAACAAAAAAATGCAATGCACAACACAAAGATGGCAAAGAATGCATTGAAATCTCAATGCAACAAAAAACCAAAAATGGTATCGTTGAGCGTTTTATTAAAATGAGCAAAGCGATATTGCAAACGATGCCTACTCTGTTGAATTGAGAATGTAATTGAGCTAGCCCTAATAATTTGTCATGCAATATGGGCAAAAGTTCAAGTTCAACAATTGGCGTTTGTTTTGTTTTTATGTTCAAATCGCTGACAAACGATGTTAATTTTTCCATAGTGCATTTTCTGCCTCGCGCAAAAATTTGCTATGTCATATATTGATGGTGTTGTATGTGCTTTTGCATATTGTTTGTGCAGTGAGTGTTTCAATTTTTTTTTTTCCACTTTTTTTATTTTTTTTTTTTTTTTTTTTGGAAAAATGCACGCGAATGTGTATTCTAAAAACCCACTTAAATTCGATGATAACAATGACCTTTGATGCACTAACAACTGCTAACACAATGCAATACACACATTTGTAATCGAAAAGAGCAAATCAGATATTCAGTGGGCAAAAATACACCAATTCCACTCAATTGTCATATGTTTGCTGGTTTGTTGGTTGGCTGCTGGCTGGCTGACTCACTAGATTCGTTAGTTGACTGGCTGGATGGCTATCTTTCGATTAGGCTGGGTGAGAGAAATCGACAGACAAGCATAGCACAACATCCAAACTGTAGTAGAAAACGATTTGTACGTAAAGTATAATGCATTGCATGCATTTATCGGTCATGTTGTTATGTAGATTGCAACCAATTGATTGTGTATGCATTATACCGTCAGTCATGTGCTCTCTCTTTCTTTGTGTACACGTTTTTTACCCCCGGTTTTATTTTGTATTCGCATTTTTCCCTAGTCGCTTTATGTGACCCCACACTCTTTTGATACAGTTTTTTTTTTTGCCTCCCACCCTTTCTCTCTCTCTCTTTCTCTTCCTCTCTCTCTTCTTCTCTCTCTTCCTCTCCCTCCCTCTCCCTCCCTCTCTCTTTCTCTCTTTCTCTCTCTCTCTCTCCCTTTCTCTTTTTCTCTCTTCCTCTCTCTTCCCCCCTCTTCCTCTCTCTCTCTCTCTCTCTCTCTCTCTGTCTCTCTCTCAATCCATTTCTCGGTCTCTTTTCTCACTTCCAACTTTGTTCATTCATTGAATGCCATTATTGTGGTGGTTACCGTTTCCTACATGGTTTTTCTTTTCCGCTATCTCTTTTTCGCACTCAAAATTTATTGCGCGATTATATCCTAGTTGATTTGCTTCGATTGGCCATACTCATGTATAAAGTTAGGCTTCAATGTACAAGTCATCAGGACATTTATATCGCTTTGATTTGCCCTTTCAAGTTCTAAACGATATTCCAATGCAAATTGCATACAGAAGCATACTGTGTATGTGAAATGAACCACTTGTGTCATTTTCAATAGAATCGTTATATGCAATGTGTATCTACAATCATGTGCCAACACATTTAGATAAATTACAATGAATAAGAAATGTAACATTTCAATTGATGATGCAAATGATTACATAAAAACCATTCGTTCATGAATTACCATGTTTTCGAGATTTTTTTTTTATGCTTTTTTTTAAAAACAAAGATCATTTTGATAAGATAACGAAATTTATTTCATTCTCAATGTCTTTGAATCAATGTCACCGTGAATTTCTACCGCAGTGATTCAACTGATAAATTGATTCGTTTTTTAATATAAAATATTGTTAATTTTCCAAAAAATCGAACAAATTTTTTTTGATATATAGGTCCTTCTGAAGATTTTCTCGCTTCCCCAAAAAAAGCCCTTCTGAAAGAAACCACTTGAAAACAATATGCAAAACTGCTTGAAAATTGTCCTCATTCCAAAACTCTTAATGCCAAAAAAAAAAACCCATGATGCAAAATGTCCCTCAAACACCCCATTATATTTATGAAAGTGCATTGTGTGGATTCAATATTTCAAAGTGTGCGTGTGTGTGTGTGTTGTTCATGTTTTTTTATCCTCTCCATACAATGAGAGTTATCATTGTCGAAAGTGTAAACAATCATTTGAGTATAGTATTGAATGTTGATTTTTCATGACCTTCGCGTCGGCTAAATTACATTCCCCAGTGCATTTTAACACATCATTTATTTGTGCATTTGTAGCATTTTACAATACAAAACACAAAATGCTACATATGTAACACATATGCTCAAATGAATTTCACCAGTTAAATCGCGAACAAAAAAAAATAGCGCACATCAACACCACGGAAAAATGTCATTGGCAACGATAATCAAAGCATAACCCGAAATAAACATATCAATTAACATTTAACGTTTTACGCCGCGTGTCATATGGAAAGCCACTTTTCGACAATATGCATGACCATTTGTATGCGTAACATGAATCCGCTAAAAATGCACTTGTTACACATATACAATTTGCCAACATCAATGATTTTGTGATCATTAGTCTGTGCAGTGAGAGTAGAGCGATAGAGAGAAAGAGAGAGAAAGAGAGAGAGTGCGAGAGAGAGAGAGAGGGAGATAGAGAGAAAAAGAGTGTAACGATGAACTAATCGTCCAAACAATATCTACAACTGTTCCAAATTTGCTAAAATGCATAACGCTGCTTGAACACGTATTACGGCTAAAAATGGTGTAGCTATTGGTGCATTGTCATTCATTGCATACACACACACACACTCAAATTCAGAGAGTCGATCAAATTGGTCGATTAACGAAAAACCCAAAATTGAGTCTGGATATTCGCATAAATAATCCATTATATAGCCGGGTGAGCCAGCCACGTTTTTCAAAACGATCCCAACACACACACACACACACACACAATTTTCACATTTTTACTCGGTAATATTTTTCGGATTTTACATTGCAGTCGAATGCATTTTGTTTGTATTCGGATTGGTGTGATTAACTTTCGCTTACATATGGTTTTTTTTTTTCTCTACCATCGCTCCCCATTTTACAATGCATTTTCTATCTCACACCTCTTTTTGGCATTGTGACTGCACTTTTGTATTGCGTACATTGACTCACTGAAATACAAATACAGATGAAAATTAGACTAAATGCATCAGCAAAAAAAAAAAAAAAAAAAAAATCACTCTCTCTCTCACACAAAGAGAAAATGGAAAGAATGAGTTGAATGTGTTGTCGTCGTCATGATGCAGGTGATGCACATGCATTTCAATTGTTGATACGCGAATGGCAAACCACGTTGGAATGCAACAATTTTCACTTTTCACCAATATATGCCTCAACTCATACTCATTGAACAGTTGAATATGCCCCAAAAATAAAGTCATATACCGTGTACGCATTGGAAAATTTGATGCAGTTTTTCCTATTATTTTACTTGCATATTGGACAATGCATGTATCACTATGTGTGAAGAGTGTGGGTGTTGATGTGTGCACGCTTTTTCTTTTTTTTTTGTGTGTAACGATACTGTTTGTTGGTTTGCATCCGGCCTGTTTATTTTCAATGCAGTTTTGCAAATCCAGTAAAAATAGTATTTTTCACACCATTTTCAAATATATATATATAAGTGGTGCAATAACACGTGTTGATGCATTTGCACGCACAATCAATGCAATTTATTGGCGCCATGGCATAGCTAGGGTGCACTGATTTTATCCAATCACACCGTTTAAGATTGTAATTTATTTGTAGCGCTTCATTCTTTTTTTCTCGTTGTTGTCATCATCATAGACAAAATCAAAATGGGGTTATCAAATACGGTAAGGGGGCAGGTAGGGCGAAAAAGAGTTTTAAAGTGAGAGAGAAAGACAGAGACAGACAGAGAGAGAGAGAGAGAGAGAGAGAGAAAGAAAGAGAGAAAGAGAGAGCGAGAGAGAGAAAGGAAAGGGAGAGTGCGAGAGAGAAAGACAGAGACAGAGACAGAGACAGAGACAGAGACAGAGACAGAGACAGAGACAGAGACAGAGACAGAGACAGAGACAGAGACAGAGACAGAGACAGAGACAGAGACAGAGACAGAGACAGAGACAGAGACAGAGACAGAGACAGAGACAGAGACAGAGACAGAGACAGAGACAGAGACAGAGAGAGAGATAGAGATAGAGAGAGAGAGAGAGAGAGAAAGAGAGAAAGAGAGAGCGAGAGAGAGAAAGGAAAGGGAGAGTGCGAGAGAGAAAGAGAGAGAGGAACAAAGAGAGTGAGAGACATAGACAGAGTGAGAGAGATCGAGAGAATGAGATAAAGAGTCTGAGAGTGAATGTGAGTTGGAAAAAAGTATGCAAAAAAAAAAACATTTCAAAATAAAGTGAATGCACCACCCGATTGCATTGGGTGCATTGCTTGCAATATTATGTGTGCATCAAATGACGCGCCACTCAAAATGAACCTTTTGATGTTATCACGATACGTTCGCTGTATTCCCATTTTTTTTTTTGTCGTTGTCGCTGTTTCATTATTGTTATAAGCAGAGAATGTGAGTGGCTTTTTATTGCTGGCTCAATTGTGGTCAACGCAAATCTACACGAATAAACGTGATAAAACTCTCGATATTAATAAACTCAATTGGATTTTCATGACATGGACAATGTAACCGTAATTTGTCGTATGCTCTTTAATGTTATCAATTAAATTACCATCGACGCATTGATACACATACTTGAAATATTTGCTGAACAACCATGGATTATTATCTATGAAAATTTTCACCAAAACTGCACACGCATTGACGACGGTGAAGCACATCAATTATTCAATAAGAGTTATGATTTTTGATTCAAAATAATATTATCCTTAAATTGGATATTTTGGATTTTTAATATTTCATAATATTTATAGAAATTTGTGAAATATTTTGAATAATTGAGTGTAGAAGAATTCAAGAATTTTATCAATTATTATGTGAAAAATGGTATTCGTAATCAAAATATGAAAAATCAAATATTAAAAATCATAAATAATTATTGAAATATATTCATGTTGAAAATGAGCTTACGAAAATTAAATCGAAACCATTCAGTCATCAATATTGAAGAAAATCGTTATTCCCATTTAGATACATAGGATTGATAATATAAATATATTCAATAGCTTTGAGTATTTTGTCTTTAGAATACCTCGTTATTTCACTCGCTCTCTCTCTTTCTCTCTCTCCCTCTCCCTCTCTCCCTCTCTATCTCTCTCTCCCTCTCCCTCTATCTTTCTCCCTCTCTATTTCTCTCTCTCTCCCCCTCTCTATCTCTCTCCCTCTCTATCTTTCTTATACACATGTACGTATCGCATTCGAATAAATGTACGTATCACATTCTCACAACAAAAACAATTCAATTTAAATTTTTGATTAAAAGCAATTTAAACAAATTTCGATCTTACATTCATCACAGTATAAATATTCATTTTGAATAATTAATCGATCACATAAAATAGAGGATGTTTGATCAGAAATGAATATTTGAATAAGTTTTAGTTTATTGTTTTTTAACGTGAAGAAAATCGATTACATATTCATTTGTAGTGTCTGTTATTTCATTTCAATAACGCCTTTTTCATTGTTTATTTTATTATTTTGTTCCATTTTTCAACTTCTTCTTCTTCTTCTTATTGTTTTTATATTTTTTGTCGTTTTTCGTTCATCATTAAAATGTAATGAAATAACATTATAATCATTTTATATTCTATTGGTAAGTCTAAGTGTGTTTTTCTTATCGTTCTTCACTTTGACGACATCATCGATTATTTTTGTTTGTTTTTTTTTTATCTTCATAAATGCTGCATTAATATTTAATGATTTCTTATATATTTCGTTATATTTATCCATATCGAAATGAAAATTCCATTGACATTTTGGTGTATGTGTGTGTGTGTGTGTGTGTGTGTGTGTGTGTGTGTGAGAGTGATTTTTGCGAGTCGATGACTCGAGCGCGATAAATTTATATATTGTAAAATATTACACAAAGACTGCATAACCATTGAATAAAAGAAAAAGTGGATTTATGAACTAAGAAATCAATCCAAAAGTGGCGACAAAATGTGGTCGTTGTAGGTTGCTTTGTTGTGTGTGTGTGTGTGTGTGTGTGTGTGTGTGTATTCACGAATGTGAGTGAACGAAGAGTTTTTTATTTCCAATGAAAGAAAAAGAAACCAAATTCAATCTAATTCAAAAACGACAAGCAAAATACAATACATCCCGCGCTATCAATAGATAATATATATTTCAAATGTAGATGGAATCGGATAAATTTTTTTTTTCTTTTGTTTTTTCATCTCTTCAAGCATGCTCTCTGTCTATCGCCACCACCGTTTGTCGTCCATCCATCTTTTATTTTATCGTATTTTTTTTCTCGTTACATAATTGTCTCTCTCTCTCTCTCTCTCTCTCTCTCTCTCTCTCTCTCTCTCTCTCTCTCTCTCTCTCTCTCTCACTCTTACTCTCTGGTGCTGGCTTGTTTTTTTTTTTTCGTCAAAAATCTATACATACATAAATAAGCGCAGGGAGAAAAATACATGGTCACAGTAAATGAGTAGAGGATGAGGTCGATGCTAATGGAATAAAATACGATGTAAAAAAAAAGAAACAAAAGAATTAATGAAAAATGGGAAAGGGAGACATTCGTACATGCTCACAAAATGAAAAGACAAAAAGTGAAAGAATGAGGTGGACGACAAGGAGCAGGAGGAAGAAGAAGAAGAAAGGGGAGGGAAAGAAGGGGAAAAAAAATGAATTAATGGTGGAAAAAGTCGACCCAACACTACAACAAAATGTGAAACAGTCTTGTGTCCCATGGCTCACTGGTGTAGGGTCTGTTTCATTTTGTATGTATCTATTAATATTTATAAATTTAACAATTCTATATTGTTCGATGGAAAATTGCCGTTGTTGAATGTGCGCGTACACAGTTACACACACACACATTTACACTCGAATTGAAGCGAAAGAGGATGTTAAAGTCGCATATATATTATATGTATGTATAGAAAATATAAAACTAAAAAAAAAAAGTAACGAAAGACATTTTTTTTTTTCTTTCATTCATTTACGTTCGTTTAAATATATACGATTTTACGTAGATTTTGAATATGAAAAAAAAAAAAATTCTACGAAAGAATAACCAAAAGAAAGATGAGAAAAAAAACTTATTCATCAAGTGAATGAATGAGCGGGGAGGGGGATGAGAAAGAGAAAGGAAAAGAGAAAAAGAGAGAGAGAGAGAGAGAGAGAGAGAGAGAGAGAGAGAAAGAGAGAGAGAGAAAGAAAGAGAGTAAAAGCATTAACAATGAGCGCACTATGGTAGAAAGACGAAAGGACCAAATTATGGTGAATGTTATACAAGTAAAAAAAGACATCAGAACTTGATATAAAAATAAATTTTCACTGCACGTATATACAATGTTATTTTATATATTCTACATTTGCACAGTTAGTCAACCGAAAAGAAGAGCAAAGAAAAGAAAAGAAAAGAAAATGAAAGAAATTTGTAGAAAATGAAAACGGTGTAAAAGAAAGCTGTGGTTGTGTCCAGCAGACTATGTGACACGGTGTATTAAAACCGTGTGTTGAGAGTCAAAATTTCGACTTGCAGTTACGTCGACAACGATGACGATATCGATGGATGGTAAGAATGGCTGTGATATCGATTCAATAAAAGAATTATGGCAAAACAAGAGGAAAAAAAAAAAAAAGCAAAACAACCAATCTACACTAGAAATATGTGCTAAAACAATATACGCGCTGACTCGATGCGATTGCACACGACCGAGTTCAAAGACCCACAATGTGCTCCTTGCTCTCAAATCTATGTTTCTATTTTGTTTCGATTATTCTTGCAATTTTTCATAATTCTCAATCAATGTAATTGTTTTGCACTATTATCTATTGTTGAATTTCATGCGCCATTCGTGCAACAAAAACATCATCATCATCATCATAATCTTCATCATCATTTGTTGGGCATGTAATTAATAATATTCGAGAGAGAGTGAGAGAGAGAGAGAGAGAGAGAGAGAGAGAGAGAAAAAAAAAGAAACGATCGGCAAATCCATCACAAACACAGGCAGACACATTTTCATATTTAATAATGAGAAGAACAAGAAGAAGAAGAAGAAAAGAAAGAAAGAAATATTCAAGACTTTTATTAAATTTCTGATAAAATAATACTACAATTCTTAAAATTAATATTCATTAGCTTGAGATTACGTCATTGGCACCCCACTCTTTCTTTCTCTCTCCTTCTCTCTCTCTCTCCTTCTCTCTCTCTTTCTCTCTCCTTCTCTCTCTCTCTCCTTCTCTCTCTCTCTCACATTTTATCACACAGCCGCATATTTTTTGATGAGATTCTGTCGAAATAGAATCAGCCCAGATGGAAAATGTTCCATCATGTACAAATTATGTTTAAGTTCGATATAATATAAACAATGGATGGAAAATTTTTCCAATGCAATTATTATGAGCCCATTTTCAATATCGTTCATCCGATACGAAATGAAGCGTTCTGCTTTTTCATTGAAATAAAATTATTTTGGGCGCTTTGCATTGATGATTTTACTTTGCGCATTGATGCCGTTGATGCTATGACATTGGTGCCATTGATGCCGTGGTTATCAATATTTTTCACATCTGGTTATCTATTGCCTGGCATCACAAGCAATATTCAGATTCAATTTAATCCAATTATCTCAAATGTAAAGAAAATTTGCCGCGTTCAGCATCTTTTTGAATTTCTCGTTAGTTGATTGAAAATACCATGGCGTGTTATATAAATGGTGTACATTGTAGTCTGCTACACACTTATATTGAATTTCATTTGCTTATGGAATAAAATCTCTCTCTTCTTCTTTCTCTCTTTCTCTCTCACTCTCTCTCTCTTCTTCTTTCTCTCTTTCTCTCTCACTCTCTCTCTTCTTCTTTCTCTCTCTCTTTCTCTCTCTCTTTCTCTCTCTCTTTCTCTTTCTCTTTATCTCTCTCGTTCTCTCGTTCATTCTTTCTTATAAATTGCAAACATTTTGCTGCAAGTCTATAAGTTTCAATTAAATATGCGATCATGAGGGTTTGATTAAATTGTGTTCAATGTTTTGTTTAATGAAATTTTGAATAATATTCAACACCTACTCGAACAACATCATTTAATAATCCATATTAAAATGTTAAATTCGACGACAAGTGGAAAAATTGAGATTATTATTATATTTGCCTTAATTATCATTCTTTAGCCATGTTATTTGTTCATAGTTTAGTTTTGATGCAATTTTCAATAGTAATCAATCAATCATTAATTGGGTCATATTGTGCATGTAACAATTAAAGCATTGATCGTCGACCTCTCTGGGTTGCTGCACAATATAAATGTATCAAGTGGCAAGATAATAACTTATTTTTTTTTTGTTTTGTTTTTGGCAAATTAAGCGAATTAATTAGCATCTTTTTTTTTCACTTTCATTTACAATCTGGTGAATTATGCATGCTTAAACTACTCCTTTTTACATTTATTTATATATTTAATTCGAATTTAACGAGAAAAGAGTGGGAGATAGAGAGAAAGTGGGAGAAAGAGAAACTGAGAAAAAGTGGAAGAAAGAGAAAGTGACAAAAGAGAGGTGGGGCGGGGAGTTGGAAAGAGAGAAATAGGAAAAAGGAATTACTCAATTGGAAGTTTTGTAGAATGATTTCGTATGGTGTATGTTATGTGTGTCGACAACAAATGTGGAAACAATTAAAAGGTTACACAACTTCACACTTTCCGGCACATTTTGTTTTTCAATGTTATGTATGCACGCAAGCAAGCAAGCAAGCAAATAAGCAAACCAAGTAACCGAACAAAACCCACAAATTTCTATAGAATGGGAATAAAAGGGACGATAAAATTGTGTAGTGTAATATAAAATGTGATGGTTTCGACTTTTTAACAGTTGAATTAAACAAAAATCCAAAAAAAAAAAAAAAAGAAAAAAAAATGTAAAAAACGAAAAAACCAGCATATAACAATCGAAAGGGATGCACATCACATGGGATACCGGAGCCGGATTTTCTATTAAAATGTTCAAGATGAAAAGGTATGAATAAGATGAGTGAATTACGATGGGAATGTGACTGCAAACTGGCCCAATTATCCCAAATAAACATATATAAATTCGATAGCATGACGGGATTTAAGTGCGGCAAATGAATACCGAAAAGAAACGACAACAACAAAAATAAAATAAAATAAAAAAAAAAGAAAAAAAAGAATAAAATAAACGATAAAGCAAAGCCACCAATTTACACTTGTTGACTTGAAAATAATCCGATGGTAAACCCAAAAACCAAAAGCAAAACAACCGAAAAAAAACCTAACACACACACACACACACACACATACTCACACAAACACCAAAGGAAATAAAGAGAGCAAGCGACCAAAATAAAATACAACATATATAGAGATTTAAATTGCATTTCACTAAGCAATGCTTACGAAAAGCATCATACCGATGCAAAGGCAACATCTCTTGTTGCAGCAACTAACATTTACATCCATATCCATAACACGACCACCGACAATAAAAACGATTCCGCAAAACGAAAAAAAAAGGGCAACATCATAGCGCCAAGGAAACGAATCGGGGAATGGAATATCTGAGAATAAAATAAACCTTTTTTTTGAAAATCTACGAAGCATTATACCATGAAATCCACTTGACCCGAACTTCTCATCCCTTTCTTATTTTCCATGCTCTTTCTCACACTTTAAATACTTTTAATCTCACTTTTTCTTTTTCTCATTCTCACATTTTCACTAAAATGCATGCATTTTGTAAAGTAATCTGATGATGACGTAGCGCAAACGATGACATTCACGACATTCAACAAAGTAATCAAGTGTGTGTTGTGCATAAACAAAACTCTATATTCATATGATATATATTGTATACATGGACTGACTTGATCATCGTATAGAAGCATGAAAACCCAAGCGAAAACCCATTTTCCATTGACTTATGCCATTTTCGAATGTGTGAAATGTTATCTTTTTATCCTATTGGCAAAGGGTTTTACCGTCTTGCATCACATCGCAATTTAAGCATTTGACTAGCATTCACATTCACATTCACATATATAAATACATTCCCATACTCATACTCATACTTATACTCATACTCAAAGCAATAACAATCCCTTGGCTTTCGGTTTGTTTACTTGTCGTGTGGTATGCCATATGTCTGTGCACAATAGTAAATATTATTGTTGCCTATGATGATATGCGAATCACTTTCGATGTTTTTCGGTAACGAAAGTGAATACATGACTTCATAACACGCATACACTATATGCATTTTTGTTGAAATTCTTATTTGAACTTTTGTCAACATATATCCGGACACAATTTGAGAATATTTTATCAAATTTTGGCTACTTTATGAACTTGATGAAAGTTATTTTAGCAAAGAGAACGATGAAAATTCAAAAGAAGAAGAAATAAAGAGAAAGATGGAGGGAGGGAAAGAGAATGAAGGAGAGAGAAAGAGGAAGAGAGAGAGAGAGAGAATGAAAATGAGAGAAAGTGAGTGAAAATGAGAGAAAGTGAGAATAAGAGAGAGAGAGAGAAAGAGAGAGAGCGAGAGAGAGAGAGAGAGAGAGAGAGAGAGAGAGAGAGAGAGAGAGAGAGAGAAAGAGAATGAGAAGAGAATAGAGATAGAGAGATAGTGAGAGAGAGAATGAGAGTGAGAGAAAGGAATAGATAAATAGAAGAGAAGACACAATGAAAAGAAGATCATTTGAAAATCAACTTTGAATTAATTAGCTATTATTCAAATGTGTGGCACAAAATGGTTGTGTTGATGAAACAAAACTAACAAAAACCATAAGCCAATTTAACTTCCACTTAGTTTAACGGAGAGTATTTTCTATATCAATTTTCCACTTTCACTTGGTTAGACTTGTTGACGGCAAAAGCGACGTTGGACGGATGGACGAGCGAGAGGAATCCGTTTGTATTTTTTTTTTTTTTTTTTCATTTTTCGTATGTTTGTAAGTGGTGTGTGAGTGTGTGAGTAAGCATTTCATTTCTGAAACGATATGCCCAACAAATTCAACATCTTCAAAGGCATTTTCGGTATTGACTATTAACTTTTCCACCGCACTCAACCAAATCTCAAATGTTAGGTTTGAGTCAATTTTTGTACTGTTTATTTGTCGGTTCGTCTGCTTTTTCCGGTCCTTCGCCCACTTACACATGCTAACACATACTCTTGCTTTCCGTTTACTCAAACCAATTCTCGAATGGAATACAAAAGAAATAATAATAATATTGTGGTAGCAGTGGCAGTTTGGAAGCCGATCACTATGCTCCTTTTTTGGCAAACGCTCTCTGTCTCGCTTTTGCCTTTCTCTCCGTTTTTTTTTTTTATATTACCTATAATAATAAAGTGGCAATTTTCTGTTTCTGCCATCACATACCGATTTGTAGGTGTTGTTTGAGTTGGTGCTTTGTATCTTTTATATGTAAAAGTGTTGCATCGTATTAAGGCGACGACAATGGCATGTGTTGATTGGACTAATTTGCGGTTAACCGTTTTGGCGAAGGATTAAAATAATGAATTGCTAGTTCCATCTCTCTCTCTCTCTCTTTCCTCTCTCTCTCTCTCTCTCTCTCTCTTTCTTCTTTTTCTGTGTCGCAAATTAGAGTATCGTTTGATCTGTCTTGTTTTTCATGTCGCTGATATTCTTAAATTCTTTTTTTTTTTTTTACTGTCATTTTCATTGTGCATTACCACAAAATGATGATAATTAAATGAGATATGATTATGCTAGGAATAACTGCGCTTTTGATCTTGCTGTCTTCTATTCAATCAATGAATAGAATGTAAACAAAGATAGCAGTAAATTTTTTTTTTTTGTCGTAATTCTTTAGCATTCATACAGATGCTTTTGAATAAATCGCCATCGGCAACAATCATTCAAGAACCATAACATTTTCCACTTTCAAGCTTGTAGTATTGTACAGGCCCTAAAAAAAATTTTACATTCACTTGCCTGACTTTTTTTTCCCTGCAAAATATCTACTCGGACTTTGTTTTGCTTTACGATTAAGATAAGTTTAGATTGAAAGAAGACAGAATTTTTTTTTTCTTTTTTCAAAGATGAAAAATGTCGAAAAAATTTATTAGTTCATAAAATTGACATAAACATATAATGAAATACCACTTTTAATGGATATTTTCAACAAAATTCAAAAACATAACTGCAACTGTAAAGTTATCTGTAGTGAAAAACATTGAAACGCTTTCGCTTTCTTCAAATTGGAATTTCTGAAATGAATACCATTTCGAGTGTGTATTCGGTTCTACTGTTATGCTACGAACATCCTTTTAAGATACATTTAAATGCAATCCTTAATCGATTTTCTCTCATTCACATTCTCTTTCAATTTGGAAGAGAGAAAGAGAGCAAGGGCAAGCGTAAGGGCAAGCACAAGGGCAAGTGCAAGGACAAGGGCAAGGGCAAGAGAGGAAAATTGAGTGAAATGGAATGAAGGAGAAAAGGAGAGAAGGAGCAGGATAAAGTTAGAGAAGAAGAGATGGAGAAGAAGGGAGAGGGTGAGAGAGAGAGAGAAAGAGGAAGAGGTAGAGGTAGAGGGAGAGGGAGTGGGAGAAGGAGAGGGAGAGGAAGAAAGAGAAAGAGAAAGAGAAAGAGAAAGAGAGGAAGTAAGAGAGAGATGGGGACACAAAAATAAAGAAAGAAAGAAAGAAAGAGAAAAATTGAAGAGAAAAAAATGGAGAGAAATAAGAAAGAAAGAAAGAGAGAGAGAGAGAGAGAGAGAGAGAGAGAGAGAGAATGAGAGAATGAGTAAATTTATTATTTTCGTATGCAAGAAGTTGCAATGCTAATGGGGGTCAACTGTAACGCGCTACTAAATAGAGACAGACGTATATAGATGTTGATCTTCAGGCAACATGGAATGCCAATGCGAAGCAACAACTGCAATAAATCAGATGTGCGCCAGAGCAATGCCAAAGTGTCAGAATGTGCAACAAAACAAAACACACATACACACGAAGTAGCAACAAACAATTCGAGTCGAATCGAGTCGAGTGAGAGAATATTGCTTGGCTGGAAGTGAAAGTGAAACTATAAAATTATTGGCACTTTTATGTAGTAAATAGAAGAGCCGAATAATTCAATTTGAATGAATGAGTGAACGGAGTAAGTGGCGTCAATGAGTGAACAATACACTTTGCATGCGAGCCAAGATCAAGACAACGTCTTGGAGCAAATATATACGCAATATTATACAGCAAATTCAAATAGAGCAAAACAATTCGAGCAATAGCTAAGCAAAGCGATGCATTGCCGAAAAAGAAGAGAAATGAAAAAAAAAATAAAAAAAAAAAAAATGCCAAGTGATTGGTTCACATAATACGTCATACCAGAAACAGTTGAAACAGCATTTTCTGTATAGTCGTTTCAAGTGCAAAACGATAAATGACAATGCAATGAATTTCATATGTATACGAATATTCGGCTGATATTGATGAGAATACATAATATGGAAGTGAAATCTGTACATTATATAGAGACATTTAAGCGTAGCAAAACCATCTCATCATTGTGAGTGAATATATCTCGGGTGTTTGTCTCCCTCTTCTTCTTCATCTTGGCATTCTATTTGTTTTTTGTTGTTTGAATTGCTATAGCATATCGTCGTCGTGTCGACATCGACAAAACATCCACTTTTCGACTAAAGTTCGGTGTATGTTACCGGCTAGACGTTTTACCAGACGAATTTTATGTACACCAAGCAAGTACCTTTTGCTTGTGATCCAGTCTATCGCTAACTCACTCTCTCTCTCTCTTACTTTTCTTATTGCACATAGAGTTTTAACTTTACAGTGTTATGCTTGGCATTTGCCTTGAATTGAATCTCGGTTGTACAAACGATTCTCTTCCATTTCACACTCTCACTCTTACTCTCGCTCTTTCGCATTTCTTCTCTAAACACATAGACATCCCAAGTGCACGACATTCTCCAAATGGATGCAATAGTGGCTAAAGTGTAAATGCTTCTTATGTGTCATGCATACCATTTATACACGACACCGTTTGCTTGGGCTCGTCTTCTTCATATTGCTTTGGCGCATTCACTTGAGCTCATTCAGTCTACTGGCAAATATTGGATATTGTTTGTGTTGCAAGAATATGCGGAACAGATTTTGATTCGTTGTGTCTGAGTGTAAACAAAATTTTGTAGTTCAACACGTGAATTTTGGTTACTCTTTCTCTCTTCCACTTTCACTCATTCTCTCTCCATCTCTCTCTTCCTTCCTCTCCTTTTCTCTCTCCTTTTCTCTCTCTCTTTTCTCTCTCCTTTCCTCACTCTCTTTCACTCTGCCATTCTCTTGAGAGATGGCCTTTATTGCAACAGGAAACAAGTATCTTAAGTATTTTCGTCAATAAACTGTGCAAATAATTGTTTCGTGACGCGAACCAAACGACGTAAGTATTATAACAATAGAATGCGTCTGGTACACAACGTGTCATGATGTGTTTATTAAATACGACCGAAAATTTTAGAGAAGGTATACACAAGATAAATGGGTAAATTGCTTTGTTATATTAACCTAATATTGAGCTTATGCAAATCCTCAGTCAATGAATTGAAATCAATATCTTCAGTTTCCTTATGAGCCTCAAGGTCAAATTATTTGCTTTTTATTGCATCAGCAAAATGTATGCTCTTTTTTTTTTAATATTTATCGATGTTAGATCAATCAATGTTTTCTTACAGCCATGAAAACAACTAACACTTGAATGTTCTTCATCAAAATCGTTTGAAATGTTTCAAAACGGAAAATCACATTCCAATTCAAATTCCAACAATATGATGCACGATAATTTTCGATTCATAGCCAAGAAAATCTCAATAAAGATTATCTGAAAATTAAATCTTCGATTAGTTTGATTGGAATGATACAACACACACAAATACACACAAAAACACAATGAAGCTCAAACACACTGACACATTGTGTGCCTGTGAAACAAAATGTTTGAATGCAATAAAGGCGAAATGGCAAATTAAAATATTCATCAAAAGTCCTTCATATCAGACGAAAAACCAATGATACCGAACATTGCTGCGACGTCGAACGAATCGACCAAGAAAATGATATATAATTAATGTATAATATTTGCAAAGTATTACAATGTATAAGGGCAGTGTGTGCATCATTAGCATCGAATGTAGAAAATTGAACTTCGCATGTGAGAAAAACATTAATTTTTTTCTCTTTGGTCTCTTTCTCTCTCTCTCTCTCTCTTTCTCTTTCTCTTTCTCTTTCTTTCTCTCTCTCTCTCTCTCACTCTCTCATTCTCTAACTCTCTCTTTTCCTCTCTGAGTCTGTTTTTTCGAAATAAATAATAAACATATACACCAATACAAATGTACGCTGCAGACTTATAATTTACTGCTAAATATGGTTGCGAATACGAAACAAAAATAAAAATATATGAAAACTGATCTTAGACTCTGCTTTGGTTATGACCCCATTCCGATTATATATAATTTTTTTTTTTTTTTTCGTTTTTTTCTTTTTTTTTCTTTTCATTTTTGCTTCTGATGGTCTCACCGAAATGGGGCTTTTCCATATTAATGGAATTGATATAAAAATATCAATAACAATTATGGAACATTCGTCGGAATAAAAACAGCGAAAGTAAAAAAAAAAAAGAAAATAAAAATAAAAACGAAAAAAATGCTCATTCGATGGACACAAGGCCAATACCTTATTCAATATATTATTAATGCTGTGTGTGCTATTCATTTTGATTAGCACACTTTTCGATACGGTTCGATATGATAACGATAATTTCATTCATTTTTGTATTAAGTTTTTCGTAAATTATACAAAAATAACCGTCGTTAATACATTCGCCGACGGAATTATCTAACAAACTGGACTTATTTTATCCTAATTTTAATAAATTTATTTTATTATTGCTTTTTCATTGTGATTTTTACGTTGTTCCGTTTAATGATTAAATGAATTTCATATCATTTTTTTATTGGACTTTTTTTTTTTTTGTCATGAGAATAACATTAATAATATTCGAAAATTTTTGATACACAAAGAGAAAATGTTTGGGGCACAATGACTCTGCCAAATGTGTGGACTCCTTTATTGAATCAGATATCAATTATTACATTGTAATGATTATAATATAGGTAAACATGCTCCAATCAGCAAAATTTTGTCTCAAATTTGTCAAATTTTTGAAAATGTTCAATTTTTATTTGCCATTTATTTATCAATGGCTCGTTCCAAAGTGGTCACATTCGGCACAATATTGAAATTCATCAAAAACAATCAAGATTTTAATGGTTACATCTTTTCAATAACACAAAAAAAAAAAAAAAACATTTGGTCAAATGCATGGTCGCAACATGAACAACGGTGTACTCATGAATTACAAAAAGTTCAAAGGAAAACAGTGCTGAAAACTTGACGCCATCGTCGTCTATATTGAAAATTGTTTTGTCATGTCGCAGGACTATGGTCAAATTAAATTTAAAACTAATTTGATTGGTGGATAAGTTTGTGTTGTTTTATCAATTTTATCACAATTTTGCAGAGTAAATTTTCCTTCATTTATCAATAATTATTGCCGACCATAATGCCTATAAGTTATATAGGCTATAACAAATTGCTAACCTAAAACTTTTCCAACGTTACCCAGAGTTTCCTATTCGAATAAATAGTTTGCAATGCAAGTCGTTACATGAAAATTTTTTTTTCTTATAACATAAAGATATTCCAACAAAATATTTTTTATTTTTTTTTTTTTTATTTTTAGATCATTTGTCGACAATTCCATCGACATTTTGTTTCCGGTTTAAATCAATATATATTACCTTGATAATCCAGGCTGAATATAACATTCAATATATTATTCATTCATATATATTTGAATGATTGATTTCTTTCTATTGATAGGAATCGAACGAAAAAAAAAAAAATAAAATCCCATCGAAATGTCAAAATATTGTTAAATTGAATTCCGTTATGATGTTAACTGATTTCACAACAATATTGATTGATGTCATTTGCCGTAGGAAATGTATCATTACAAATTGTTATTTGTAGAAAAAAAAAACAAATGAGCAAATTGAACAAATTGTATAAATGTTTATTAGTAAACCATGTCAAAATTCATGATTAAAGATGCATTTAAGCATTTGATTCATACAAATTGGATTTTAATGTTTACAACAAAAGAAGAAGAAGAAGAAGAAAAAAAAAACACAGAATTTTATTGATATAATTCACATCAATCAGATACATAGCGAACATATGTAGACTAATTAGTTTTAATAAATTGCAAACAAAAAAGTATTTTCCAATAAAATAGCGGAAAATGTATGAAAAACATTTGACAATTTAACGGTAATAATATGGCTATATGATTTGTGAAAAAAAAAATCAATATTTTCGATTAGTTTTATTTAATTTTATGATGTACAGCATATTTTTTTATTAACACATTTGGCATAACCGTAATTAATGCACGAATTGAATCATATTTTTCATATGCAAATTCACAATATAATTTAAGCAATCATCGTTGGAATAAAAAGAAAAAAATCAATAAAACAATTGCTTGATATGTTTACTACATTTGGGATCTAAACATTTTTTCGTGAAAAAAAAAATTGATAAAAATGAAAACATACATTTTGTTCTAGAAATTAACAAAATGTTCATTTTTACCCCATATAATTGTCAATGATAATTTGTTTCTATTTGTCAATAGATTGTTGCATATAATTTGTTGGTAAACATGAACATTTACGAATTAGAATATCATGTAATATTTTCAGTAAAACAACTGTTTACTTCGAACATTTCCAAGACATCGCTTCTAAGCATCGCTTCCAGTGTCTACACTGATCGTAGTGAGTCGACTCTTAGTGCCCCATTTCATCAAAATATGTTATTGACTTGCAATTCTAACGGCTCACGAAATGAAAATAATGAAAAATATGATAATCAGTACGGATGCACATAAATTTATGATCAATAACAGGCAGCCTCTATACAAATGCATTGTTGTTTAACCATTGATGTTTTAACCAAATTCATTAATATAGAATGAAAATACTCCTTCATTCTGATATTCGAATAATTGCAAATAATATGGATGTTTTTTCCGTGAAAGTTTTTTTTTTTTTTTTTTGTAAAAATTCTTCAATGCAAAATATTCAATATTTGCGGTCAAGCTATAATTATTTACAGCAAACAATTGAACATAATCAAATATTATACCAAGCCAACGTGTTATGCGCCTGGCAATATCATTTTGAATGGTATTCTCACCCATCAAATTTAAAACGAAATACATTTAAAACATTTCAAGTATCAAGTAAAATGCAAAATGGATTTTCGATTTAATTTCGCCCGCACAATATTTTTCCCAAAATATTTCCCAATCTTCAATCTTCAATCTCTTGTCAAGTATATTTGTATGAAATTATTTCAATGCTACTGCGTCTTAACAATTCTTGATGCTGTTTCAAGACAGATGAGACGTTGAGCACCTTCGATTGAGAAAAAGAAAAGAAAAAAAAAAATCACGCATACATTTGTTTAATGGCGACGATACGTACGTAGCAGAATGAAAAAAAAAAAAAAAAAAAAAAAAATCATTTGTTTAACTTGAAAACATTGAATTGAATTTTTGTGCTTTAATCTAAATCAAGACTGAATTTTTTCTGTGAATATGTTTAAATCATTTCTATTAATGGTAATCTAACAAGAATTATAATTCAAACTTAACATGGATATCAACTTTGAATTTCATGCCTATAATATTTTACTGAATATTATCCAATAAGCTGCTTTTCATTTGGGATTATTTGAATTTCAGCTAATTGAAACGGATTTATTGAGACTTAACGACTTTCATTTTGCCCAAAATAAAACGCTTCATTCAAATGAATTCAATTGAATGTTGAAAACATTTTTGAAGTTGAAAAACACTTCGTTTTGTCTTTTTCAAAGATTGACTTTTAACAAAACAATGTAGACTATTGACTTATATTTAAAATTGATCTTCATTTGAACCTTAAGAAGTGGAGAGAGAGAGAGAGAGAGAGAGAGAGGGAGAGAGAGAGAGAGAGGGTGAGTGAGAGGGAGAGAGAGAGTTAGTGAGTGAGAGAGAAAGAGAGAGAGAGAGAGAGAGAGAGAGAGAGAGAAAGAGAGAAAGAGAAAGAGAAAGAGAAAGGAACACAGAAAGAAAATGAAAAGAACGCATAATAATCTATTCGTTCAAAATCAATTGATACCTTGAACCAACTCATTAATAATCAATATCATACGCATATTGTGTATTATCAGCGGCAATTTTTTTGTTGTTATTTGTACAAATAGTGCAATATTTTATCTGTTTGTAAATTGGTAAATTTAATAGAAGTAAAAGTATCTGAAAAAAAAACTTTTACGGAAATGACTTAAACCTGATAATTGAACAAGTAGTTCGACGTGAATTAACGTACATTTTGCATATAAACTTCAAAAAAAAAAAAATATTTTAAAGCCAATTTTCATATATTTTATAAGTGATTTTTGCCGTATTTTGTAGTATTGACGTCTATATATTTTTGCCGTTGTAGTATTGACGTCGAATATCTAATATTTTAATATTTTTCTAGGAAATATTCCCCAAAAATAACTCAAAATATATGAAAAAAAAAAAGATTCTTGTCCTAGATAATAATTATTACAATAAAGTACAAATGACTTACAGTTATTATCGTTTGTTTGTTAATTTGTTATCAATAACTTATTATGATATCATTAAAATTATCAACAATTCGAAATTTTAAACAAATCCCGAACAAAATGAATTACTTTTTATACAAACACATGAATATTGAACAAAAGAATTTCCGAGAATTTTTGGCACAATTGAATGAAGATAAGATTGGTTGGTTGGTCCGGATATCGGTATTTTACTTTATTAATTTCGATGTAAATGTGACATAAAAGTATATGAACTTAGACATAATTAAAAGATGTTAATATCGTTAATTGTTAACCTAAAAATTGAACTACAAATAAAAATAAAAATGATGAAATAATGAAGAAACTCTGATGAGACATTCATTTCGTTAAGCAAAATAATTTGCGTCTTTCCATGGAATTATTTATAGGCCTTGCATGAATTAATTAGTCATATTGAAGAATTCTTCATAATTAATTAATTGGCTTAATTTGGTTTCAGATGAAAATCCTCATCTTAATTGGTATATTTGCAATTGTTGAAAAACAAAAGAAAAAAAAGAAAAAAAGAAAAAAAAAAAAAAAAGTTTTGCTCCTATTATTATTCAATTCTAGCTGATGCAATTGTAAACATTACATTTTTCATTGGTATATAAAAAGCAATAAGGAAATATTTTGAAATGCAATTGGCTGGATAACACATCAGTTGGTTTTTTTTTTTTTTTTTTTTTTTTTTTTTTTTTTGTTCAAAAATAAATCGGATAAAATACACGGTATGGTATGTTGCAGACATCGAAAACACAATAAAAAAAAAAAAAAAAAAAAAAAATACACAATCGATACAACATGATGATAATTTAATGATGCAAAATAATTACCGATATACATATTTACATAATTACCACCAAATGTTGACATTTATTCGTGCAAACCTGTCATTTTTCTGTTGACAATACAAATACTTTTGAACACATTTTTTTTTTTCTCTTTTGCCATCATGTTAATGTTTTTTTTTTTTTTTTTTTCATCATCATCCTCATACTTTGTTCTTCTGTCATTGTTTATATAGTAAAATAATGATGTTTTTGCTTCATTGTATCCGAATAAATATATTCATTGCATTGTATTTCGAGAAAATATCTCTTTTGCACGATAATACTGAGAGTTTGTCTATATAAAATGACTATTTACAACATTTGGCAGACGATAAAATGATAAAATTGGAAAATTTTAATAGCAGATGAAATAGAATTGAATTAAAAAGGTAAAATTGGCAATATTTCATATATATAAAATCAATAAATGGCCGGAAAAATTGAATTTGACTTTATAAATATACTGGAGAACAAAAAAAGAAGAAGAGAAAAAAAAAAATCGAATTCATCTACAAATTACAAGCTCGTTTATTAAATGCATGATACAACTATTTTGAATGTAATAAAACAGAAGGAAATTATTTCAGTATCATTCCGAATAGCATTATTATGTAACAATGTTTCATGCGCTTAGAATTTTTTGTATGAACAAAAATGAATACAAAATGAAAAGATGAAAAAAAAAAAAATAAAAAAAAAAAATTAAAATGAGAACGAAAACAACAAAAAAAAAAAAAAAAAACAAATTCGTAACAATACGAAATTCCAAACATCATGCAATGAGGAACATTCAAACTAAAACAAAAAAAAAAAAAGAATTATATATATATATTGAGCTTGGCAGTAGCGAGTATCAACATCCGGATCGATATTTGGAAATAGATTGCTGCTGTTATGTTTACGTTATTAGATCGTAAAAATGAGCAAATTAGACAAAACTGGAATAACACACACACACACACACACACAAAACAACACACAGCGGAAAAATACACTAAATTCCAACAAACAAACTGTCAATAAAATTCATACGAATTGGATGCTCTGTGTATCTCTCATATATAATTTTTTTCTCTTTTTTTTCATTATTTTCGAACATCGATTGGGAACACTTATTAATTACGCTATTAAATACATGGCAATCATCTAAATTAGAAACAAAAATGCAAAGTATATTTCGACATGAATTGAATGTAAAATCGATTGTCGTAATTTTTGTGTTGTTTTTTTTTCGTCTTTCCCATTCGTTCATTTGATCGAAAACAAACCAGCCACCGGAAAGGAGTAATCGAAATTGAGAAAGAAGAGGAAAAAAAAAAAAAACAATGTTTAAATGGAATTTTTATTTTAATAAAAAATATTGAAGAATATTTTCTCGTGTGAGATCAAATGTTTTAAAAAACAAATATTATAATTGAGCCCATTATTGCTTGTGGTAAATGAATAATATCATAGACAATTTCAAAATGAAATGCCAAATCAAAAACAAGGAGAATGTGTGATTTCTATTTTCAATAATGTGACAAACAAAATGGACAATTTCCGAGGAATCGAAAGGAATGCACAAATTTATTTCCGAATAAATGACAACGAATGATTTGATTTAATTATTTGAATGCATTAAAGCCGAAAATTTATTGCAAAACTCATTGTTTTAATTCAATTATTCGGCGAAGTTCATGAAATTGCATTATTATTGTCATTGTTATCATTGTTACCGTTTGTTGTCGTCGTCGTCATCATCATTAATATAATCTTGTTGGTTTTTTTTTTCTCTACTCCATGTTTGTCTCATCACCTGCACTTTTGCTTTTGCTTCGATGTTTGTATTTGATGATTAGTTTTGTGCGGTGTGTTTCGGTTGCGTGACTATGTGCATTGATTTTATTGAAAAATTGTGAAAGAGAAAAGAAAAAGAAAGAGAGAGAGAGATTGAGAGAGAAAGAGAGAGAAAGAGAGAGAGAAAGAGAAAGAATAAAGAGAGAGAGAGAGAGAGAGAGAGAAAGAGAGAGAGAAAAGAGAGAGATATTTAGAGAAACCGAGAATTCTATGTCGATATCAATATAATGAGATGTGTAGAGAAAATCCGTGGCATTCGATTGAATGTTAGCGCAAAACTTTTCTCGCTCGATAAATGAATACATTCGAGACAATAACCAATAATACGCGCAAATATTATTTTCGTTTCGATGGACGACTACGATATGATGATGGCAACCAAAAGGATGACGACGATGATGAATATAACGACAACGACGACGACGATGATGATGACGATGGCAACAGCACACATTTCTATGCTAAAGGTAAAGAATGGATGCGTTGCATGAATTTTGATCCATTCTTCTCGCATTGTGCGTACCACGTTGATTATGCTCATTTGTTTCTGAATGCCATCACATTCATTTTGTCTCGATTCGAATCCATTTTCGAACCTCAAACCTATCACACTGAGTCTATTTCTCTCTTTCACTCTTTCTCTCGTGCTCACTCTCTTTCTTTCTCTTTCACTCTTTTCCTCACTTTCCCTCACTCTCTCTCTCTCTCTCTCTCTCTCTCTCTCTCTCTCTTTCACTCTCTCTCTCCCTCCCTCTCTATTTTTTTGCAACACGCACAGACGAGTGCTGTGAAATAATATCTGCTTGCATAACTTTCGTCAACCATTGCATCCCAATATTTAATATCACTAGAGATAATTTATAATATTTATAAATTACGGTTTTGAATTTTACTCTTTCTCTTTCTCTCTCTCTCTCTCTCTCTCTCTCTCTCTCTCTCTCTCTCTCTCTCTCTCTCTCTATCTTTATTGCTCTTTCTCTCTATCACCTTCTCTCATTCTTTTGAACAATTTTAAATGCAACTAAAATCGAAGAGTTGAAATTATTCGATTTTATTTTCACTTGTGAATGTTTATATTTTCATTCACATTTTCTCTCATTCAGTCGTTTTCGTTTTCGTACATATTTTTGAATCTGTCGTATTCTGGATTCTAGGGATTCTAGATACACTTTCGTATCGTTCGCTTCCCGAATCCCACAAACAACGGAAAATGTATGTTGTGTGCATCGGATTTCGGTGTGCAAATTCGCATAATAAAATTTATATATGTACGTACATATTTGTTTGAGAGATTGCACCATGAAAATGCAATGGGGAGATAAATAGTAAAAGAGGGGGAGAGAGTGAGTGAATGTGTGATCCGAACCATTGAAATATGCATGTTTTTGTATGCAATCGGTTGCCGAATTAAACAATTCACTTTGCATTGATGCCAATCCAAAATGTTAACCAGCAGATATAGAGAGAAAATACACAGAAAGTAAAAGAGAGAGAAAGAGAAAGAGAGAGTAGAGAGAGAGAGAGAGACAGACAAATGTAGAGAAAAAAAAATTATTTCTGTTCAATTTTCGAAGAGTTTTTCTCTCTTTTCCTCCGAAAATCCCTATTATTAAATCGGTAACACGGTATAAATGTGAAAATACATGCAACTTATAATTGTCGAAGACTGTGCACGACGGATACACTCGTACATTTGTTTTTTTTTTTTTTCTGTTTTCAGTTTCTGTATTCCTTTTTTAGCTCTGTGCTCTGGGATGCCAGCGCGTTTCTCTGTTATATTGCACATATATCGAAAATCATCGATTCACGGAATACCAATTTCCAACGTGTGTGCAAACGCAAGTAGAGACAAAACCTGCATTTGAAGATAAATAAATTGTGGTTTTGCTATATGCATTTTGTGGTGTTTGCTCGGGATGCGAATGACGAGATGGGATGCACACGCAACGCGCAGTAAACTGGTTTTGTTGCCTATATGGTTTTACGAAAATACCGAATAACCAAAATCGAAAAATTCGCAAAACAGAAAATGTGGAATCCATACGCAGCCATTACTTTTTACCATATGTATTCGAAAAGAGAAAGAGCGAATATCTATGTTTGTGTGTGTCTGTGTGTGTGTGTGTGTGTCTGTGTGTGTGTGGAAAGGTGAGGGAGTCGACGGGGGCATCCCGTAGAAATTACAAATCGAAGCATAGAAAACTGACCAAAGAGCCTCGACTGCAACAACCCCCGTTACACTTACGCAAAAATAACAACATTATTTGATAATATATTTCTGAATGTGAAGGAAATAGAGAAAAGAGCCGAAAATACCAAAACCTTCGACGTCTACGTTTATTCAATCACCGTATATTTGATTTTCGATTTTTCGTATGTTCTCTGTTTTGCATTCACAATGTGTTAAACTACACCAAAATACCATTCATGTGTGTGAATGAGTGTGTTGGTGTGCGTGTGTGTGTTGTTTTTGTTGTGTCTGTGTGTGTGTGTGTGGCTCCATTTACATATATATTTTATAATTCAATCATCGAAGTTTTCTAATACATATTTTATTCGCTCACAAACATCCGTAACGACTCGATTTTTAAGTAAGATTGCACAATTTCCATCTATGCAGCTACTAAAATTGTTCAGTTTATGCTTGCAATCGTTTTGGCATTGGCGGCATTGTCATTTGCAAAATATAGTAAAACACCATTTCCATAGTGCATTTTTGCCATACAATGTGTATGCATCATACGTACTGTATGGGGGTTTTACCGTACAATTTTGGTGACTTTAGAATAAATACGTAACAAACATACACCAATCTATATCGATATATATATATATATATATTTATATGTAGAAAACTTTTGTGAAATGTGCATGTGAGCCGTAAAATGTAAACCGAAACATTAAAATTCAGCATCATTAGTGCAGGTATCGTAAATACCCGATCTATCTGTCAGTGGGCTCATTCGCCATTTTAATCTACTCGCATCGTTTCGGTTCACTTCGATTTTGTTCAACTTCTAACCCGATTCAGGTGCGTATCTCTTGCTACCTACCTCTCTATCTCCATTTTTTCTCTCTCTCTCTCTCTCTCTTCTCTCTCTCTCTCTCTCTCTCTCTCTTACTCTTTCTCTTCCTCTCTCTTTCTCTCTCCCTCTCTCTCTTTCTCTCTCTCTCTCTCTCTCTCTCTCTCTCTCTTTCTTTCTCTCTCTTTTTCTTTCTCTTTCTCTCTCTTTCTCTCACTTTCTCTCTCTTTCTCTCACTTTCTCTCTCTTTCTCTCTCTCTCTTTCTCTCACTCTTCCACTCTCTCTCTCTCTGTGTATAGAAGGCTTTTTTCTCTATTTATCATACATATGCGTATATCTATATAAATAACTAAGGCACAAAATTATGTATGAATTGTCTGAAGGGACGCATACATTAGAATGCATTGTGCAGTATGCAGTTTGATTTGATATTAAATTCAAATCTTTTCATAAAATATCGGTAAAATGCGTTTATTTACCCGATTGACAATTCAACATTTTGAAAAATCAATATATAAAATAAATCCATATCTTGGCAAATTTGAAACGAGAATGCATGTTATCCGCATTAAGAAATTATAAAACATTTAAAAGACGAATGCAATTCTTAAAGTGTTAAAATATTTGTGTTCATTTTGAACTTGATTTTATTAAAATTGAAAAGAGAGTTCAATGTTTACAATTAAGTCGGCCGCCCAATTGGGGACCCAAAATGGTTTATCACAAATTACAAGTTTTTCATTCAACGTATTCATGATTTTAAATGGAATTGTTCAGTCAACGAGATGCAATATGCACATCTTTTTCGCCCCCAAAAATGCTATTTTGTAATGTTGTAAATGTGTGTTTATATGCTATTGAATGATAATGCTTTTGTCATTTCATTTTGACTGCCTTATATTGGTCTGACTTGCATTTTGAATTCATTTCAACCATTTGTAAAATGGTCAAATTAAAAAGAAACAAAGAAAAAAAAAAAAAGAAAAAAAAAACGTTAACATTGCTGCAGTTGAATTTTGAAGAAAATAAAAGGAGTCGAAAATCGAGTTTCGAGCATTTTACAAATAGATTGAGAAATGGACCATCAACGAATTTAAATTTGTTCGATTTTGATACAGTTGCACTTCCAATTTCCAAGGCTCCGCAAACGCATACATATAT
>JAQOWM010000438.1:4787500-4810000 GCA_029041755.1 Resseliella maxima
CCAGATTTCATGTACGATAAACAATTCATCATTCTTATGCGGTGCATCGTCGCCATGCCATGCACATCAGTTGCCCACCAGCGCCTCAATATATAACTAGTTTTCATTGACGAAACCATATCCATCTCCAAAATGTGCCTTCTCTCCCTCTCTTTCTTCCTCTCCCTTTCTCCCACTCTCTCTTTCTCTCTTTTCCTCTCTGTCCCAATCTCTTGTTTCGTTTTGTCGATGAGATGCACAAATAAAATGCAAAATGCATATCACATTTCGTGGCATCTATATTTCGGCATCACGGTTTCCACATTTCTCATACTCTTCACCTTCCCCATTTCTCATTTTCATTTGCTCGTTTTTCGATTCTCATTCTCATTCTCATTCACATTCTCATTCTCATTCGACATCTATATCAACATGTATCTAGTTAGGATATGTGTGTCTCTATATTTTTATATGCATTGTGTGCCCAGTGTCTCGTTCTTTCTCGCGCTCGATTGCATATGGTTTTTTGGGTTCGGTTCATTTTATGTACTTGGCAGTCCGTTAAGTTTGCGTGATGCGTATTCATTGAGCATTGTGTATCAAGACATCTATCTAAAAACTTCATCCTCAAACACAAATTTTCACAATATACAAGTAACATTTTCATTTTTAACTCGCCAAAAATTTCGTGTGTGTACTGTCTACACATTCTCTCTTTATCTATCATACTCCTTTCGACTTTCATGTGCATTTCCATATGCGAAAGCTTAAGTTAGAGCTTGTGAGCTGAGTAAGCGCGGAAGCGCACGCACTCACACATACGCTTCATATTCAATGCACATATAGAATCTCTTTCTCTCTTACTCTCTCATTCTCTCTTTCTCTCTCTCTTTCTCTCTCTCTTTCTCTCTCTCTTTCTCTCTCTCTCTCTTTCTCTCTCTCTCTCTTTCTCTTTTCTGGTTAGCATTTGTTTGTGATGTGATGTGATGTGGTTCGATGGGAATTGCATGCTCTTGTGTTCAAAAACGAGAAACGAAATGAAAAGCGAATAATGTGATGATTGAACATTATTTGGATTTTTTGCTACCGTTTTACGTTACCATAGCGGGATAGGCTTTCAACTCCAACCACCAATTCGTTCGGACTGATGATGTCTAATATTTCTCTTTATGTTCACAACATTTTCAGTTGCACCTGCATGCGAAATTTAAGCAGCTCAACGAAAGGTAATATGTATGACAAGTAGCGCGAACAAATCATATAGTCTTGTGCTGTGTGTACTGTGTGTGTGTGTGTTCGAAGTGTATGGGTACAATTTGTTTTTTACATCTTTCATTCATGTATTCACCTCCTGCTGTCCCTTTTCTTTCCTCTCTCTTTCACTCTCTCTGTCCCTCTCTCTCTCTCTCTCTTTCATCCCTCTTTCTCCCTCTCTCCCTCTCTTTTTCTCTCCCTCTCTCTCCCTCTCGCTCTCTTTGAATATCACTCATCTTTCATTCGTTTTACTTTATTTACAACGAAGAAAAAAAAAAACACAATGAACGAGCTAGACGACAAATGATGAAAAAAAAAATGCTACCGAAAACCGTTTCATTGACACTTCAAATGTGTATATGACTATAGATTCGATGCCTGTTGTTTGGCTGCATTTCTCTATTTTTTTTTCTCTTTACTTTCCTTTTCTCTCTAGTTTCTTCGATGCTTATTTATAATTTTACGATTCGTCCATTTATGTTTGTGTTCTCATTCGTTGAATACGATTTGCTTTTGGTGGTTGCTGCATTTTCTTCGTGTTCATTTCTTCGTTGGTTTTTTTTTTTTTTTTTTGCTTTTGGTTTTGTTTCGAGTTTTGGCATTTGTTGCGTCCAGCGATTGTTTGACGAATTGATGTATGCCCATTGAGGAAGCAAAAAAAAAAAGAGCGAAGAATTGATTTCGTCGTTGCTATTGCTTACACTCGCTTGCATTTTTCCACATGTATAGTGCATGGGTGTCGTTAATTCCTTTTTGTCCTTTGTGTATTTTTTAGATTGGTTTTTTCGCATAGATTTCTTTGTGTTCGAATGTGTGTAAGTATGTATGTGTGTGCGTGTGTGTGTGTGACAAAAAGCGGCCGCTGTTTCTCTCTTTTTGCTTGCATCTTCCCATTTTCTCTCTATTTGAAAATGCATTTTTCGCGTGTAAGCTTGTAATGCATGTGTATCTGTGTGTGTGTGTGTATAAAATGTGCACACTCTGTACACGCATCGAATCTAAGCTCGAGTAGTACACGAGCACTCATTGGGCCGATATAAAGAATTCCGATAGTGCAATAATCGACAAACGCCAAGCATCGAGAGTACAGTGTGTGGTTTCTTTTTTGGGGGGCTCACTCTCACCTCTCTCTCTCTCTCTCTCTGTTTCTCTGTCTCTCTGTCTTTCAGTCTCTTTCTTTTTATTGCAATGAGAATCGTTGTTGATCGCGCGCGCGTAAATCTAGCGTTTATTTTTTGCTGTTGCTGTTTCTGTTGCTGTTTTTGTTGTACTATTTCTCATGTGTGAGAAACATTCATTTCGCGCCCGCACATATATTGAAAACCAAAGTCTATCAACGAAACAAACCATTTATGCATTTTACAGAAAGCGCGTATGTACAATGAATGTGTGACAAGAATTGTTGTGAAGGGAGAGGGGGATAGAGAGAGAGAGCTTCGAGAAATGTTTTCCATTCAGAGAAAGAGAGAGAGAGAAGAAGAGAGAGAAAAAGAGAGAAAGAAAGAGAGAGAGAAAGAGTGAGAGAGAAAGAGAGAGAGAGACAAATCGAGAGAATGATAGACGTTGTGGTTGGGATTCTTTTTGCTGAAACGAGCCAATGTTGCCGGGGTATAGGTTGGTTGGTTGGTTAGTTGGTAAGCTTTGCCAATGCTTTCCAATACCATTACAATGTATATTTACATAGCCACCCCAAAATGCAATGGACATTCATGTAACATTTCATCTGATCTCAGCTTTTCTATGATTGATTTTGCTCAGTTGGTGCATAATGAACGATTGAAGAAGAGATGGATCGAGACGCTATTCCGTCGTTTTTTGGTTGCACCAAAATCAACCAACGAACGAACGAACCAAACGAACGAATAAACGAATGAATGGTTGGATGGATGGATAGACGATTGTTGTATGGATGGTAAAAATGATATAAATGGATTGAAATTGTTGCGTTCGAACGCGCACGTTGTACAGGGCAACAATTAAAATGCCAAAAATGGAAACGAAATAAAGATGGAGAAGAAAACTAAATGCTGTAGAAATAGTGTGTATGGAAAAAAGTGAGTACACACACACACACACACACATGCACACATGCACACACGAAGGGAAAAAAATATGAAAATTTGAAACGAGACAAGAACGAAACAGGCTTGAGAGTGAATAATAACGCAAACGAATAGATTTCAATCATGGATGAAGAAAGAATTTTTATTCAGAAAACTCATTGCATACTGCACACGTGACGCATTGGTGTTGGCGTCTGAGCATGTGGTTATACATTGATTCGTGCACTGGTCCCCCAATGCATCGTCCAATGTGTATGTATCGCGAGAATCGAGAATGCAAAATAACATTTATGGCGTTACAAAAAGAAAACGAAAGCCCGGACTCGAATCGAACGAAACAGAACCAAAAAAAAAAGCAAAAAAACAAAAAAAAAATTCTCTGTAGCCGATCGACAGGAGAGGGAAATAGCATAAAATTGCATATACATATTGAAAGAGCAAGAGAAAAGAGCTCATCGATGGCAGAGAAAATATAACAACGCTGGCGGAAAGAAAATTAAAAAGTGTGTTGTCGAGTGCAGTGTGTATTTGTGTCGAACCATTGGTATCCATTTTGCATTCAATCTGCATATATTGGACCATTGGTCGTTTGGTATTTTCTTTCAACCAGAGCATTTCGAATATTTCTTCCGGTTTAATCCGGTTCAAATGAGATTCGATTTTCAGAATACCAAAAACACTGGCCAAAATTGAAGTAAAAATTTGCGTAAGTGGATCTCGGATCAAACGGCAGCTACGTTTACGATAAACGACCAACGGCCAACGACAACAACCACGATGCCCTGCGACTAGTGCATATATCACACATGACTCATATGTATTGTGCCCAAATAAATAAATAGAGTATGGTCGAGAGATCTCTCGGTGTTACTTTACTCTTGGACATGATGACGGCGGCTACGACTACCGACGACGATGGGCGGAGTTTTCATAAATATATTATATCGATGTGTTGTATACCGCATATATTCGTTCTGTTATTCATTCACGCAAATTCACTAATAACTTATCGTGTGCATGGTTTTAACGTTTATTTTTATTCGATTGCTGATTTTGCTTCATATTTTCTGGCTCGTTTCTTCTCATACATATTTCTGGTTCGGCCTTTTCTACATAATTTTCTGCTCTGTGTATTATTTTCTTTTTCACTCATTTTACTTCATTTCTCGCATTTCTAGTATTTCGATTTATTTTCTTGTTCTCTCTATCCAATTCTCTTTCTCTCTCACTCTTTCTTTCTCGCTCTTTCACTTTTTCTTACTCGCTCTTCTCTCTCTCTCTTTTTCTCGATCTTTCTCGCTCTTTCTTGCTCTTTCTCGCTCTTTCTGGCTCTTTCTTGCTCCTTCTCTCTCTCTCTCTCTCTCTCTCTCTCTCTCTCTCTCTTCTCTCTCACACTCACGGTCTCTCTTCTCTCTCTCTCTCTCTCTCTCTCTCTCTCCTTCTCATTTAATCTGTTCTCTTTGTATCTCCGCTATCTTGCTCCAATCGTTCACCCATTCTCACCTTATCTCAATCTTTCGTTCTCTCGCCATCTCTTTTCTTTTATTTCTCACATTTTTATTTTCTCGTTCTTTTCTCGCCCTCATTCTCAACCAATATGCTGAATGATATGCCCTTCGAAAGTTACGTAAATAATTTTTGCATAAAAATGAAATAAAAGAATTTATAAACTCAGATCCAACCAGTTTGTTAAGAAAAATTGATCATCGCCATCATGTTTTGCAAAAATTATTTCATTTTAACACACAATCCAACGTAAATAATTTATTAAATTAATTGGTTTCAGAATATGTAAATTTGTATGCGTATACCTTGGCGTATACGCATCATAGAATAAAAATTACACACAATAAAAGAACAAAGAGCCTGATAGACCCAAGTGCTGAGCATTCATATTTCATTGAAAAAAAAAAAAAAAACAACAAAACTCAATTAAATGTTTTTAAATTGTGCTTGAGTACTTGAAAATCTATTTCTAAAAGTGCGATTTATAAAATACACACTCCAAAAAGGAACGAAAAAAAAAAAAATACCAACCATAAAATACAACTACATTTATATATAAATTGGTTAATTTTGGCGTATGTGACACGTGCTGTTTATTATTTCGCACTTGTATACTTGACTTCATTTTCTTTTATTTGACTTCTGTAGCATTTAAATTCCATTGTTTTTATTCTCTTATCATTTAATTGTTGAAAAAAATAAAGAAGAAGAAGAAGAACAGCGTAGAAGTAGTCGAGAGAGAAAAAAAAAACATTTTGTTTTTCAATAAAGAAAAAAAAAAACAAAAACAAAAAAAAATATTATTTGTTCAGTTCATTGGAGAATAATAATACGAAACGCGTGTCTTGTGAAACATTTATGAATAATATACGGTGTGAATATCTTACCGTTTTTATCAAAATTGCAAAAGGGACTTAATAGCAAATATCAGCCCAACAAATATTCATATCTGTTTGCATATGATGACAAATTTTCTAGCAAACTTATTCCAAAACTTAGTCAATATCATTTGCGTAATAAAATTAAGGTAAGCAATAAAATGGGAGTCGAAAACAAAATGAACTCCGTTTGGTATGTTTGGATTGTTAAACGAAAGTATGATCAATGGCAAAAATTATTTATATGGGTTGTTCTTACCATACAAATACACCACACACATATTTGATTTGGTTTCCATTGTAAAGCATCAAAATCGCAAAATCTATTGTTACTTACAATGATTTGTCTATTAGACATCATCTTAAAATAATCGTATATTTTTGTTTTCTTTCTTTCTTTCTTTTTTTGTTCGTCATCATTTTTTTTTTTCGTCTCTTCTCTTTACAACTCTTTTCTTCTGAATTTCAATAAATTTTATGTACACAGTTTTGTTTTATTATCTGACTGTTTTCTTATTAATTATACTTTTTTATCTTTGGTATGTACTCACGTACGCGTACAAAAACCAAAAACAAAAAAAAAAAAAAAAATTAAATATATCTATTTGAACACCGACTGAATATTTTCGTGCGTCAAATATGTATATTAATATTGTTAATGTAAAAATGTGTAGCTCGGCAACAGTTTGAGCAAAAGTTTTCAACATTTTCCGTAGGATATAGAGAGAGAAGAAAAAAATGGTATCAACCATTCCGGTGTCTAAGCAATTGAAAATTATTTGTTGAAATTCTTTACTCTCAGTGAAGAATAAATGAGAGGAGTTTTTTTTTTTTTTTTATATAAAAGAAAACAAAATCCATGAGAAATTCACGTTTATTCGGTAAATATGGTTTACTTCAATATCCAATAAATTTATTCAAGTCGAATTGCTGCAACAACAATTTTATTGAACAATTGAGCAATAAACTGAAAGCAAATATTCACAAGAACCGCCTCTTTGCTTTTCAATTCACGAAAGAAAGAATGAAAAATAGAAGAAGAAAAAAAAAAACTGAATAATTTGAATGAAAAGAACAAAGTTTCTTTAAGAAAAAAAATATTTTTTTTTTTTTTCTTCTTCTTTGTTGACTTCAATTCGATATTAAAGCATATTTTTCTCACGACTACACCACAAAATTCCTAGAGTCTTAAATTCCATTTAATAAATGACATTCGGTTATCGCAGGTGGAATAGATCGATTTGAATGTTTCACTCATCATAATTCTTAGTTTTCTTGTACTGATGATGCTGTATGTAAATGAAATTATGTCAACGGACTCTATTTCTCTTTCTTAATCTCTCTCTCTTTCTCTCTCTTTCTCTCTCTCTCTCTCTCTCTCTTTCTCTCTCTCTCTTTCTCTATCTCTCAATCTCTCTCTCTCTTTCTCTTTCTCTTTCGCTTTCTTTCTCTTTCTCTCTGTCTGTCTGTCTGTCTGTCTATTTGTCTGTCTCTCTCTCTCTCTCTTGAGCAATACAAAAACAATCACAGACTCTGTCTATCAGTTTGACCATAAAATTCTATTGTATATTGTCTTAATGTGTCAAGGTGACGTTGCATCTTAACAATTTTCGGATAAATTTACCGCAAATGTAAACTTATATATTCATTATTTTGGTCAATCACAAATGATTGGTGCTGCTACAGAAAATCTGATTCGGCATTCTCATAACATAAGAAAAGAGTTGCATACACACACAAAAATGTTTTGCACAAATTGCAACAAAGCACCTAACCTGCATATATGTGTATATGCGAATGCAAAAAGCAAAAAGCAAAAAACAAAAAGCAAAAAAAGAAAAAAAAAGAAAAAAAAATAGTAAGCGGAACAAGAAGAGAGTAACAACAGCAGCAGCAACAATAATAATAACAAATAAATGAATGAGAGAATCGCTTGCCCCTACTCAGAGGTTGGGCCATTTCGATGTAAACTTAATCGCCACAGATACTTGTGCATATGCATATATTGATATATTTGTTGGAAAGAAGGAATAACATTTCGCGCTTCATCCGTAACAAGCGACGAAAAATATGCTGAGTGTGTGATGATCTTTTCAATAAAAACCGAAACATTCAATTCGATTCTCTCTTGACTAAAACAATGCATACATTGCACACTTGCACACTCGCACACTCGCACACTCACACACACACATGCACACATATACTCGCTGGCAGTTACCGTTGTGCTCTCACTCTATTCGCAAATAATTTTGTGTGAATGAATGAGATAGCCAAACGATACCAAGTACGAGAACGGCCGACTCCTCGAAAATGTGCATCTCGTATTTTAGCAAACACACTAGAGAGAAAAACACATCCACCTCGAATTCACTTTCGGGCTGCTGCTAATACCGTAATCTCATTCACACGACGGCAATTTTCGTACGATTTCTGTCTGTATCGGCATAAGCATGTATATGTTAGCGCACAAAAGGCACCAGTAAAGCGGCCGAGTAATCAATATGAGACGAATAATATGTTTCTGTTGATATTGCTGTTGATGTTGTTGTAACTATTATGTGATATTTTTTTATTTTTTATTTTTTGTTGTTGTCTTTCGAACAAACTGCTGATAGCCGAAGCACGAGAGAAACTTTCGGAAGGCAACTAGCGCCAAATGCGCTCAGAATCACAGAAACATTGATTATAGCATGTAAGCATTTCAATTGAGTTGATATTAAAATGAGAGGTAAAAACATCAGCAACAACAACAGAAACAGAAACAGCAACAGCAACATATAACTACATATTTAAATTCAAACGGAAGAAATTGGAAAAAAAGTGGGGAAAACTTGTACATGTCTCACATGTATATTGCTCTCGCTTATCATATCAGAAATTAACCTATACTATCGGAACGTTTCGCCCTCCCAATTTAACACATGCACATCACATAAGCACAACGGCATTGAATGAAACGGAATGGAATGGAACGGAACGGTACCAAATTCACAACAACACTCAACACAACAACAACAACAATAACAAAAAAGAAAACTAAGCAATAAATTTTCAAGTCGATGTTTTTATGCCACGGAAATACATCGCAGACTTTTGCGCGGCAAAAGATGATGTCAATCATTTAAATGACACTGAAAACTGCATATTTTGAATTTTACCATAAATTTGATAAAAAGAAACTAAATGTTGGATGGAATTTAATGAATTTTTGAAAAAAGAAAAAAAAAAAAGAAAAAGGAAATGATGGAGAAAAAAACAACAACCATTAAATCTCAATATTTTGATAAAATGTTTACTCATTTGTGAAAATGATTAATGAATTTTCATCGCTAGATTTCATTTCAAAAACATATGCTCATTTAATGTACATGTTCGGTTGAATGCATTAAACATTTTACAATTGATGAAATGGTATAAAATATCATCTAATCTATCTGGTTGATAATACAGTAGCATTTAAATACCCCATATTCAATTCCCCTTCAATAAGAAAGTCTATGTTTATTTCCTTGCGTTGATTCTTTTTATAGTAACAGCACCAGAAGCAGCAGCAGCAGCAGCAGCAGCAGAAGCATCACAACAAGAGAACAAGAGAGAAGAGAAGTGAAGAAGAGAAGAAAAGATGAAATTATAGTTCAATATATAATCCAAAACATAGCAATGCACTCACAGTGCACATACAATACTGTCTTATTAGACTTTGTACTTTTGCACCATTTAGTTATACACCGTTCATATACACTAGGGATATATTTATATATTGACAATACGATACATGAGCAAAACCGTTCAAATCGACCGGCTCTTTGCATTTTTGTTTTGTATACAACATTTTTTGATATTTTTTTTTTTATTTTACATTATAAACGACGTTAATGTATGTAATGTCACTTGTGCACGTTGGATACACGATTTTCTCTTTTCGCTTTAACGTTCGCATATTGTCGGCAATGTTCGCTATTTAATCGGTCGTTTCTCCGATTTATATTCGGTTGTATACTTTTACTTATTGTTATTGTTGTTGTCGTTGACGTTGTCTTTATATGTGAATAGCCGTAACGTTGCGCGTACAAATATTTTGTTTCTCATTCACACATATATTCATATATCGACAATTATGCTATCAATCTATCTCTTTTATATTTATTCAAAGCCGCTATTATGCGATCTAAACAGCAGCAACAGCAGCAACAGCAGCAGCAGCAGCAGCACCAGCATTATATCGACAATGAAAACCAGTGCATGTGGTTGTGTTCATACGGTTACTACCACCAATAATATCAGAGTTTTACTTTATTTGGAGTTTGTGGAAAAAACAAAACGAACTCAGCGTTCAGTATGCATCTGAACGTCGTGTTGTTTTAGTGTGAATTTATAAAACAGTTGAAAACACGCTACAATATCATATGCTTTTAGTTTTCATACGGAATCGTAATCGGGGTTGTTGTTTTGTTTGTTTTTTTTTTTTATTTTTTTTTTTTTTGATATTTAACGAGAAGAAAAATTAATGTTTTTATTTTTCGATTATTTTTCATCAAAATAACATTTTTTAAATTCGGCTGATGAAAATCGAATTTTGTGCGCAATCAAAAACAAAAAAAAAAAAAAACAAATTGAAAAAGAAGATTTTGTAATTTCACATTTGTTTTTGTTAAACAAACGCGAATTGTTTCAAATATAAACAGAAATATTTATATGTTTGTTTTTGCAAAAAAAAAAAGAAAATAAAATAAAAAATAAAGAAAGAAACCGAAAAAATTCAATAACAAAACGTGTACAATTTAGTGAAAACTTGTCAACTTTTGAAAAAATTTGAAGAAAAGAACACGTCATTTTGAAATTCGAGTCTTTTGATTAGATGAAGCACAGAAAATAAAACATATTAAATCAATAAACAATTGACAAGAAGTGAATTTCAATCAACGAAATATTAAAATTCAAACTGTAAAAATTATAACCAAAAAAGAAACGAAAAAGAAAAAAAAAAAAATAGTGGCTCAAAAATCAAAGTGTGAATTGTGTCAAAAAAAAAAAAAAAAATTGATGTTTACTACGCCGCATTATGTTATTTTGCTTTCAAACAAATTCGCATGAAATATAGTTTTGAAGGAAGAAATGAACGAGAGAGTTTTTGTTTTTTGCCGTTGTTGAACTTTTGTGAATGGTCTCCTTTGATTGCCAAACTTTGAGTACATTTTTATATGTTATAAAGAAAAAGTCACAGAGTTCTTTTTCTTTTATGAGTTTCTTTGAAAACAAGAAAATGGAAAAGTTTTTTTCATAAATGTGTGTTGCAAGAATTTTAAGAAATATAATTTCTTTGTACGGGTTTACATTCATGTGCATATCAATACAAGAAAAACATAAATTGTAAATTACCAATTACAATAAACACAACAGTCATTTACTGTATAAAGTGTTTTTAGTTTTTTTTTTTATGTTTTGTTTTGTTTTGTTTTCATTTGAATAGAGAAATTTGAATTGTGTTTTTTTTTTTGAAAATTGAATAATATTGTTTGATTTACGACTGAATCTCTCAGAAGAGAGAGACAGAGAGATTGAATTTGAGAAAAAGGAGAAGAAACAGAGAGAAAGACAGAGCAAATAGAGTGAAAGAGAGAAAGAGACAAAAAACGATAAAGAGCGATAAAGAGAAAGAGAGAGAGAGAGAGAGAGAGAGAGAGAGAGAGAGAGAGAGAGAAAGAGAAAGAGAAAGAGAAAGAGAAAGAGAAAGAGAAAGAGAAAGAGAAAGAGAAAGAGTGAGAAATAGGCGGAGAGAAGAAGACAGATAAAAAACCGAGAAACCCCTTCAAGTAAACACAGAGAGAACCGGAAAAGACCGAAGACAGACAAAGCAAAGCAAAGCAAAGCAGTGCAAAACAGAAAGCGTTAAAGTGTGTGACGAAAAATGTCAAAAACGCCAACATCGCCAATTGAATTGTCGCCACGTGCTTCAGTCACACCACCGGCAACATCAACATTGGCTCAAATGTCTGCAAATCGATCATCAATTGATGGTGAACGAGACGAAACGGCACCATCACCATCACCATCACCAATAAAAGATGAATTGTTGCAAAATCGTTCATCATCACCGCACACACCGCCAATATTATCAAAAGCACCATTAAAACCAATTATTGATAGCAAAACATCACCAAATCCACAACAATTTTGCTTGCGCTGGAATAATTATCAATCAAATTTAACAAATGTATTTGATCAATTGTTACAAAATGAATCATTTGTTGATGTAACATTGGCCTGTGATGGTAATTCAATAAAAGCGCATAAAATGGTTTTATCAGCATGTTCGCCATATTTTCAAAGTTTATTTTTTGATAATCCATGCCAACATCCAATTGTTATAATGCGTGATGTTAAATGGCCTGAATTAACGGCTGTCGTTGAATTTATGTACAAAGGCGAAATAAATGTACGTCAAGAACAAATTGGTCCATTGTTACGTGTTGCTGAAATGTTAAAAATTCGCGGTTTGGCTGATGTTAAAAGTGATCTCGATTTAAATTCGGAATCAGAAAAATCAACCGGCACTAATTCATTGGATGATGCAACAATGACTGATGTCATACCAACAATTGCAACTAAAAACAATGGTAAGTCAATTGATCTATTCGTTATGAGTTTTCTATTGAAATAGGGCTACTTTATGAATGCCCAGAAAAAAGAAAAATGTTTCAATTGTTCCTTTCTGTCATATAATGAACAAATCTATATGAAACATTGTCGAGAAAATCACTTTAGTATTGAGAAATTTGTTGGACAAAGAAACAACAAAACACCTTTAAATTACTTGAGAAACTTTCAATAAAACGATACAAAATGCAATTGAAATTTGTTTTCTTCACCCCAATAGATTCAATTTCAACCACAAAGAAACGGATAACAGCACGAACTGAATGGCAAATCAATAATATGGATTTAACGGAACATCTTTCAATGCACAAACAACGTGAACAAACCACACCATCATCGTCATCATCATCACAGCAAGTGTCACATGCATCGTCATCACGTCATTTTACAAATCGCAAAAGGCGCTGTCCGTCAGCTGAAATTAAACGAACCACATCGAGCCCCTTATCGTTAGATCAGCGCAGCGATATTGCATCTCCTGCACCACAATCCGAATCAGCGTATGTATCCTCATTAGTTATTCAAATCTAGATTAATCTTTTGAACAAACAAACATTCATTTTCAATGCAACATTTGACGTATACGTTCTTTTTTTTTTAAATAAAGATGAATTGTCTATCATTTTTTTTTTAGTCTTGATAAGATACATAAATTGTCTACCATTTTGAAAAATTGTTTCTTTTTCTTCTTCTTCTTCTTCTTATTCTTCTAATTCTTATTCTTCTTCTTCTTCTTCTTATTCTTCTTCTTCTTCTTCTTATTCTTCTTCTTCTTCTTCTTATTATTATTCTTCTTCTTCTTCTTAATCTTTTCCTTCTTCTTGAAAATTCTTTGTAGCAGTTCAAAATGCTTGCCACCCTTCCTATCAGCAGCTGGTTCAATTGATCCAATGACCATGGCTTCACTTTTACCAAATACCAATACGGACGATTGTGAAATTAAGCCCGGAATAGCTGAAATGATACGTGAAGAAGAACGGGTAAGTCGTTATGGAATTTTTTTTTTTTTTCTTGTTTCTGTTTATTTATAATTTTATTCAATGAATCCATCAAATCTTTTCTATAAGAAAATCGAATAGAGATTGTATGGAATTTGGTCTGATTTGATTTGGTATTTTTCTCTTATTGAGGAGTTCATTCTCTTAATTTTTTCAAATTCATTTTTTTTTTTTTGAATATGTGAATGTGAAATATAAAATACTCCTCTACATATATAACTTATATCAAATCATTTACCAAGTTTCGAAATGTGTAAGAAGACGAGAGAAAAAAAAAATTAAACTTAAAGAATAAAACGAATTAGAGTAAATCGTATCGTTGATTTGAATTAGTTGAGAAATACAATGAGAAAAGGGAGGAAGAGAGAGTGAGGGAGCGAGAGAGAAAAAAAAGGAAAAAAACTGAATCGTCAAGTACAATTCATAGAGCAAAGCGAACAAAAAAAAAAAATGAAGAAAAAAACATCTCAAAATAAAATAGAATGAAGGGAAATAACGTTAAGTATTAAATTTATTGTAAATAAGTCTATCGAAATGATTAACTACAAGAATTCGTATTATTCAATGTGCTTTCGTTGAATTGCTTGTTTCGTATATTAGTTGCCTATTTTCTTCTTTTTCTTCTTCTTCTTCTTCCTCTTCTTATTCGACATCATCATTTTTTTTTCTCATTCTTGTATGTTCAAATGTGATGTATAAATTTTGTTTTTTTTTTTTTTTTTTTGTTTAAAATATCTTCTTTTAGTTCTCTCCTTGGAATTGTTAGTTTTTCATTTTAAGTTTTTGAATATTATGAATGAAGAATGATGCATATCTAAGTAATAAAAATAATTGATCTATTCATATTCGTATAGTACATAAATGTAGTACGTAGTTGAGCACACACTATAAGACAATCTTGCGCACATTATTCAACTGATTCATGTTCATTGTATTCAGTACTCGTTGTTTTTTTTTTTGTTTTTTTTTTTTTTTTGTTCAGCTAGAAAGAGAAGTGAATCTTTTTTTTTTCTCTCCTTACATTGAACACTTAGACACGTATATATTATAATATGGTCTGTACTTCAGTAATGAATTAAGATGGAAAAAAAAAAATAGCGTAATATTGAAGAATTATCAATGTTTGATTCATTGTATGGGCCAATTGACGGTCGCATATTGAGTGCCGTTAGAATGAGTATTAAATTATCGATATTTCTTCGTGGGTAATTTTTTTTCGTCTTTCTTTCTCTTCATTTTAGACATTTGATATTTTTGCACTAATAAACGGTTGATTTGATCACCCTTTGATGGATCTGTATGTGAATAGAATATTTCTTTTTCATGTGATTTAAGAGATATAAATCTACATGCTAAAAAATTTGTATTTTTTATTGTGTTCTTCTTCTTAATATTCTTCATAACATACAATGTATAAGCATCATCAAACGGATCAAACTTACGCTTATTCAATAGATTTCAAACATGTAACTTTGAAAAGAGCGAAAAAGAGAAACAAAAAATATAAAATAAAAAAAAAAGAAAATGAAACAAAATGATCCGTAGAAGAGAGAGACAGACAGACAGAGAGAGAGAGAGAGAGAAAGAGAGAGAGAGAAAGAAAGAAAAAAGAAAGAAAAAAGAGGCACATCAAAGTGTTAAGCGACACTCAATCGCAAAAGGGACGATATTATATCGCATTCTCTATATGTGCATCATCAGAGACTTACTACGTAAATATTTTAAAATGTACATCAAACCAAAATACCGTTCAACATTTGTAAATGCGATCGCGCAATAAAATACGTGTTAATGTAAACCATATGACGACTGACACGAACAATAACAATAACAATCCAATGAAATTATAAATAGAGAGAGAGAGAGAGAAAGAGAGAGAAAGAGAGAGAGAGAGAGTGAGAGAGAAAAAGAGAGAGAAAGACTGAGAGTGAGAAAGTGTGAGAGAGAGAAAGACTGAGAGTGAGAAAGTGTGAGAGAGAGAAAGACTGAGAGAGAGAAAGAGTGAGAGAGAAAGCAAGAGTGACAGAGATAAAGAGAGAAAAACTGAGAAATTGAAACAAATCTACAAATAGCAACAAAAATTAAAATAAATTAAATATATATGAGGAAAAATTATATGATTGAAGTTAGAAATTTCTCATTTGACCCTGAACCATTTGAATTTATTCAGTAAAAATCAAATGGGAGTGAAAGAGAAATAAGACAATCAAATGAGCAATACGATAATGCATTGCCGAGCAATTGGATCAGATCGCAAATGATGAAAAAAAAAAAACAACAACAAAACAAAAAAAAATATAAGAAAATGAACAATCATAAATATGTACACTAATAACTGTTGATACATACAGTGGCGGTCTCGTGATCGGACTCTTTCGATCAAAATCCATATAAATTTCATTCTGGCGCAAAAAAAAAAGAGAAAAAATATTGTTGAAACAAAAATTCAGATTATGCAAACTATAAGATAAATCGGCTATAATAAAATGAGCAAAAAAAAGTGCTTCCAAGCAATTGCGTCCGACATTTGAGTCTTTCCGATTGTCTGGCATTTCAACACGATCAAATCAGCGCCAAATGATCACGCACATTCACATTCAAACATAGTTGATCTTTCTCTTACTTGGTTCCACTCTCTCCCTCTTACTCTCGCTCATTCAATCTCTCACTGTTTGCCTCTCTTTCTGATTGTGTTTTTAATACAATCAATTCCACTTTATTTTAAATTATATTGAGATTTATAGAATATCGTCTTTGTTTGTACATTATATATGTAATAAATGCTGTTTCATGTGGTAAACATGAGTATTCTTATACAAATGGTTATTATACATTCACTTAAGCGCTTAAATTCATACTATCACTGTCAATGGCTGAGAACAATAGCCGTTGAATTTCACATATTCAAAACAGCGCAATGAAAGGCAATTCAATCAGCACAAGTCCCCAAAGAAATCGCGTCAAGTAAATGCAGAAGTTACAACTGAAGAAAACGACAGGCTTAGCAAAAAAAAAAAAAAAAAAAAGACAGGGAGAAAGAGAGAAAGAGAGAGAGAAGAAAAATAATATATTATATGACTTCGAAACAGAAACAATATATATCTGCATATACAATACATATAGAAATATCATTGAAAATCTACAGTCTTAAAATTTGCTTATTGTTCAATTGAATTTTTGGTGCGACTGAGGCCTTTTTCAAAATTCATTTCATACATATATTTATCGAAATGAGTAAAATTTAATTCAGGTTGTTTCTTGTCATAGTTTAAGACTTGCCCTTCCTTTATTTGACTTTTCATTTTCAAATCAAGATTCTAGACATTTGGTTTGGTTTGTTTCTTCTTCTTGCTGCTGTTTGCCCTGGTAATAGAATTTTTAGTGTGTTATAGAGAGAATGAAAATATTATACAACGAAATCAAGTTACAAATTTCATCGACCCATTAAATGCAAACTACTCTCTTTCACTATATTCTATATGAGCAGCTATATATACTTTTGCACGGAATGGGACAAAAGCCGACAATAAACTTTTCGGAAAATGTGATTTTAATTAAAATTCAATTCATAAAGTCGATTTTGGAGGGAAAGAAGTGGATGAGCTAAATACGATTAAATATTGAAATATTCAAGCGGAAATGATCTGGTAATGCGAATATGTATTTTTCACTCTCACTAAACCTCTTTATGGTCCTTTCAGTCTTTTTCTTTTACACACACACACACACTCACTCTCACTCTCACTCTCACTCTCACTCTCTCTCTGTTTTTCTTCTTCTCTCATTCTTCAACTCGTTCTCACTTCTTTCCCCTCTTTCTTCTCATTCTCTTTGTTTTCGTAATTCTGTTCAACGTTCACCCCTTCATTCGCATTATTACAAGCACAAGGCAATATTCCCATTTTTCATAACACACGTATCTCAACTTTCTCGTGAATGGTATGAGATGTAAATAATTCTAAATTATTTGGAGACTTGGTGGCGTGCTCAAGGACAGAGCTCATATATAGATTGAAATGTTTTATTTTCCCAAGCCAGAAGAACAGTACAGTAAAAATTGACTGTGACACACCACCGCGTGCAAATTCTCTTTTCATTTTTTTTTTTTTTCCAAATTCTTTCAGTGACTGTTGTTTGTCCATTGATGATTTGCGCCCCGGCTGTCGGTACATAAACATATTTTTATTCACATGCACATACACACTGAGAGATAAAGAGAGAAAGAGAGAAAGAGAGAAAGAGTGTCAAAGAGAGAAAGAGAGAAAGAGTGACAAAGAGAGAGAAGAGAGAGAGAGAGAGAGAGAGAGAGAGAGAGAGAGAGAAGAGAGAGACAGAGAGAGAGACAGAGAGAGAGAAGAGAGAGACAGAGAGAGAAAAAAAGAAATATGCGATTCAGTTTTATTCGAGTGTGTCGTAAATAGAAAGCATTCAATGATTAACATATTTGTATGAACGGTAAAATTAATACTTTATTATACATGCCGAATGGTTGGTGAATCAATTTAATATATTTTATTTTATTTTATTTTATTTTTTATGATTATGTGATCATTGCCACTGAAAAATAAAATGAAAAATTCTTCAATTGTGTGTAATATTTTGCAAAATGACATAAATGTGGAAAATTGTATATGTGATAAAAGACAGAGAATGACAGCACATGATGTACACATCGTTCTCGTTTCAAATTCAACAGTTGTTTGAAATAGTGCCGGTGTTGGGATTTTTTAAAATAATTGTATCGTCCCGAAATTGTCGTTCACGTTATCACTTTCACTTTCTTGTGCTGTTTTCGTCGTACATTGCATTGTATGCTTTTTCTGTAAATAGCTATTTTAGAATGGAATTTTTCTTTTTTTTTTTTTTTTTTTTTTGGATATGTCCAGAGACTATCTGGCTGAGAGAAAGTGAAAATGCTAGAGAATAAAAGAAAATTTTTTACTTGCTCACACTATCTCTATCACTTGGATGTCGACAATGAAGTAATATTGAAAGATGCCTTCGTAAATACTTTGCATTCATCCATTGAGTGCATGCGAAAATCTTTACCATTACCAAGCATTTCTATAACAAAAACAAAACACCATACAATCCACAGACATAAACACACACACACCAACACCAACACAAACACATAATTCTCAGTCCGCAATGCAAGCAATCGAACAAGCAAAGTACACGACTACTAACTAAATCATGCTCGTTTGAAATTGTTTGTATTACATTATATTATGTTGCCGGTTAGATTGTGCGAAAATGGGAATAATATGAAGCAAAAGAGAAAAACCAGTGAGATTGTTGTGTTTTCGTGTTTTTTTTTTTTTTATTTTTTATGACATTTTTATTTTGACACAAAAACGGAATTTCCACAGAATATATATAGATTGCGGAAAAGACGGAGGCAACATTCAATATAATGTACAAGTTACAGACAATTTTAACGATACACACACACACACACACACACCATGACACGATACGACAATATACTCGACAGATTGTGAGGAAGCATAATAAGAAGAATGAGAACGTTTTTCTGTCTATGTCTCATATATTTTCTCGTTGTATTTGTATACTGCACGCGCTAAAAAGTTGTGATATCACCCTACTAACTTAACATTTAAGCACACAAATCGTTCAAGCAATTTTCAGTCCTTTTACTTTTGCTCCATGTTGTATGCATTGTATTATGGTTTTGTTTATTGCAAGCATGTAGTTAGACAGGATAATAACAGTATTAATAAAATGGAAATGCAGAGCAATGTACGAAATGCAATGGAGGGAGCATAAAACATTGCAGAGACGAATTCATGAAAAGAAGAGATTTTATTTTGTGTGGTGCATGTGTTGTGTTGTATTGAGGCGGCTTTTTATGCTGGCAACAATTTCTCAGTCCACGTCCCACACACACACACACACACACACACACTCCATTGACAGTGAGAATGAGACATTCAGAGTCAAGTGTATTTCTTATTACCAAAGCAAAGCTCCGTTCAGAAGATTAACACTTCATGAACAACATATTTACCTAAAGTATTTCATACGAAACAATTGCATAAATAACATTCTGTCGAATTGTTACGTCTGTATCGATGCACCTATGATTATGACCTTTGATCGCGAACTACAGTGAATATTGTAATGTTTTTCATCACCTTCCGTTTATCACTTTGTCTTTCTTTCTCTTTTCTCTTTCCTCTTTCTTCGTCCATCTTTATCATTCTCTCTCTCTCTCTCTCTCTCTCTCTCTCTCTCTCTTCTTTTTGTTCTCTCTTTCTCTGTCTCTCTCAATCTCTCTCTCTCCTTTTCGCTCTCTCTTTTTTTCTCTCAATCTCTCTCTCTCTCTCTCTTTCTCTTTCTCTCTCTCCTTCGCTCTCTCTCTCTCCTTCGCTCTCTCTCTCTCCTTCACTCTCTCTCTCTCTTCTCTCCTTCACTCTTTCCCTCCAATACTTCCTTTTTTTCTCTATCCAAGCAATTTCTCTTCAATTTAACGATATTCTCTATTTTCTTCATATCCATTCATTTTTTATATTTAATCTAAATGTTACCGAAATAAAAACGTATTGCGATAATAAAGTCGCAAATAAATTGATGGAATGAATCATTCATTTGGTGTGGCATACCAAACCCGTTATCAATGTTGTTGTTTTTTGTTTTTCTTTTTATCTAAATGAAAAATTGATAGAATTGTTTGTGAATGAATACAAACCAAAATATCAAATATAACGAAAATAATTGAAATAATATTTTAGATAATTAAATTATGAAAATTATACCAAATATATTCATATACGATATAAAATTCCGACAATTTTTCCAAAGCTCTATATTAGTTGTAAATTATTAAATTGACACTGAAGCACAATGACAATCTGTTGATCTCAAAAACAAATAAAAATATGATTTCAGGAAATAGGAAAGAGAGAAAGAATGAGAGAAAAAGGAAAAAAAACCAAAAAAAATAAAAAAAAATAAAAAAAATCAGCACATGGAAACTTTTCCATACATAGTATTTCCCATTGAATTGTTCGTTTTCTCACCTCGGTTGATTGCGGTTCGTATGTTCCAGCGATGATTTAATACAATATAAATTACATTTTAGCATTCATCTGGTATTGCGGCATAGCCTTCACAAAATGATCTATGATTCGTCTTGATTTTTTTTTTTTTCTCTCTAAAACCATATAAATGCTATTATTTATTCGTTAGTTTTTTTTTTTCTTCGTCTTCTTCTTCTTCTTCTTCTTCTTTTTCTTTTACTTCTTTTTCTATTTCATCTGTTTTACACTCTCTATATCGTCTCACTGTATTCAAACCGACATGTATTTAATTATTTGCTATCTTCAATTATAAATTATTATCTAAACTTTGTTAAGTTCAATTTTAGTGCGGTTCACATTCGTGTATTTGCTTGTGTAATTCATTCAACGTAATTTCTCAAATGATTTTTTGTTATTGTTATTTTGTACGTTTCCATTCGCTATGCTGTTTATATTACATATAGAGTGTTTTTGTTTGCATTTAGCTCCTGACTGTGAGTGTATGTCTCAACATCTTGACTCTTTATTCTTCAATTTTGTTTTTTTTTTTTTTTTTTTTTTTTTTTTATTTTATCTAATTGCTTTTGGATTTCGTCTCTGAATAATATTTTATTTTGAAAAAAAAAAAAAACAAAAATTATAAGAAAAGAACTGAACAAAACAGACAAAAGAGATGAATGAAGAGAAATATGAAAAAAAGTGTATACATAAAATTGTTATTGTGTAAATATTGTAAAAAATAGCAGCAACAACAGCAAAGATAATAATAAGAACAAAATATGAAATTTCAAATGAAATATTAAAATATGAGTGAGCACAATGTGCGAGCGCTCACGCCCAAGATGTGAAACAGTGAAAGAAAGAGAAATATGGTTACGTCATATTCCTTTGTATATCGCATACACTCATATAAAATGATTGAAAGAGAGCAAGCGAGAAACATTTGGGAAGCGCAGCACAAACCATTCGTCTTAAATTTCTATATTATTTAATATTATATTCCGATGATAGATATAATTTTTTATTTTCCATTTCATTCCATTATTCATTGCTGTTTGTGGATCGTTCCTTTTGTATAAATGTACGCTTGTTGGCCTGCGAGCTCAATTTTGCTATAGCATGTTTGGTCTCTTTCTCTCTCCCCATATTTTTGTTTCTTTTTTTTGTTTTTTTTTTTTTTTGTTTTTGCTTTGGTTCGGGTATTGCGAGCGTGTTGGTGATTTGTTTCAATGTAAATATATTTATGAGATGATGTATATATATATTTTTTTTTGCATTTTCTTTGTTAAGTTTTAAAAATAATGATTTTTTGGGTGGTGGTGACTGTGTACAAGAATGACTTGAACAAAAAAAAAAAAATATTTTCTTCATTTTTTTTTTTTTTTTTTGTTTTATTTCATATTCTCTTTACAAGCGTCATATTTATACTAACTTAAAGAGATATTGAAGATGACTTGACATCGGCCAGGAATACAATTTTTTTTTTTCTATGAATAATTGCGTTGAACCGGCTGAAAAAACATCCATTTCATTATCCTTGCTATCCGAGCAAAAGAAAAAAAAAACATTCAAAATTTATTCATTTCGTTCTCATTTAGCCCGTGCAAACATGTTAAAAAGACGACTTTCATGACACTGAGATTGATATAGATAGAAGGGGTAGGAAATGAAAATGGTATTCATTTCAATTCAATAGACAACTTTTATTTCATGTTTTATATTTTAACAAATATAAAATGGCTTACAAACCTTTTTTTTTTTTTTTTGTTTGAAATGAAACATACAAGACGAAAAACAAGAAAACGAGAAATAAGAAGGAGAAAAAGAAGGATAAATTATCGTAATATTTGCATTAAGATACTCTCAATCTGTCTCTGTCACACTCATTCATGAATTTGATTGCTTGATACATTACCCAAAGTAAGGGAGAAGAAAAAAACCTCATTCCATACACACACACACACACACATACACATACACATATATATTCTTGTGCTCAAATTCAGACAAACATAAATAACCGTCATTCGAAATTCAGCATAAAAACAAATAAATTATTATTGTTGTTTTAAATAACACACCAAAAATATAAAATGTATTTCTCGTTTGTTATCTAAAA
>JAQOWM010000438.1:4812500-4830000 GCA_029041755.1 Resseliella maxima
TCTCTCTCTCTCTCTGTCTCTCTCTTCTCTCTGTCTCTCTCTCTCTCTCTTGGTCCCCATCTCAGTCACTAGCTCTTGCTTTCTCTCTCCCTTAGTCACTCCTTTGCTCTCTCCTCTTTACTCATTGTTGGTCTCTCTTTATATCTTTACCTCTAAAAATACGTTTAAATTGGCTTTGTGAATTGATATTGAGTTAATTGCTTGATAGAAATCAAGGTTTGAAACATTGGCTATTTACTTAATGATAAATTACCAATTTTACTAGTAAACTCCATAGACAAAATAAAATATTGAGATAGCATTTGTTGCTTAATGAATGTATTTTTTCCTATTGAATTTAAATTAAACTCTAAAAATATTATTGTTTGAAATAAATTTTTCTTTTCTTTTTTTTTTCATTATTTAAATGCATACATGTCGTAAGCATATATATATATATATATATGAGTAAATATAATGTTGATGGATTATTTTTTCCTCTCAAAAACGGTCTAATTTTATGTATGAGTGTATTTTTCGGGGAAAATTTGTTAATTTATCATAAAATGTAGCAACTATTCCATTAACCATCAACCGGATTGAGTATGGATGCATGTGTATTATTCCCGAGAGAGAAAGAGAGAAAGAGAGTAAATGAGTGAGAGATTCAATGTGAAAACAGGCATTAATAATATGAAACACTTAAATTCCGACAACTATTTTTAGAAGTAATTTCCTTAAACCGATGTTTTTGTTTCATTTTTCTTTTTTCTTTTTTGCTCTGTTGCCAATGCATTTTTTTTTTTTTCTTTTTTTTTTTTTTGAATATGCATTAAAGCAAGGGCAACCAATTCAATGTAATAGACCAAATGCAAGAGAATGAGAAAAAGAGACATATACCAAACGAAGCACGTAATAACAATGTCTGCAATCAATGTGTAGTGCATTGAAAAAATATTAAGAAAAAGCAGTAACAACAACACAAAACCAGAACACACAAAAACGCACATATGCAAACGCGTGTTTCTGCCCCGGATTTTGTACTATGAAATCTATACAAAATGCATTAAATTACATGTATTATTATTATTATTATTATTTTATCGTGGCAATACATGTCAAAATATATATATATATATATATATTTAGATATTTATATATGTATGCAGGCAATACAAACACATGGCTCGAAATGCCGAAAACGAAAACGAAAATAACAAAAACGACACTGGAGAGAAAAGATAGACAGAGACAGTGACAGAGAATGAAAGACAGAGACAGTGACAGAGAATGAAAGACAGAGACAGAAAGCGAAAGAAAAAATAGTATTAATAATAATATATATCACGGCAATATTGTTGCTCAGCAAGAGAATTGCTTCAAGCTAAAAAGTATATATTATAATTTATTTAAACCGAATGAAAGAGAAAAATATTTATATATGGGGAAAAAAAAAATGTAATATTGTAAGAGAGCCAAGACAAAGCACTAGAGTAAAAAGAAACAAAGAAAAATCGCACACACACACACACACACAACACACACACACACACACACACCCATCAACGACATCGGCAAACGACATTGTAAGAAATGAAAAATATATATATATTTTAATATGTAACGTGAAAAATATAAATGAAATAATAATATAATCGAAAAGGCAACATTGAATACGTATGTTGATGGTTATGCATACACGTGTATTTGTAAATGTTCATTGAAGATGAAAATAATAAGAAGAAGAAGAAGAAGAAGGAAAAATAATAAACAGAAACAAATAAACAAAATACTCTATGTTTAACATTCAATCTCAATGCTCTTTACCGTCGTCAGTTTCGATCTCAGGGATTCCAGCTCAGAGGGACAGAATGAAAACAAAAACAATAACAAAAACAACAACAAAAAACTTATGAAAATATTCATTATTATTGCTATTATATTGTATCTTATTATATTATTTTATTCGTGCGCAATTTTTTTTTTTTTTTTTTTTCATTCTTTTTTGACTTCATCAAAATCATCTGTGTTTTACGTATCGTCTCTTCTTCGATCATTGTTGAGTTCAAATGAGAAATATAGTACATGTACAAATCAACGCACCGCATCGCATCGCATCGAAACGAATGATGTACAAAACATAAGTCATTTGACTTCGAAAGAATTTTTTTTTTCTTTTTCTTTTTCTTTCTTCTCCCCATTCGATTTAAAATAAATTTATATAGAAAACTCTCGCTTTTTTTACTATTTTGATTACGATTGCATTGATTGCTACACGTAATGAAAAATGAATGCGAGAATGTATACGCTAACGAGAGAGCAAACGTTAAATTTATTCTCAGATTTAAATGTATTCCATGTCCTCATGCCAATGGTGTATAAGGTGAATGAAAATTAAAAGCATGAAATTCAAACCAAAATGAAAAATGAAAACAAAAAAAAAAAAAAAAAAGAAGAAGAAGAAGAAGAAGAAGAACTCCCGAAAAAACTCATTGTACAGAACCATGAAAAAACAAAACGCTGTTATAATAAAATCCATATCACAAACCTCGCCTTCTTGTAAGCACATTTGATTTGATTATTGTTACTGCTCTTTTATTTAATTCTCTTTTTTCTCTCACTCTCTCTTTCTCTCTCTCTCTCTCTCTCTCTCTCTCCCTCCCTCTCTCGCGTTTTTCGACGAACACTTCAACTTATCCAGGACTAAATGACATGGTCTTTCTTTCATATTTTCATCTTCTTTTTTTTTGGGTCTTCCTTCCTCGCTCACTCACTCAATTTCTCATTTTCTACCTCGCACTCAATTTTTCTTTCTTTTTTTTCTTTCTCTCTTTTTCTTTCTTTTTGTCTCTCTCTCTCTCTCTCTCTCTCTCTCTCTCTCTCTCTCCCTCCCTCTCTCTCTCTCTCTCTCTCTCTCTCTCTCTCTCTCTCTCTCTCTCTCTCTCACTCTCTCTCTTTTCATTCTCATTCTCGTTCTCGTTCTTTTTCTCTTTTCACTCGCTCTCAACTACATTTACTGTTATCCCAATTCTTGCGAATAGCTCTCCTTTTCACTCTCAATTTTTTTTTTACTTTTTTTTTTTTTTTTCATTTTAAATTCTGTTTCGCCGATAATATCGTGGTGTTTTTCACCACCCGAAAATTAAATGTGAACGCAAAAAAAAGTGACATTCGAACATGGAATGAAACGGCAGAAAGGCGAACAAAAAAGTAAATCGAATGCAAACAACGGGCAAACGTAGACTGAATCATCTACATAGTAAAATATATATATATGTATTGAAAAAGAAAAAGAAAAAGAAAACCGAACCAGAGCCAAATTCATTCTCAATTTCAATGGGGAGTGAAAACGACAAGCGGCGCACAAGCATTAATTTTAATAACAATATTTTCATATAGAAATATTGCATGGCATGAAAACAAACGGCGGCAACAGCAGCAGCAAAAAGTTAAAGAAAACAAAGCAAACGTTTTTTTTTTTTGTTCGTTTCTTCGTCTCTTTATTTTTTTTTTTTTTTCAAATAAAATTGTATAAATAAATTATTTTTAACCTATCGGAGCATTTGCGTATGCACGTTCCTTCTCGTTGCTTAATATATGTTTTTTCTCTCCTTTTTTTGACTACAATCAATTTTTGCTGCAGCGAATTTTCCATTCGATTTTTATCATTTGATTATTGTTGGTCTTTTGATTTCAAGACAAAAGTCAGATGCAATTTTTTTCTTTCTTTTGTCTTTTCTCTACACTTAATTGAGGGGACTCTACTTTATCGAATTACTGCCTCAAAACCTATAATTCTACGTCATTTTTGTCTCTATTCTATGTCAATAACCCAATCGATTGATTTGTGTATGCGTCTCTGTGTGTGTGTGTGTGTTTTTTTTTTCCATTCGCGCATTCCACAAAAATATGTGTGAGGACGATCCACTTGAAAAAAAATTTTTATGTATTATGTCTGCGATTCAAATGCACACCATCGTCTTGACTCGACTTAATTCGGTTATTTTATAAAATTGAAAAAAAAGAAAAAAAAAAAAAAGAATTATAAAAAGAAAGTGAAAACAATCTGGTTGTTGCGATAAAGAATGAAAATGATCAGCCAAACAAATGAGTTTCCTTGAAGCATATGCTGCACGACAACAGACTTACTGAACAAACTTTTATCGTAAAAACACTAAAAATCTGGCTTTTCTTTCGGAGTTGAGTAGTCTCATTTAGGATGCATTCCATTGAATCAAGTTTTAATCTCTTATTTCCAATGGAAAAGAAAAACGAGGAAAAAAAAAATGAGAGAAAATAAGAGAAAAGAATACAAACAATTACATTTACAACGATATCAAATATAATATTTGAAAGTTTACCGAAAAAATAATAAAAATTATCGTAATCATTTCGAACGAGTTATAGAAATTACTTCAAAAAAAAACAAAAAAAAAAAAAAAACCATTTCATATCTTATCATATGGCTGTGCCTGTGATTGTACCATTGCCTTTTGATTGTATGCGACACAGTGCTTATGCAATAGATTGAAGCAGTGCAGCAAATGCTTAAACCCCACGATTATGTCTATCTATTTGCTTGCCTTCATTTCTAAATAATATAAATTGTTGTGGCTGTTGTTATTGTTGTTGTTGTTGTTGTTTTTTTTTATCATTTATATATGTATATTTATTGATTTTTATTATTGAATGTGATCCATAAAGTGAGATAGTGGTCTCCAAATGCTATTCCGACATCATTTCATATAATTTTTTTTTTTGTTTTTGTATAGTGATGATGACGGCAATTTTTTTTTTCTGTTTCTTCTTCTTCTTTTTTTTTCTTCGTTTTTATTTAATTTTGTTGTTGCGATTCGATTATTTCAATTTCAGTTTCATTGTCTTTGACATTTTAATATTTTATTATTTATTTCCTTCATGTATGCCATCGGCTAATGGCAAAAATACAGCTCTATCGCATTGTTATTTCCCTGTATATTCACTATGTCTGTATATTTATGAAAATTGTCTGTATGGAGTGTATGCGCTCTCGCGTTTGCTCGTTTCTTCATTTATATTTTATATCTTCCATTTTATTTTAGCACTAATCAAATTTATACAAAGTCATATTTATTATATTATACACAATAATAATAATAATAATAATAATAATAATAATAATAATGATAAAAACTTGTCGAATATGGCAAAATGTATGTGCACGACAGCAGCACAACGGCAGCAATATTAACAGCACCGCCACGACAACACCAACAGCAGCAGCAACAGCAGTAACATTCGACGACAATCAACGAAAACAATCCAATAAATACAATGTATGGTGCGAAATACATGACACTATATAGATTTGATATGCAACTTTAACTTTATTTGTTGTCAACACAAAATACAAAATTCTACAACGATGAGGCGTGCAAAAGAACGAAGAAAACCACCGATGTGTATAGATATGAATTTATGTATGTTTATATGTACAGAAAATTCACCACCGCACGATTAAACCCGTATAAAAAGACAAACGTTTCGAGAATCAAGGGGATAGCATGATAGAAAGAGTAAAAAGACGGGAGATAGAGAGAGAGAGAGTGGGTGAAAGAATCAAATGAAAAAAGCGAGAGAAAGAGACAGAGAGATAGAAAGAGGCAGAGAGAGAGAGAGAGAGAGAGAGAGAGAGAGAGAGAGAGAGAGAGAGAGAGAGAGAGAGAGAAAGAAACAGAGAGAGAGAGAATCAGAAAAGTGATTGAGGAGTGAGAGTGACCCAATGAGAAGGAGACTAAAGTAACGAGAAAGGAATATAGAAAGCGACAAAGACACAAAAAGGTCGAAAAAGGGAGCTAGAGAAAATGAGAGAGAGAGAGAGAGAGAAAGAATGAGAGAGAGTGAGAGAGAATGAGAGAGAGTGAAAGAGAGAGAGAGAGAGTGAGTGAGAGAGTGAGTGAGAGAGTGAGTGAGAGAGCGAGTGAGTGAGAGAATGAGTGAAAGAAAGAAAAGCTAGAAATAAAGAGAATTGGAGAGAAAGGGAACATGCATGTACTAGATAATATAGAGTCACAATCATAAACACAAACATATCAAAATATGTAATAAAATCAACGGAAAGCGAAATAACGACGAAAAATAAATTTAATTTAATGTAATAAAATGAACAGTCAAACAGTAATCATAAAAATGTTGAAGACCTCCGAGCGAAACCAAGCAAAAAGCAACAACTACAACTATAACCATAACTATTGCCAAAGACACTCAACGCAGCGAGAATTGATGAGAGAGCAACTTGAAAAACAAAAATGAGTATATTGCACACACTAACAATACAAAAAAAAATTGATCGCAAGACTTGAACGAAAAGCAGCTGAAAATGAAGAATAAAAAAAAGAAAGAAAAAAAAAAAATGGCGAACATTACACCATTTATAATTATCTTTACTTTTTATTTATATTTTATACATATTTTGGTGATGTGTATTTTGATTTGTCTCTGCTTCTTCTTATTCTTATTCTTCGTCATCATCATCATCATTGCCTCATCATCATGTTCATTTTAATTTTCGCTTTGAATTCTGATTTCCTTTCTGTGTATGTACTTATTTTTTTCATCTCGTTCCTGTTTTGATTCTTGTGAAATGAAATTTTATTTGAAATGTTTATTCATCTTCATTTTTGTCTGTTTTTCCAATAAACATAAAAACACACCAGGGCTGACGAAAGACAGAGCAACAAAATATAAAAAAAAACAACGCACACACACACACACACACACACACACAAAATTTAAACTAGGCAAAACAAAAACCAGAAATAATGTCTAAATGTTTTGTTTTCGCGCGCGCTTAATGTATTTAATTTTCATTTATTTTTGTTTCAAAATTATTGTTATTATAATTTTTTGTTCTTGTCTCACGTTTTTTTTTTTTCTTCTTCTCATTTATTCTCTTGCAATTGTATAAAACGTTCATTGAGTTCTTTTTTAAGAAAGAAAACAAAAAAAAAAAAAAAAAACGAAGAAATGTTACAAAACAGGAACGCCAATTAAGAGCGTACACAGAGATGGAGGAGTGTACATTGAAATGTATGGAGAGTAGTAGCAAGACATATGCCTGCCAATAGATGGATTTTTTTGTTATTGTTGTTGTTGTTGCTATTGTTGAAAAGCGCAATCAAATATTCAATGTTGCGTAAAAACCCCCACACGTGTTCACAACTCATGTTGATCATACAAAACAAAAAAGAAGAAAATGAAGAAAAAAAAAAAATTAAAACCAAAATAAAATATTCAGTGAAAATGGTGTGGCACGAGCAAGCGATCATCTAATCGAATTCCTTGTAACCGAATCAAATTTTCACAGTTGAAAATAACGTGATAAGTTTTTCGCGTCTGCCAGTCAATCGATCAATCAACATGCACAGACAATGGTGTGATGTTGCGCGACACACACACACACACACAGAGAGAGAGAGAGAGGGAGAGAGAGAGAGAGAGAGAGAGAGAGAGAGAGAGAGAGAGAGAGAGAGAGAGAGAGCAGCCAAAAGGATTTATTTTACTCTCGCACACAGTCTCTTTGTATTTTTTTTTTTTTCATTTCCATCCGTCGTATGTGCTGAAATTCACGCCAATTGACGCTATTCATTGGGACATCCGAAATGATAGTGATGAACCGCGGTTACACAGAAGTTTATTGTCTTCTTGAATACTTAACAAATGTTGCAATTGCCAAAAGTATAGCTACCAAACACATTGTTGCTGTGAAAATTTCAATTTCTTGTCTAGCGAACCGAAATTATCATCAATTTTATATGCATAAGACGCATCATATAAACTTCTTGTTGAATTAAATTCGTGTGTGTGTTTTTTTTTGTTTGTTTTCTCGACATCATCATCATTGTCGCCGTCGTCGTGCATGCTGCTGATGTTAATGTTGCCGTTGGTCGGTGCCTGTTGAATTCATCTGTTACTATCACCCGTGTGTATTTTTCTTTATATTTGCTCATGAAAAGCATTTCAGAGCACACAACGGAGTGCATTTCTTTTTTCTTTTTTTTTTTTTTTTGAAAAAATAACATAATGACTGTTATAATTTAACTAACATTTCATTACACAGACACATGTTTGTTGGCGTCTCTTTTTCGTCTCTCTCTCTCTCTCTCTCTCTCTCTTTCTCCTTCACATTCTCTCCCTCTGTCCCTTTCTCTCTCTTCTCTCTCTCTCTCTCTCTATCTCTCTCCCTCACATTCTCTCTCTCTTTCTCTCTTTCTGTCCCTTTCTCTCTCTCTCTCTCTTCCAGTTTCTTTTCCCTTGTCTCTCTTTCTTTCTCATTGCCCCCAGCGCCCGCCCTTCCTCTCTTGCTTCCTCACTATAAATTAAGATTTGTTTTTTTTTCCCTCGTATATATTATAATCATAAGCAAATGCATTTTAGTGCAAAAGAGCACCGCATACGTAAAATATTATATATTATTTGAGAATCAAAAAATAATAAAACATTAAAAGCATGCAGTGTTGAGAATGCGTGAATAAGCGCACACGCTTGTGCGCTCTTAGACACATCTCACTTATTTCATTCATGTTCACATAATAAAGCCGATTGAAATAACAAAGATAGCGCATAAAATACAAAGACGCACAGATACGGAGAGCACATGGTATAGTGTATTTAGAGAATGACATTGCAAATGTGTTAGTGGAAAAAGAACATTCAAAGTCTTTGCTTATAAGAATTCGAAAGAAAAAAAAAAAAAAAAAAAAATAAAATACAAACAATCAAAAATTGAGAAAATGAAAAGGAATAAGAGAGCGAAGCCAGAGATATGGAACATATAACAAAAACGAATGAAAGATGAAAAGAAGAAGAAGAAGAAGTAGAAAAAAAAACTAACTAACAACAACATATTCGGTATAGAATAAAGCCGAAACATATATACAAACAACAACATCGAATGCCATTAGTTTTATTATTATATCATTACAGCATTTGCTGTGGCTTCTTTCTTTTTCGCTCCTTCGATGAGCGTGTATTTGCTTTTGTTATTATTATATTAAACGCATTTATTTGATACAATACGTAATTCTTTTTTTTTTTATTTTTTTATTTTTATTTTTTTTTTTGTTTTGTCTTCTTTTTTCTTCATCTTTTCTTTGCCCAGCACAAAAATCATATGTGTGTATGTATGAGAGCACTGAATCTAATGAAATCAGATGTTTAGTACGCGATAGCAAATGGTATTTATTTGAAATGCGAAAATGCGATTTATATAAATAAGTGCTAAACAAAAGGCAGATGAAATTTCATTTTATACACGAACATTTTGTAGAAAAATAAATAAATAAAATAAAATAAAATATTTTATAAAAAAAAAGAAAAAAAAAAAGCAAAAAAAAACAAAAAAAACGAAAAACATGCTGAAATGAGCTCATGCACATTTAGAACGAAAATTATTTTGATTTACGTTGGATAATATTAAGAATCGTTTTCGTTTATTTCAATCATTATCATGATTATGCGGTTATATGATCAAATTCCCATTGCCTAGCAGCCCGGATATGGCTTCCAAACTACTTTAGTCAATTATCAACTTTACATACACATTCTACTATTTTTCATATTTTTTCAGACGGATTCTTCTTTTTTTTTTTTATTATTTATTTTGTATATAGATTATATTCATTCGTCAGCTACGACGACGACGACGACGACGACGACGATGACGCTTTTTCCAAATCATTTTCGATTTGATTCCATAAAGTTTTCATATAATTTTGTTTGCTTATTATTTAATCACATTTCTTGTATTGAATGAATGAGTGAGCAAGCATGCGACTTTGTAACTACGCTTTTCTCTTTTTCCATATTTTTTTCTTCTTTTTTGTTTTTTTATATTTTGTTCGTTCATTCCTACTCTCTCTCTCTCTCTCTCTCTCTCTCTCTCTCTCTCTCTCTCTCTCTCTCTCTCTCTCTCTCTCTCTTTCTTCTTTCTCGTTTTATCTAAAACAATTATTTTTATTGCTTTTGAAAAATCATTATTTCGTTACATTGTAGCTAGTTGTGTATAATATTTGAGTTTTAAATACATATTTGAATTTGTGTATTGTAAATATAATGGCAATTGAGGCAGTAATACAACATCAGCAGAATACCGTATAAAACATACAATATAATTTCATTTCTGATGTACTATATATATATAAATATAAATATATATTGTTATTCAGTCTTCGCGCGCCGCACTGCGCTATTCAATGTTCATTTCATTTTAATTCAACTCTATAGCTCTCTCTCTCTCTCTCTCTCTTACACTCTTCTTCTTTCGCTCTTTCACTCACTCTCTTCGTTTAGTTTGCTCATTACTGCTGTTTTAATGCTTGTTCCCAAAGTGCTTAATAGTAGGCCGGGGAAGAAACGACGAAATGAACACAAAACAAAAATTATTAACTAACCGATTTTAATGACGTCAACAAATTCTGTATATTTTTTTCCTGCTTCTTCTTCTTCTTCTTCTTCTTTTTCTTCTTTTCCATTTTCTATCTCCTTCACACCCCTCTCACCACTCACTCTCTCTCTCTCTCTCTCTCTTTTTTTTATTCTCTTATCATGCTATCCTCTTTGCGCATTTACATCAATATCATTTCATTTATATTCATTAATTTTATGTAGATAAAATACGTTACAATTCGCATAAAAATAAATATTTAATTCATTGCGAATCATTTTTCGTTCGTTCTTCTTCTTATTATTTTCTTTACTGTATGTATGTGTGTATGTGTGTGTGTGTATCTTTTCTTTTTCGTATTATTTTGTTGTTGTTATTTTTTGTGTCTTCGTTTCTTTCTTTTTTTCGAAAATCGAACAACAAAATCGTTCATATTCAGCATTATTCATTTCAATCGAAGTGATGTAAATGAACGGCAATGTGCTCGATCTATATATAAATATATATATATAAATATATTATATGTATTTCAATACATTGTATGGCAAATATCCAGACAATATCTTGAGTTTTTATGTGGCCACTTTTTCAACGGCATCGTATTGTTAATGGTCGATAAAAACTTGATTATTCTGTTGTATTCTCTGGCCATGCAACGAGTTAGAGATGAAGATGAGTATTGAATTCCATGTGTTCACATGAACAATTCTGGGTCATAATTCCTGTTATTGTTCAAACTATTGGAGACACAGACGAAAAAAAAAAGAAAAAAAAAAAACAAAAATGAAAAAAAAAAGAATCAAGAGAAGGAAATGAGAGAGACATAGTTGACCTTTCGACCGAACCCCAATGGCTGGGGATGAGATGAGATGGTAACATCAATTTAATGGGCAAATAAACTTTAACATACGGAATTTAACAATCGATTGAAAATAATAGCCAGTTCGTTTTATTTTTTCTTGTTTTTTTTTTTTTTTGTTTTTTTTTTTTTCTTTTTGTCATTCCGCTTTCAAATGCATTGCAGTTTGGCGGAAAAGTTCCGGACGCCACACCGGAACACAGAAGATGATTATCACCGTAAGTGCGCATCGTCTGTATTGAAAATAGCTGGAATTTGAATTTGTTTTGTCAAATAATTTGTTGCAAAACATGAGAGGACAGGAAAAAAAAAAACCTTGCGCTTTTTATGACATTGCATTGAGATACATTTCTCTCTCTCTCTCTCTCTCTGTGTGTGTGTGTGTGTGTGTGTGTGTGTGTGTGTGTTTTTTTTTTCACTTGTGAAAATCCACATAATTCTTTTTTTTTCTTTTCGCTTTTTCGAATGCTATTGCTGTATAGCTCAATCAAATAGAAATAATATGAAACGACAGCAAACATCTTTCTCACATTGTGGAAACAAGTTAAGAAATAAAGCGCACAAACGTTATTTTTATTATATTCTCTTAATTTTATGCGTCCAGTGTGAGTCGGTCTTTGGTCGATTCATAACAAAATGCATTTGATGTGCCAATGCATATATATATATGACATTGCAACGATCAAATCGTACCTACAACTCATGCACACACACACATACACACACATAGAAGAAATCGCGGTCGTAGTCAGGTTACTCGCACGATTACACTTATACTCAAGCACTCACGCTTGCTATTTCACCGTATTTACACGTTTTATTTTCATTTTTAAAAATAACTTGCAACTTTGTACACTAACTGTATAGATTTGTTTTATAAATTATAATGTTTTATTTTTGTGTTTTTTTTAAATGTTTATTTTTGCCGCTTTTGATGCGTTGTTGTTGTTTACTTGTTTGTTGTTGTTGTTTTTTTTTTTCCTTTCATTTCAGTCGAACATTATTGGCGTTAGTTGGATTTTATTTGCTCTTTTTTTCTTCATTTTTTTTTTTTTTTTTTTTTGTCTTGCTCTGTATGTCGAATAATATATAAAAATTTATTGTCATCGTTACTTGTGCATTTCTTTTTCCATCCTCCCCCTTTCCAAAAACAAAAATCGCGCATGCAAAATGAATTTATTTCATTTTCATTCTCATTTCGGTGATAGTTTTAACTTTGTCATTTGTCTATTTGCTGTTAGAATTATTTCAATTTAATTTCAAAATTATTTGTGACTTGTCATAAACATTTTTTTTAATAGACTTTGTATTATTATTATTATTTATTTTGATATGAAAGAGAAAATTGTGCACAAAGTACACAATTTGTTTACCGATCTAATGCATTGAATGTTTCCTGATAACTTAGATAACAAAAGGTTTCTTTTTTTTTTTTTTAAATTTTATTTCTTTTTTTTTCCATTTCATTTCCAAGTTTAAAAATGTATGGAATTGCTGTGTGACTCGTTTTCGCCCGTAAACTTGCTTTGTATGCACACACCAACACTTGATTGCATTAAGTTTTTATCGCGGTTTTTGTACAAATAAAAACTACGAACGAGACAAAAAAAAAGTAGATATCATAATTCGAAAAATACTAAAAAAAAAAAAAAATAATATTTAAACCACATTGTGATCTATTTATTGAGTAACAAAAGCATTAGCAGGCGCACATTTTAATAAATTCTTCAAATGTATGAATAGAATGTGGATAGAAATGAAGAATAAATATAATGTGTTTACATTTTAAACATTTTCAAAGCCACACTTACATTTTATGATGACAAGACTCGATTATTTTTTCTATTTATCTCTCTCTCTCTCTTTTTTTTCGCTTTCACTCATTTGCCATCTCTTTATTCTCTATAACAATTTCATGGCGAACACTAACTATAATGATAATTCAATATCTATATACAATAGTTATAGTTATATATATATATATATGAATTTATTTTGTTTTGTGGCAAATACGACATACACAAAGAAAATAAGATACAACTTTATTTTATTGACGATTACCAAACAAAGAGAGAGGGAGACAGAGACGAAGAGTGAAAGAGAGGAGAGAGAGAGAGAGAGAGAGAGAGAGAGAGAGAAATGAAATAATAATGCTCATGCCATAGTAGACTACAAAGTACGAATACACTTATAATATTACTGTGATTTGAATTTGTTTTATGACTTATCTTTACAATGTATCTAAAAGTACAAAGTTGATTGTTTCTCTCATACTCTTCATTTTGCTCTTTTTTCTTTCTTTCTTTCTTTCTTTCTCGACTTCTGTCTCTCTCTCCCACTTACTCTTTTTTTTATCTTTCCTTCTGTCTCTTTCTCACTTCCTCTAACTCGTTTCTTTTTCTCTACTCATCTCCTCTCCTCTCCTCTCCTCTCCTCTCCCTCTCTCTCTCTCTCTCTCTCTCTCTCTCTCTCTCTCTCTCTCTCTCTCTGTCTATCTCTTTCTATCTCTTTCTTTCTATCTCTCTCTCCCTCCCTCCCTCCCTCTCTCTCTCTCTCTCTCTCCCTCTTTCTCATTCTCTTTTTCTCTCTCTTTCTATCTCTCTACTAATTCTGTCTTGTCTACTTTTCTCTATTTTCCATCTTATTGGTCGATTGGTAGTTAAATGTTTGATGTTGAACAAATTTCCATTTGGTTTTATATGATTAAACGTTGCAACGTCATTGTATTGAATGATTAAAACTAATTATTTACGAAAAAAAAGAAAAAAAAAAAAATCAAGAAAATTATTCGATGAGATACTGTTGTCTTATTGATAATCAAGAAATCAAGAAATTGCTAATCTATTGCTAAAGTTGAAAATTCTGAAATGCTGAAAACTTTTGTGGCACCGCCAAAAAAATCATTTGTATTTTTCTATTGTCATGAATCCGAATCAAGATTTGATCTTAAAATAGTTTCATGTAAATGTTTTATTCTCATCATTTTGCCATGAACTTTTTATACAATCATGGTCACGAAAGCATATTCACATCGAAATCTAAATTCACATCAATAATCGACATCCGCCCAGTCATCTAACTATTCGGATGATTATAATTCGATAGTAATCAATCGTTGTATTACATTGAATTCATAAAACTTTGATTGTTTTATCATTATGTTAAATAAAAACTAATAAATTTAATTAATTTTTTTCTTTTTTTTTTTTTTTTCAAAAAACTTTTGTCAAATGAATGAAGAATATATTCATGTACGTTCATTAAATATAATTCGGTATTTTCATAATTTGTATTGATATTTGAATATAAACAGAGAAACTGAGAAGAAACTCAGAAGAAGAACAATATACGACACTTAGTCGCTGGCTTACGTTATATTACCGAACAGTGCTTCTGTTAATTCTTTCCAATATCTAATGGATTTCTCTTGTTTTATTTTACTTTACGAAGTACTTGCGTATGCTGCTGTTTAATGTACTTGTGTATGGAAGAGAGAGTGAGAAAGAGAGAGAAAGAGAGAGAGAGAGAGAAGGAGGTTATATGTGAATGTGTTGGTGTGCACTCCTAATTTCAATAGAATACATACATATAACTCATAAAAGAATGAATATAAATATTAATATTAATAAATTTAATGGATTTTGAAATGTGGAATAGTATTAAAAACGGAGATGCATAAAATAAACCATGTACATATAGATTTAAGAGTTTTACGGCTCAACGAGAGACAATATAAAAATAAAAGACAGACAAAAATGAGCGAAATAAAGAGAGAAAGAAAAAAAATAATAATACAACAACATCAAATGATTGTAACTGAATGGATAAAAAGAAATCTTTTATAATAACAAATCACTGAGGAAATTTATAGCTTACAACAATATTTCGAATTCGTTATATGAAAACTGATCAAAAACTTTAGTGAAATGAGAGAGATACTTACAAAATGAATGATTTTTATATAACATTTAATGGAATTATTACAGTTAAATCTTTCTCTCTGCCTGTGCGTGTGTGTGTGTATGTAATTGGACTAGATTGCATATGAAATGGGATTCGAAATAGCTGCTCGCTTACACAAATATAATTTATAAGTGGCTTGCATTCACCAATTTCAATGCGACTCTCTCAATTAATAGTTTCACTCAATCGATTTTCAATTCATCGATAAAATCTCACACCAAAGAAATGTTTCAGACATTCAGATTCAAATGACAGTTTCGATTACAAACAACATATTATAATGATTGCAATATCTTTTCACTTTCTTTTCCGTCCATCTCTTTTCTTCTTCTTTTCCTTCTTCTTCTTCTTCTTCTCTGTCCCTTAATCATTTTTTCTTCTCCATATTTCTCGCCCCCTTCTTCCCGTTTCCCCTTTCTCACTGTCTCCCTCACTCACACTCACACTCCCACTCACACTCATTCTCATCTCTCTCTCTCTCTCTCTCTCTCTCTCTCTCTCTCTCTCTCTCTCTCTCTCTCTTTCTCTATCTTTCACTCTATCTTTCACTCTTTTTCTCTCTTTTTCTCTCTCTTTCTCTCTTTCTCTCTCTTTCTCTCTCTTTCTCTCTCTCTCTCTCTCTCTCTCGCTTATTCTCTCTCTCTCTCTCTCTCGCTTATAGAAGAGACTCTGTTCCGTTCAATTAAAAAAAAGTCATTCGAGAAAAAAAATTGATTCTCCGAAAACATCTGAGAAATGTTCTGTTGCAATCATCACGCCAACATTTAAAATATCGAGATGTTGCCTATTGGGTTTTTTTTTCTCAATTCCTGATCACTGTATTTGTATGTGAGAAAACTCTTCATTCATTCACCGATTAATTAATAATCGTTGTTTATACAACGCATCTTATCATCAATTGAAAAATAAAAACACACAGACATCTGCACGATTGCAGATCTTCGAATCAAAAAAGAAGAAAAAAACTCATAACTTAAGATGATCTAAACAACAAATGCAATCACAAAATACAAACATACCCGATGAAATCGGCATATCTTTCTTTACATAAAATAAAAATAAAAACAAAACAGAATGAAGCGAATGAGATAGAGTCATAGATAGATAGAGAAGAAAAAATCTATTCGAATTAAAGTTAATGTTATTGTTATTGTTATGATGGAATTTGTATTTTTTTTTTTTTTTTCTTCTCTTTTCATTGTTGCTTGTTCATTCATTTTTATTTTTTATTATTTTATATTTTCATTTTTATTTTTCTATGTTGCTGTGTTGCGTTTACAACAATTGCGCTATTTGAAGGCGCGTTCGCACACACACACACACACACATCAATACATATGAAAGCGCATTTCAACGCGCACTATAAATCCAAAAAGATGAATAAAGTAAGCAACAATACATCTTATTGAATGATACGTGCACACAAAATTCCATCGCATATTTAATAATCAAATAGCAATAACAATAACAATAATAAAATATTGTGCTGCCATTAAATAAATATTATAATTTTATAATAAATTAGAGTTCTTTTTTTATTATTATTATTTTTATTATTCGTGTTGTTTGCTAGTTGTTGTTTTTTTTTTATGTGAGCGTATATATCTGTGTTGAAAAGAGATTTTTCGTTGATTGCCACTCGCTCCATTCGGTTGCCATTTGGCATAATGGAATCTGATAATTATGTATGTCTGTACATTATATGAGGTTTTTCTTTATCTTTGTTCATTCGTCAATTTATATATTGTATTGTGCTGTGTTATGTTTCTGTTGCTCTTTCAATTTTTTTTTTTTTGTTTGTCTCTATCGCATTCAATTCGTTCATATTTCATTAGATTTCTTGTCTAAAATTACCACAGCTTGCACATATTTTCGTTTTTAATATATATTTTTTTTTTTGTTTTTCTTTTCGTTTTGCTCCTTCATCACTCATAACTGAGTGTCATAATTAAAATAATATATATACTTGGCTTGAATATAGAGGTAAAGAGAGCGAGAATTAGAGAAGAAAAAAAAAATAGTAGAAACGAACATTTTAAATTAACAAAATTTCAATAAAAAATTTTATCAAATTAAAACTATCAGAGAAAAAATTGTATAAAAATTCAAGGCATAAGCAATAAGTACACAAAGAGGAAGAGAGAGAGAGAGAGTGAGCGAGAGAGAGAGAGAGAGAGAGAGAGAGAGAGAGAGAGAGAGAGAGAGAGAGAGAGAGAGAGAGAGAGAGAGAGAGAGAGAGAGAGAGAGAGAGAAAGAGAGAGAACGAGAGAGGGAGA